>VXBL01002760.1:2760225-2812479 GCA_013400195.1 Aramus guarauna | reverse complement strand
GTTTTGTTTTGTGTGGGGGGGGGGGGGGGGGGTAGGGGGAGAATGAATAATGACATTAATACAGCATGGTATTTGACAACTCTATACTGCAGCAGCTTTTAACTGCTGGTTTGCCCAGGTCTGTAAGGGCACGGCTGCTCTCTGCTGCCCGGGGTACCAGAGCCTGGCTGAGAGGCTGTCTCTCTCCAGATGCAGTATTTACAGCAAACCTCTGACCAGGCTTTTGCTAAACAAGCAAACAGCATCAGGAAACCAAACTGTGCGGAAGTGCAGCTGCTGCCTGCGCCAACCAGCTCGGCTCTGTCCTGCCGTCACAAGATGTACAGCAGCCTGGTAATGAAAAATGCAGGATGTCGGCTGGTATTTTTAACCAGAAACCTCTGTGCTCGATCTGATGGGGTGTAAGAACCGAAATGGAGAGCAAAGGCACTCATAGTAAATAGGGTGTGTATTGCCACCTTGAAATGCAAGTGCAGAGGTGGTGGAGCTGTTTGTTTAAAAACAGCCACTGCCCAAATGACTCCAGGCAGACGTGTTTGAAAACTTCACTTTATTTCTCTGTTACAAAAGCAGGGGTTTTTTGTTTTTTTTTTTTTTGTTTTTTTTTTTTTGTTTTTTTGTTTTTTTTTTTTACATCTCTGTAAGTGTCCAGACTCAGTACATCTTGGTTATGTTTTCACAGTATCTCTGCAAGACCAAGGACAATTCTTATTGCTGCGCCAGGAGCCAGGGCAGGAGGGACGGTGGTGCCAAGGCTCAGGCAGCCCTCGACTTACCCCTGCTGCTGGACCCAGCCTTGCCCTCCATTGCACTGGCTCAACAGGTCTACCCCTCCCCAGCACTGCTTAGGATCTCAACTCTCCGAGGGGCTGTCCCTCTCTCATCACACTCATCTTGGTGTCAAGGGTAGGAAAAGAGAAGCCAACGGCCTGTGACGCTGCTCGGCATGTTGGCCGTGCTCGACAGTGTCTGCCAGCCCCTGCTGCTGGCTGGGGGGAGAGGGTGCAGGTGAGGGTCTTGGCCAACACCCGGCCCTGCTGCTTCCCACCCTGGATCACTACAGGATTTTGACAGGAATGGTCAGGCTACACTCGTAGCTCCCGTGGTGATTTGGGGCCATAAAGAGCTGAGCATCATCGATGAGAGAGGTGAGGCAGGGACAAGCTCACGTACGTCAGTACCCCATGTTGGTGCCCCATCACCTTCCCAGTGTATCCTTTGTGCATTCCTGGTTCTGCAAAAAGCTGCCAGAGAAGGGGCTTTATTTACCTCTGCTTATTCACCACCGTACTTGGTGCAGGATGCCCCGGGTGCCTGGACATTTAAGTTCCCGTTGGGACCCCGTCAATCCCTATTCTAACCATACAGCTGTTAACCTGCCGTGTCAATAACCACGTCTATAGCACTTGTTACTTCCAGCCACCGTTCCTTTTCCACTCAAGCAGTCCCCATCAGTTTTGTCATGAAGCAGCATTGGAAAAACATCACTTTTAATCACAATGCATAAAATCTCAAAGAGGCAGCATTGCTTTTCTATGCCATGTCTGGTGATGCGAATGGAGGTGCAGGGGCACATTTTGACCTAGGCACAGGATAAAGGCATTCTTTAGGAAAGGAGAGGTCCATGCAAAGCCGACCCCAATGTGAAATTTCAGTTTCGTGTTTACTGCTCAGCTGGGTCTGTTCAGTGCAACAGGATGAATCAGCCAGGAGGTTACTATCAAATAGCATGGATGCACCCAGTCCACCAGGTAGAGGGAGTAGGAGGAACCAGATTTACTTAATGCACTGGGAGACTAAGTCCAACACAAAGCTAAGTGGAAAAGGGCGTAGGTGTTCCCTGAACGTGGTTTTTGATGACTGAGAAGAAATCTTTCCTTGGAATTCCTTCGTGCAGCTAATTAAGACAACTGGGTCTGATTTCTTTGACCCATGCTGACAGCAGTGAGAACTGTAAGTACTCAGCACCTGGAGACAAAGTGAATACCAGACAAAAATACCCCTTCTGCTCCCACCCATGGGACTGCCCAGAAGTGCATCTAAGTGGTAGCCGAGATGCGTGCAAGTGTTACCAGCTCTTCACTCACAGCTCACATTTTGTCCTCTTCTGCATGTATTGCCTAGGAGAAAATACAGACAAGTCCCAAAGGGCTGTGCCAGTAGAGCTATAGTTATAATTTGAATCCATGTAAGAAAATGGAGTTTGATACAGAGAGTGACTGTGCAAGTCAAAGTCTCCCTAGCTTCATCCTTTATAGTCCCAAAGCCTAGATTTAGGCAACCTTTGGCTCATGGATTTGGGTTTGATACAGTCTATTTGTTTGCAGGTTTCTTGTAATGCCGGACTTCCTACCTCAAAGATCCGCTCATTGGAGAGGGCAGCTCTGTAGCTGAGCATCTCTGAAGAGCGGTGCGTGGAGGAGGGGGGGCTCCCCTGGAAACGGGGGTATGGCTGCAGGGACCCAGGATCCTTGTTTGCTGGTTTGAGACTGTCGGGGGAGGGGGGGGGAGCATATCTTCTGGTCATGCGTTCCCCAGGCAGGCGGTGATGTTGAACCCGTTGCCGAAGTAGATGGAGTGGCTTTGGAGAAGTGAGGAAGGAGAATTTCTTGCTGGTAGTGTCCTGTGTGGAGGATGAAGATGGCAATAGCAGCTAATTGGTGCCTCTCTGAGGGGAGAGCCTTTTCAGCAGCGTGCGTGTGGTTGTGAGACCTGCTCAGACCAGCTCGGCAGGGCCAGGCTCGTATCTTGCATCTGGCTTGTATGGCTCATGTTGAGCTCTCTTCAATCCTAGCTCTTGAGGCAAATTGTTAATAAGAGGAAGAAATGTTATCTAGGGGAAGGAGCTGCAGAGGGAAGGGGAAGTGATCTGCCTCAGGCCATGTGCTGGAGCAAGAGAGCAGATCCTCTGCTCCCCGTCCTGTGCCCCGTCCTCCAGATGCCACCTCTACTGCAGAACTTCCTCTGCCTGCAAATTGTGACCCTCCCATTGAAACAGTTCCTCCATGCCACCTTCCTCTGCAGAAATGCATCTGGTTACCTCTGAAGCCATCTGGTCCTTATTAAAACCTACAGGTTCCACCTCCTGCTCCAAATGCACCTTACTCACTGGAGGATCTACACCCGAGACTCAGGTGTTGCCCTCCTTGCACCTTCCATGAATTACCCTTTGCTACATAGATGTTTGTGCTGTAACCAGACAGGTACAGTATCATGGTCTGGTCTGTACACCATCTCCAGTTGTGCAGATCATGAGGTCATTTGGAAGAAAATTATCTACTAACCCCAATGTGATTTGTTATCGTGGGAAGAAGAGTTTTTCATAGCTTTTGCTTCTAGTGTTTGCTAGGAATGGGTGTCTCTTATTTTCAGATGTGGCAGTTCCTGAATTATGGACATTGCTGGGTAGACTTGGTAGATAAGATCTGCCCTCACTTGCACCCGTGCATCTCCAATGACTTTATATCCTGCTCTTCTTACAGCACCGTCATTTGGATTTCATGGGAAAACGGGGCAACAGAGCTTCACCCAACAACAGCCAGTGCGTGAGCCGTTGGCTCTTATGCCACAAGAAGGTAAGACCATGGGCTAGCTGGGCAAACATCTGCATGTCCTAAAGACAAACCCAGTGGGACATCTCCCGCCCTCAATTAATGTTGACTCCCAGGGCCACCATTCCAGCTGTGAGATTATCCCATATGATAATGCTAATGGGAGACTGAGATCACCAAGTGTAAGCCGGGCAAACTTGCTTGCTACCCCTTCTGTGAAGTAGGGAGATGGCCTGGTAGCTCCCACTCAAGAGACATCCTACAGCAAGTTTATTTGCATTGCTTTGAAACTGAGGTTATTTCCATGCTTCCTTGTTCCAGGTTTTAAAACCAGGAAGACTCTCTTTTTTTATCATGCTGCTTCCAATTTCATGCCCTTTTCATCCATCAGCCTGTGACACACTGACAATCTATTCCGTGTTCCAAACTTTCTCCCAAAAAATCTGTAGAAAGGACATTCTGCCTGGTGGTGTTTTTGTTGTTTTTCAAACATAGCTTTAAGGCAAAAGTTTGGCAATGCAAAGCAAAGTCTACATAAGGCCGCATGACTTGGATTTGCAACTCAGAACCTTACAGCTTAAAAAAAAAATAAAATCCTTATCTTAAATAGTCAACTTTTTGCTCCAGGAACTTCTTTTGTCCTCAACCAAAAAGAAAAAAATATCTTAAAATCCCAAATAAAATGTTCGTATTGTTCTGGGCAGTCTGGACAAGCTAATGAGACTGAATTTCAAACAGTAACAAAAGTAGGGAAGGAAAAAAAAAAACAAAACTATACGGGTAGACACCAGTGTTAGTTTCTTCCCTTAGGAATCCAGTGATGAGACAGACCCCAGTCAAAGGTCTCCTCTTTAGCTTTAGCACAGTGAAATCCGTCCCAATGGGAGAAGGTAGAATGGTTGCATTTGTTGAATGAATAAAAAGTGCATTTTGATTTTGCTCAGATTATACGTGTGTATTCTAATACCTAAGTGATTGTTTTACTTTGTTTTTGTTTTCTCCCTTTTGGTGCTGGGACGCCACGTTTATATTATCGGTGTTTTGGAGGTATCACCACAAGCGATGGTCCATCCTTTGGCCTCCACATGAGTACCTGAGCATCATTGGCATTGGGTTTGACAAGGGCACTGGGTGGTATTGGCTCATTCTTGCTAAGGACCTGGGGCTGCTCTTGAGCAGAGGGCTCCTGCAGCTTGGCACGGTGCCCCAAGGGTCTGCTGGGATTTACCTCGATGCCCAGCCGCATGCGCCATTTGATAGTCTGCAAGGTCACCATTTCATTTGTAGCCGTGTTGGTTGCAACCAGCCAGGTGGTGAAGCTTTGATCCCGGTGAATACTTGTGAGTTTGGCCACGTTGTTCTCGCTGACGGGCACTGCCCACGTCACACTCGGGTAAAAGTTGTCGTTCATGCTGATGTTGAACTTGGACTCCTTCTTTGTGGGACCCACGATGGTGCAGGTTTCTGTTGTGTTTCCATACCAGGGATAGTTCACTCCATCTGAGTCACTGATGGCCTGGATTTTACCGTCCAGTAGATCTGGAAGCTCCCAACTTGACCTGCCATAATCAACAACAAATTATGGATAATGCATTAATTAATTACTTTAGAAACATGCAGGGCTTCAAGGAAGGAGACGAAGTAGTTGTGAACATATCCCCCCTTTAGCTTTTACTGTAAATTGTGCATTTCACACCATCCCTGCTGAAAGAGCTCATCCCTGCCATTAAAATTGTGTCTGCAAATTTCCAAGACTGATCATGAGAGTCTGTCCTGCTGTTAAACACCTCTGGGGAACCATTACCCTGCAGGGCCGGGCTTTCCTTGCAGGAATCAGGGGTTCAAAATACATCGGTGTTTAAGTAAGGCTGCAAAGGGCAGGTGCTCAGGAAAGCTCCAGCATTGCAGGTATCCTCTCGCAGCTCCTCCGTGGTTTGAGCACGGCTGAACACAAGGACTCGCTCCAGTACTGTGTTCAGGACCTTGACTCTTGTGACGGTGAGAGCAGGGCTCAGGGCTGAGTTTCTTTCTCTCAATAGCACAAAAAATCTCCTGAGTCGGCAGGCGAACGGGCAAGCTCAGAGCTGGGGGTGAGGTGACAGAAGCCCTAAGCGGTGGAAGTAAAATGAAGGACTCCACTGGACCATAAAGCTCCAATTGCCCCATTCTGTTTGTTCTTTTCAGTCCCTACCTGCAAACACTCGTTTTCTCTCTGCATAAGCCACTGTCCCTCCCCGCTGTCTGCCTGGCGCTGAAGTGTAACCCATCCTTCTCCAGCCCTAGGAAGGACCCAGTTCAAAGGCTGCGCACCAGGCTCCGGGCTGAGGATGGTATTACAGTAATCAGAGAAACCGAGGTCAGCCAGCTTGTAAAACTGCCTGAGCGGGTCGTCTTTGTGCTGTGCTTGCGCGACTGACAGAAAGGTCAGTCTTTCCAGCAAGAAAGTAAGTGAAAATGGTCCTTGTCACTTTGTCATGCTGATGCACAATTTGGATTTAAATTTTTTATTTTTTTTAAATTAACTTCCAATGTAATTTTTAGGATTAGATTTGCCAACAGAAGCAAACTACTGTAAATGCTTTGGAAAAAGGGTTGGATATTTGCAAAGTAAAGGCACTAAGATGGCATCACACAGACTGTGTGCTCAGTGCATGCCAGGTATTTTGAGGACATTCTTTTACAATACCAGGCTGATAGAGGTGGTTCTAATTTACCTTCTACCTCTTGCTCACGAATCAGCCCTCCCCGCCAACCAGAGACGATGTCCCCGCTGTCAAAAGTGGCAGAAGGGGCTGTGTGGCAGCAGCTCGCTCCCAGCAGCTCCCAGCGTGGCATTTGCACTTGACCCCGCCGTGGGGTTGGGGTGCTGGGCTGTGCACCAGCCCACCCCCCAAACCCCTCCCAAGCCCTACGGCTCCCTGCTGCGGGCTGTGCCACGGGACACGGTTTATCTTGGGAAGGAGACAGAGGGGACACACTCAGGCTCGTCAGGGTAACTGTCCAAACCTTTAATATGTCTAGTGCTGCGGCTTAAAATAGCCCCTTGAGTGAAGCGGGGGCTGCGGCCAGGCGGAGCGGGGGGCACACTCTGACGCAGCAAGCTTTGGGATGAGCTGCTCCTCTCCACCGGCCAGGACTAATGTGACTGTCTCACAGGGCTGTTCTGATTGTTAATTAGTTAATGACCGTGAAGTGCCTCCATGTTTGTAACCACAGGATCGTTCAGCAGTTAGCTGTAAATGTCTGGCTGTAGCTAGAAGATACCGGGGGAAGGAGGGGTGGGTGGGTGTGTGTGTGTGTTTTAAAGATC
This sequence comes from Aramus guarauna, assembly GCA_013400195.1. Taxonomy (NCBI): domain Eukaryota; kingdom Metazoa; phylum Chordata; class Aves; order Gruiformes; family Aramidae; genus Aramus; species Aramus guarauna. The sequence goes on along the minus strand of VXBL01002760.1, from coordinate 2,805,618 downwards.
TCATTTATCTTTTTTTCATGCGAGTGGGGGTCCTAGCAAAAATCTCCCCCGTGCCATGGCAGGCGTTGGGCGAAGGGCTGCACCGCGCGGGAGGCGGCCGGGTTGCAGGTCAGGCAGTCTGGCAGGAACCCCGGGCAAAGCAGGACACGGGCTGCTCCCAGGGATGCAGGGATGCTCTGAGCAGCAGGACCGGGCGGGGGGTGGGGGGTTAGCGGCAGCCGGGGGTTATGCAAGCACAACATCTTCCCGTGCAGATTTACGAGCTGCTGTCAGCTACGGCACCGCAGCTGCAGCAATCCTCCCTCCTTAGCACGTAGCCAGCAGGCAGAGGGAGTCCTTTCCCTGGAAGAAAATTTTTAGCAAAGGCAGCCAAAAGGAGATCCCTGAGCAGTCCTGCCAGGACCCCCATCCACTGGGGAGACGTTTATACGCTCCGCTCTCTAAACCAGAGTCATTCTGGCTCACCGTCCCCCTACGCTCTTCAGGGAGAGCTGAAAAGTGAAAAGCTCCGGGGATGTTGGATGAACTCAGCCCTCAGCAGGCGGATGAGTGGAGGTCGTGCTCTGCGGCCCCCCCTCCTCCTCCTCCCCGCACAGCCCAGCTCTGAAACACCATCTGGGGGTTCTTTCTCTCCCTTTCAGCAGATGGTTTAGGATTACTTTCCATTCAGACAGTGGCCAGTACTCGGATTGGTTGTCACCCAGGGATGAGATGTGACAATTTCCTGGAAGTTCACCCTGTGACACGCGTGGTGCTGAGGTGCAGCCACAGCATCTCTGTGGGTGTGGAGGTGCCAAACCGGGACCCGAGATTCTACAAGAGGCTGATAACCCCCCCCCCCGGGCTGCTCCAGCCTACTTGGATCAGAGGCTGGTGGGCAAATGACAGGAGAATCAGGGAGAGGATGCTCAGAAACCACAGGTCAACTGAGATCTGCTTGTCCCTGTCTTCATTCCCAGTGGACAAATCTGACCCCAGACCAGCACAGAATTGCAGGACCTTCTCAGGATTTGCCGAGAGTTTAAACAACAGCAAAAAGGTGGAGCTGTGTCAGGGCCCAGGCAGGTCACTGAAGGCAGGATGCTGCCTGCAGAGCCTGAGAAACCCCACCGCAAAGCTGTGCGTCTTTGTGAGCAGCGTGGCTGCGCTCAGGGTGGCTCAGAAGCACACCCCACTTACAAAAAGGCGTGGGCAGGAATGGGGAAGACGAAACTGCCCTGTGTTTTCCGTGGAGCATGCTGTGCCTAATTCTAGTGAGTGTGGTTAACCCCGGGGTTTCAAACCATCATGCTTTATCTGCGCAGCTTAGTAACAAGAAGAAAAAAAATGAGGCCTTATGATGATCCCATGACTGGAGCAAAAGCAGAGGCTGCACAATGGTTGGTGGTGGCTGCCTCTCGCCTGCTGCTACAGTAAAGCCTGTGTGCCAGCCAGGTTGGTAGCCTTTGCTTGCATAGTGTGTCTGTGTTAAATAATATGCCAACAACTGCCCTTTTGGATGATTTTGGAAAGAACACTGTGGAATGATCTTTGGCTGCATCAGCATCTTTCTGTGGTGGTGTCGAGCCAAGGAAAGACCAGAAATTGCCCAGTAAACACTTTGCTGACAATAGCAAGGAAGAGGTATGAAAAGAAACCAACCTATCTGGTTTCATGGATTCACTATAGCCGATCAGCTCCAAAAATCAGTAGATTCTAGCTTATAATACTGATAAGCTTGTTTCTGCTGCTTCTGAAACCTTCAGAGTCGGTATGGGCATCAGCAGAGACTGGAGTTGCCAACAAGCCTCTCAACAAATGTCGTCTTGCTACCGGGAGAAGGACCTTTGAGCTATTTCTTGTGGCACAACTATAGCCCTGCTGCTGACAGCCAAGCAGCTTTATGCAGGTTTTAGCCTCCCGGTCCTCATTCAGATACATTTCCTCCTATTCTGTCACATGAAATGGAGCCCCCCAGCTTATCCCAAGCCCTCCAGATAGCTGCCCCACAGCCCAAACCAACGCAATCACGGCAGCAGCCTGTACAGTGACAGCAGAGCTGATCATAGCAGCCTCCAGCCTTGTCAAAGTGACAAGCAGTGACACGGGTATATTCAGTTAACTTTTTCAGACAGGCATCAGGCCCTATTGCATCCTCAGCCTCAGTTCCTTAAAGCCGGCTCCTAATTACTCACAGGACTTGCATAACCTTGTGCTTTCCAACACCCTTCCCCTCCACCAGCTCCCTAAATAAGAGAAGCCCGTTCAGATGCAGACTGTGCTCAGCGCAGGTACCAGTGCAACGCGTGGGCGCAGTGAAAAGCCGTCTTGGGCATTTCACATCCCTACTCCTACCTGCCTCCCTCTGCCACTGTGCCTGTGACTAGCTGAAAGAAAACCTGATAGTCGGTGCTGCTTAATTTTAATTTGTCCCTTACAGTGCGTCTCTCACCTACTCTGGCACATCCAGCAATTCAAGCCAGGGTTATAGCAAAGAACAGGAAGGAAATTTAAGAAGTTATTCTCCAGCTGAGCTGGTTGGAACCATGCTGCTGTGGTCCCTCTTCCCCGCCATCCTCCAGCTGCGCGTTCCTGCCTCACCGCTTGAACCGGTAGTAATGTTTGATGCGTGATGGTTCGTGGACTAAAACTGGCATTAACAAAAAGGGACACATTTGTTCTGGTTTAGCTGAGCAGGCTCAAGTCAGGCTGGACAACCTATTTAACCGGGCTAAGGTGTGTGCTTACAGCACAGGTAAGGGCCAGGAGCCACGCAAGGGCAGTGAAGCCTTTTCCTCTAAAGCCCTGGAGGGGTAAATTCCCATGGCGAACTGACTTCCTTCCGCTTCCCATGGAAAGCCTAACTTTTTTTTTTTCTTCGGTGAATCTGGTTTTGATTGTGTTTTCCCTCCCGAGGACTGGGGTTTATTCTCTTGACACCTTGGTTTCTCAAGTTCATTGTGTCTCTGCTGCAGGGCGGGGAAGATTTAATCTTGCAAGAGTGAGATGCCTGGTAATGTAAAGTGATGATGTAACACTGCCCAGCTGCCCCATCGGGTCCTCCTGGGGAGAAGTATCTACCTGAAACTTCTCCAGATCCTTGGCAGATCATATTCAAACTCTGATTTATTCATCTCTCTGTCTTGCACATCTCCATCTGCACCGTTTCTTGCATATCTCCATGGAGATGAAGAAACAAGGCTGGATAATGCCATTCCAACGTTGCCCAGCTACTGACATGGGTCGCACCAGGTGCTGCACGACCGGGCACAGAAACCCGCACCCACCCCAGGAGATCCCGGCAGGGAACTGGTCTGGCTGCTCCCACACAGGTCAGAGCTCTGCAGCCTGATCCTGACGCCTCCCACTGCGCAGCAGTTTCCCTCCCTAAGGGTACGGGGTAAAACCCTGCTTGGGGGGATTAGGAATACCAGCCATGGGGCCGAACGGGAGTTTGCCCCAGTTCTACGTGGAGGGGAGGTCAGAGAGCACGTCCACATCCTCATGCTGGGACTTTCCACATTCCCAGCAGTGCCTACTGACTTATGCATAAAATGTGTAACATGTAACCAGCAGTTACATGTTATCTGAGCTTTAATTATTTTTCCTTTACATTTAAAAATGCTGCATTTAGCCTCAAAATTGTCAGTGCCGCTTTAAACGTGTGTTGAAATTATCCCCTTTGTAGCTAACATCCCTATAGGAGCGTTATGCACAGCTCCATCTGCTCTGGTATTTCTCAGCTGTTTCTGTCCTCAACGTAATGGCCAGCTTATACACCGCTAACAACTTCGGAGCATAAAAGTGAAAAATTAATCCAAAGCCTGCTGTAAGTATTAATGCTCTGGCTGACTGAGTTTTTTATCATTTGGAGTTTTCTTTTTGCCTGTCACCACAGTGATTAAAAATATGTATGTTCCAGTAGTCTCTTTATCGTGGAAAGCTGGAACAAATACTCATTGGCATAAATCAATGCAGCTCTGTGGAGGTCAGTGGGATTATGTTGAGCTACACCACCTAAAAGCTTGGCCCATCCTTTCAGATAGGTTTGTGTCCTGTCTCTCTCTATGTAAAGGTCCTCTAAGAGCATGTTTTAACAGCATTGAAAGAGGCCTTTCCTCCCAAATGCCTTTATTTATAGCTTTCAGATGGTGTCGGGTCTATAGAAAGAGAGTGGAAGAGCAAACCAATTCCTCCTTATGTTTGGGTAACTTTTTTTTTTAATATCAGTTAAATGTCAATCAACCTCCTAAGGAAAAAAAAAATAAATCTTTGTTTCCATGATTTTCTGGGTCATAGCTCTCCTACATAGCTGCTGTATTTAATTGTGGCTACCTGTTTGCAGCACTTAGCTTGTAGATACAACTTTTTTTTTGTCTCAAAACATTCCAGCACGGAAGACTGTAGCAAATTCTCATTTTATACACAGGGAAACTCAGGTGCAGAGACACAAAAGGACATGTTGAGGTTTGCAGCCTACAGCAGCGCTGGCAGAATAGCTCTCTGCCCAGTTCTCTTTATTTCAGTGGATGTAAGCTGTATTTATATAGAGTCGACTTTTCTGTTTTCCTTTGCAGCTGGTTGCTAAAGACAGGATTTCTAAATGAGCCTGAGAATTACACATGCAAATCCCGAAGGCCTGGAATTGGGAACATCTGAGCAACAAATTGTCCTTGCTAAAGATGGTGTTGGAGCCAAAAAGCCTACAGATTTTGGGCCTGTTGTAAGTACTTTTAAAGTCAAGATAAGCTGGTCTGCTCCCTCAGTGAGCCTCACCGCTGATGTGTGCCAGGTGCCAGGTTGCTTTTCAAGGCACTTTCTGCTTGAGCAGAGAGGGGAGGTGAGGACAGAAGGGACAACAGTCTGTCATTTAGGGGTGCTCCTCAGCATGCCCTTCCATCTGGTCCCCCTCTTACAACGCATATTCGCTTCGTGTCTGAGATGCTGAACCTGTGTCTTTATCTGGGCTTGCAGGCAGGAGGGAGGGAGGAAGGGCTGGGGTGCACGTGCAGGAGTGGGGGTGTTCAGGCCTTCGGGAAGGCACTGCATTAAGTCACAGTTTGTCCTGCTCTCCAGCCCTACTGCGTGTTCCTATCCTCCCTCAGTCCTCCTCGTCCACCTTTTTTTTTTTTTTAAAGCCACCCAGAATGACCCTTGCGGGGCTGAGCTGGCATCCCCCTGACACAGGGCACTTCAGATGAGGAGACAGGAGGGTTGCTTAGACCTGACCTTCCCATCCTTTCTCCCTTGCCCCCAGAGATCGGGCAGCATCAGCACCTTCAGCCACCAAACCATCTGCCAGCACCGGGTTCTGCAATCAGGTTTTGTCCCCATGGCTGGACAGACAGATTTCTGCTGCACCGGGAGGCTGCACCTGGTGCTGCCCAGCACTGTGAGCCGCAAAATTGCTGTTCTGTGCAGGCAGCCGGAGATCAGGTGCTGTTGGTGATTTAACTACGGACCAAAGCCTGCAACAACGTTTGGCGAACAATCTGGTGGGGGACCAGGGCGACATGACTTTTACGGTAGGGAGGTGACATTTTGATTTGACATACTCCTGTCTCACTATCGCTGTCTGACCAGTAACACAGGGGTTTTGGTGTGCAAACAGCCCCTAGATTCCCCCTATCTTACATACATACCTATATATTCCCACTCTTACATTACTCAAAATGATAGTAATGTGAAATTTTCACGCTGCTCCAAGGTGATGCAAAGGGTTTAATTATCAGTGGGTTAAATCCATCTTGTTCTTTCCCCGTGGGTTGCCTGCTGCTGTGGGTAAAGCAAGCAGGGTTCCTCTTATGACATTAAAGTGTGTTCCCAAAGCTGGTGGGCTACTGAGCTCAGAGCCCTGGCACACTGCAGCAGCAGTACAGCACGCTGGGGACAGCACTGTGCCACAAGTGTCAGCCCTTGGTTCTCCCTGGGGCTTGTCAATGCGCAGTTTTACCCCATAAGGGATGGGGAGGGAAGCTGAAGAGAGGAGCTGGAGGTCAGGGGAGCCCCTCGAGTAAAATACGTATCAAAGCCAGGGCTGCCTCTCATGGCAGGGCTGACCTGGGATTTCAGGATCTCCAGTGCTGCTCAAAAGCTGTTGCGAAATACAGCATTGCTTTTGGGTTCCTAACAGAACAAGTGGGTTTTGGTTAGGGCTTGGGCACATTACCATTACAGAAGAACACCCACTCCTTCAAAAGGGCAGGGACAAGCTCTCCTATATTTTAAATGTATGAGAAAGTCCTGTTAAGTTTCAGGAGAGCTGGGTTTTAAAATCAAACCAACTGGGTTAGAATTTTTGCCTTAACCCAGGATTTCCCAGACAGGCCACAGTTTTCCTGCTCTTTCTTCCCGTTAGGCAAATGTACCCACTCGCATGCGCTCTTGGAAATACTTACATGCCCTGTTCCCCATAGTGATTGTAAAATTCCATGTGGCTGCAAGCCTGGATCCAGCCCACAATCCAGGTCTCCTTCTTGGGAATAGGGGGCACCAACACTTGCGCAGAGGCTCGGAAGTGAGGGGTCCGGTAGCGCAGGACCACGCTGGAGGACTCGTCGATGCTGGTGGGAATGGGATCGATGGAGGCTTTGACTTCAATCACTGAAATACTCTCCCGGAAAACTTTGGATTTGCAGCTAATACTCTGAATACAGCCCATGGCATACCCCGAATACAGTCCAACACAGCTCCTAGGGTACTCCAGCAATCCTGGGGTATATTAGGCATTGAAATTATCTGGTGCTAGATCAATTACAGATCTTCTTGGTTTGTAATCTCAAAACTGATATCCATAGGATAGACAATTCATCATGTAAAGCCTTAATTTGAGTATCTGTCTTATAAGTACTGCTCCTATTTTCAGGTTAGCTGCACTTCAGAAGCAAAAGGGCCTTTAAAATTTTTTCCCCTTTTAATGACCCATTAAATCTCTCACTCAAACAGTCTTTGGGTTAAAAAAAAAAGGTCTCTTGAGTTCAATAAATAACGGTGGTGTTCTTAGCTGATATATTTAGTCCTTCCTTTTCTCAGATGCAGTCTGTCATTCACCATCAAACATAGGACTAGCCAGTATTTCCCTTTATTCTTTGGATGAAAAGCAGAATGTTGATAGACACATCTATATAAATAATGAAATAGTTTTTTAGCCCCGGCTTGTTACAACCGGTGTGGATTTCCACTTCCTGACTTGCAGTTGTTCATAACTTCCTTTCGCACAAAATTACAATAATAACAGAAAAAAACGACGGGTGGAAAATGCAAAAAGTAGCCAAATCTTCGATTTTTGGAGGCTCCTCTGCCAGGGATGTCAGAGCTTTGGGTTTGTTGGTTTTGGTTTTTTGGTTTGGTGGTGTTTTGGTTTTTTTTTTTTTCTCCTTAGAAATAGCCGAAACCATGAAGAGTCACTCGGAGGTCCTGGTCACGCAGGCGGGCTCCGGGGGCTGCGCAGCGGGGCAGAGGCGGCAGCGAGCTTCCCCCGCTCCGCCCGGAGCCGCGCCGCTCCGCGACCGGTCAGCGCCGCGGAATCGCCGCCCGTGACATCCCGCCGCCACGCACCGGCCCGGGAAGCGCTGACCCCGCGGCTCCCCCTCTNTCCCTCGCCTCTTTGCTAGATGCCCGGGGAGGTGAGAGGAGCAGGATCGGTGCCCCCGCCTCCTGGCTGCCGCAAGCTTCCTCTCTCGCAATACATTCATGCATACGCGGACGGCGCCGGCCCCCGGTCTCAGCCTCGCCGGTGGAGCGAGGGGCTGCGGGGAGGCTCCCGCTGCGATCGCCACCGCAGCATCAAAAAGGCAACCGGGTCAAACTTTGCAGAAACTCGCTCGTAGCCTTTCCGTGCCCCCGGGCGTGCCCGGCCGCTCCCGCCCCCTGCCCGGGCACGGACCCCCGCATGACAGCGGCTCCTCCGCCCCGGCCAGCGCGGCGGCGCGATTAGCAGCAGGTCACAGCCTCCCCCTTCCTCCCTGCCTCCCTGTCCCCCCTCCTTCGCCCAGTCCCATCCCTCCCCCTGCATTTCGCTTTTAAACTGCAGCTGTTGAAGCTAAACCTCCTTTGCAAAAACAGCATTTCCTCCCACGTGTCCGTGAATTGTGGGTAATGTAGTTTTTTTTGAAACGTCTTTTTTTCCTTTTTTTTAATTTTTTTTTTTAATTATTATTTTTTATTTAACTGCAGTGTTTTTTCTCTTGGGTTTTCGGATTAAGATTTTCCTCTCCTGGCTAGATCTTATTTGGTAGATTTGGTAAAAGGATGGTCTCCTTATTTGCAAAACCTGTAGCCCTAGGCTGGATGGGCTGTGATTCAAGTGACTAGAAATGCAAAGCTCTCCATGGCAGCAAAGAGACTAAGGAGTAGCTGGAATAGAGAGAAGCATCTGGGGCAGCAGTGGCCTGTGGGAAAGTTGTAAACTTCTGTTATGGACAGTTTTAGGACTAACATTGCTGGCTGGTCCCACTGACCATCAGCCAGGTGAGGATCTGAATTTCAAGAGCTGAGCACCAGGTGAGGTGCGTGTGTCCAGGTTTTGGTCATAGCTGCTGTGTGTCATGCGTTATGCAGGGCTCTGGGTAAGCGTGTCCTCCATGACTTGTTTCTAAATAGGAAACCTGGAGCACTGAGGTGTAAAGATTGCTTTGCTGGTGCCACTTGCAGTACGGCATAGTGGTGCAGAGCTAAGTAAATGTCTTTTAGTCCTTTCTGCCTTGCGCTCTCAACAGGCTTGATGATTAGCTCATGCGGTGCCTGGCATTTTTCAACACTGCACTTGCTGTCTGCCTGCCGGCAGGTAGGAGAGACCGGAGTTACTGGGCAATCCTGACAAGTGAATCCCGCGGTACCAGGGGAGGCAGATTTGCTCCTTTCCACCCACAGCAGGTGGAAAAAACCACAGTATGTTGCTATGTTTTTCTTCTGCATGTTTCTCAAAGCATTGGCTAAATATTTATTTTTAATTTCATAATCTCTGTGAAGGGCACAATTATAGTCACTAGCCCTGAAACAGATACAAAAAACTAAGAACACACTCAAGTTACAAACAAGCAACTTACTATCACACAGTGGAAGAGAGAATGAAATGAGCAGCTCCGAATGAAATATCCAGTTGCTTCAGCAGCCTCCAGAAGGTGCTGAAATACTTTGACATTTCCAAGACTCTTTCACACTTTTCAAACAAGCTTGTCACAGTTTTTCAGAGCATTATGAATCTGGTGAAACTGCGTATTCTGCAACTCTAGTTTCCCTGAAGCTTCAGCCAGGTCTTGCTTCAACTTGGCTGTCTCTGGTGTGCTGGTCACCTAGGAAATTACATTATCTCATTCTAATTGAATCTGCTTTTCATCTTCAGCTGGAATTTTCTTTGGGTTTTGGTTGTGCCTGTGTCCATTGTGCTGCTGTGAGTGATTAAAGCATTAGCACACTACCCCAGAGTGGCTGCATTAAGCTGTGCGCAGAACAGCTCCTCTGTCTGAGACCGTGGTGCTCACTGATGGAATTGCTGGAGATGTGAGGCCAAGCTGTGATAAGTAAGAATTAGGAGTGTCTGGTGATGCTGGGAGTTGCGTTTCCTTCTGCTGTTCGTTTGATGCACCTGCCCATGTCTCACTGTAGCATGGCCATGTTCCATTCCTGCTATCGCTTCCTCTGGCATCATGGCCTGCGCTGTGCGTCCATGTCCTTCCAGCACGTTTTCCAGGTTTACTGAAAGGCAGGGCCTCCCCTTCACCATCTGAGCAGCAAAAAATAAAACCAGCCCACCAGAGGCTATGCTATGCTGTGCTAATGGGCCTAACTGCATCTGCGGTAAATACTGCAGAATATTATATTTTATTTTGGCCAAGATTTCTTTTTCACCCCTAGAAAATCCCCACCCAGGCACCCTGCAGGTTTGGATGCAAGCACTTTGGCTGCAGCACTGCTTCTTGGCCAGCCGCTGCCAGAGGCTGGGGTGCACCAAAGCTGCCAGTGAACTGCAGCAAAAGGGAACATTTCTGTCGCTCCTGTCCCACCTCTGCCTCCGGCACAGTCTGCATGGCTGCGCTGGCTGCTGACACCACGCATGGCTGCAGCTACACAGGGAATTGTGGTCCCCAGCCCCAGGGACTGCAGCACCGCAGGCAGGCAGGGTGGGCAGGCAGGCAGGGAGCACAGCCGGGGCTGAGCGGATGCAGTGCATGGAGCATGCTGGATTTGTCTGTCTGGATTTGTCCATCTGGGCATTCTCCCAGGTGCTCCGTGACCCGCATAGATCGAGTGTCAGGCCTGGAATAGCCCTGCCGGAGCAGGGAGCCTGTCTAGAGGATATTTATAAACCCCTGTTTTGTGGCTGTTTTGTGAGCAGTGCAGCAGGACAGTGCTCGTCATGGCCCTAGCGTGGGGATTGGGGACGTTTCCTTCCCAAGCTCGGTCTCTCCACTGGGACCGGCGGTGACAGCCCACCTGACTGCAGGAGAAACCAAATTGCTTTCCTTTCCCGCTGCACTTTCAACAGGGTTTTCTGGCGCTGCATCCATCCTGCACTGCCCTTCCTCCTGTGTCCCCTCCCACCGGGGTGCGAGGCTGGGTTTCTGTGGGGAGGTCGGCGCAGCTCTGTGTGTAAGGCAGAGAAATTCCCCCATATTGGTGGTGGCAGAAGAGACAGGCACCAGATTCAGTTAAGTCTCAGGGCTTTCAAGGTATTTTTTTTCCCATGACAGCTCCTGAGGAACATGCTCAGTAATAGCTCAGCATCCCCAGCACTGGGTGGGACAGGAGGGACAGACCAGTCTCCCGATTTCTGCAGGCTCCTGGCCACCAGGGCTTTAACCCCCTGCTCACAGATGTATGCAAGGATCCCCACACAGTAGCAGCCCTGCATGGAGCAGGAGAAACAGGGAGGCCATCCAGCAGGGAGGTGACAGCCATAGCCAAGTTAAAGCAGTGACGACAGTTACCTCCCCTGCTGATGTCAGGTGGGCTGAGATTTTCCACGTGCCTCAGAGCGGGATAAAGGCAGGCAGCTAGGGACGGGGTGCTGACTTCCCCGATAGCATGAGAATGCCGCTGTGCAGCTGGCCATCAGATGGGAGCTGGTGGGTGTCAGTGATGTGGCAGTGTTTGTGCATGCTCCCAGGCTGCCGCAGCCCCAAATGGTACCTGAGCCGAATGGGGTTCTTGTTTCTGGGCAGGGTAAGAGTGCCTAAGGAGGGGACAAGCTCTTCCCCTGGCTAGGATCATCATTGCAGACTTGGGGTAGGTTCCTGGAGGGGAACAGACTCACCTCTGGCCAGTCTGTCAGACAGGCACAAGCTGGATGCATAGTTCATCTAGATAATTTTGAGAATTATGGATAAAAAGTATGAAGAAAGTGCAAAATTTTTCTTATTATCTTAGAAAGCCAAGGATGACCTTTTGCTTAGCACTTAAGCTCTCCAGTGCGTTTTGGACAAGACTTTTAAAGATACCTGGGTGCCTGATTCCCAGAGCTACCTGCACAAATACCGACCTCTCTAATTGAACACTTGTGTAGGCAAATGTCACCGGCACCACAAGACATGCCTATTCTGCTCCTCAGTGCAATATTCATCTTCTCCATTTCTCTGTCCACAGGGGATTTCCAGCCTATTTGCATGGGAATAATCCTGTTTCTCAGGCGTGCAGGTGGTGCGGAGCTGCGACAGTCCATTGTCCAGGGATGGCCACCACCCTTGGTGATGGCCACCTGGGTGGATCTGGCTCAGGTGGCTGCTGCAGCTGGCTGCCGTCCTTCAGGAAGGAGGAGCTGGGATGGACAGTGTCTCCCAGCAGTGCTTGAGGCTTAGATCCGTGCAGCTGTGGTTCAGGGACCGTAGCACGATCATTCACACCTGTAAACTGGAGCTGCGAGCAGGGACAGGATGTTCTCCGGGGCTCACCAGCGCTGGTGATCAGTGGGTGGGAGACGTCTCAGAGGGGTTCACCCCAGCTGCGGTGGGGAGTGGGGAGGCTGACAGCAGCTGTGCACAGACAAAGCAATGGAGCACAACGCGCCGTTGCAGGAGGGATGGCAGGCCTTGCCTGTCCTCTGTGGGAGGACTCCCCAGGGCCTGGCATGAGCCTTCCTCCTGCCTGTCCCGCGATGCCCGCTCCTCTGAGGCCAATACCTGTGCTGCCGATCACATCCACAGCTCCGGGACGCGGTCACCGCCTGTCACCTGCTGTCAACGTGGGATCTGAGATGCTGGATGACACGGCAGAAACATGTGCAGTATTTAGGCCATGCTCAGCGCTGGGGGCAGGGGGATGGGAATTCATTAGTGGTGCCCTGTCTCTTTTAATCAGGCGACAGGTGATGCTTCTCCTTGGGTCTGGGGACGGGGTGAGCGATGGAAGTCACTGCAGGGGCATATCCTGAGCAGGGAGGGAGGATGGGGCTAGTGATGTTTGAAAGGTTGCCATACCAGGGAGAGGAAGGGGGTATTTAGGGTGCCCTAGCAGGGATGAGATGTTGCAGATCAGACAAATCAAGACGATACCCAGGGAAAGCCCCTTGGGGGGGGGGGGAAGCCCCTGAGCAATGCCCAGCCTTGAAGCTTGCAAAGCCAGATGGCACAGTCCACCATAGGAGCAATACCAGCTGCTGTGGGGAGGGAGGGATACCATGATCTCCTCCAGCGCTGACTCTGATATTGACACTTAATTGTAGTACAAAAAAACTACACTTCCCAGTTTCCCTTGCAGCCCAGGGGAATAAGCAATTGGAAGATTTAAATAGACCAGGCCAGAAGCAACCAACCTTTGGCACACCGCTTTTCCCTCCTCTTCTTCCAATCTATTGGCTGTTTAATCTTTTTCCCTGGCACTGGAGTGGCTGCCAAGCCTGGCATTAATTTTCCTTCCAAGCTTGCTAGGCCCATGAAGTAAACAGCCATGTGCATTCCTTACTCTATATTTAACAGCTGCAGACTGTGCTGGGGGCAACTGCAACAGAGGGGAACCTTTGTAGCTTCCCAAATTCACAGCTCGTGAGGGTGGGCGTGGGGGAAGCTTTCTGCAGGGAGAAGAGGGGTTTCTCTCCCTGCCAGTATTTGCAAAGCAGGTTGCGTTAGGGAGAGACTGCAATGCCAGCATCCCAGCCGCGGTCCAGGGCAAGAGACAGGAACAATGTCCTCAACAGGGCTGAGTTCCTGTCCCTGAATCAACCCTTGAAGGGGAACCAGGAGAGCCGGAGCTCCAGCAGAAAGCAGAGCGCCCAGGCTGGGGCAGCTGGTGCCCAGAACAGCAACCCCAAGGAGCGGAGGCAGTCGCAGCAGCTGCCCGAAGAGGACTGCATGCAGCTCAACCCTTCCTTCAAGGGAATCGCCTTCAACTCCTTGCTGGCCATCGATATCTGCATGTCTAAGAGGCTGGGAGTCTGTGCTAACAGAGCCTCCTCCTGGGGTGGTGCCCGCTCCATGATTAACCTCCTGGGGATAACGGGGCACGGGATCCCCTGGATTGCAGGTACACTCATTTGCCTGGTGAAGAGCAGCACGCTGGCAGGTCAAGAGGTCCTCATGAACCTGCTGCTAGGTGAGTGGCAAACCTCCCTCCCCACGGGGAAAGCCCAGCCCTGGTCATAAGGGACAGCAGCATTGGGACTCCTCCTCTGACTGCTCCCAGCCACTGATGTGGCCAGGAAGCAGCGAGTGACCTTTGGGGTGAATGCCGCATTTATTGGCCGTCTCGGTCCTGGGTACCATGGGTGACGGATGTAGCAAAAAGTTGTCTAAGAGGGATGGAGGAATCCTGATAGCTGGTGACACCCACGGAGTAGGGACAGGTCTCTGGTCCTGCGTGGTGAAGGGTTGTCCAGTCAAACTAAGGAAGTGCCTGTGATGTGCAGGTGGATACCAGCAGCGATGTCTCTTATCTAATCTATGGTCATCTGTCTTGGTGGTTTGATAGATGGGGAAAACATGATGATTTTAATCTTTAATCTGTGAATCAGAGCCTGAGGATATCCTTGAGAAAAAAAGATTTCCATACCCTCATGACCTTCTTGAGCAGATCCTGGCTCTATGTCTCAGCCACCGCGTGATGGAGTCCTGTCTCCTTCCCTGCTGTGGTTTGATCTCACATCCTCCTTCCCATGAGGACTTTTCTTGCTGCTGGCCCCATTTCCATGCACTAATTTGACCCAAAGGCTGTGCAGATGGGCTGGGATCTCTCTGGCTCTCCTGCTAGTCCTTTCTTGTGTGGTGGTCGGTGTCCTTGTTTCTGGAGATTGGAACCTGTTAAATGAGATAGATGCCTTCTGAGTTGAGCAGAGCCCATCCCACCCATGCGGACTGATGCCCCACCAGTGACCAGGCTGAGCCCTAGGCATGACTTGCCTTAGATCTTGGCCCCAACCCACCTTGGCTGTGTCTACCTGAGGACCTTGCTCTTCTCTCTCTTCTGCCCTTGGCATGGGACATAGTTGCCATATTTTTCCTTGCGACTAACTGCTATCTCATCCAGCTGTGATCTGCCCTAGTGTTTCACCCTCCCTCCAAAAAAACAGCAATCGGAGCTTCCGCTTTTGGTTGGTAAGAGAAATGGAAAACATTAGATTTAGGCCTTTGCCTCTCAGGGAGCCTTTTGGGGGGGAGGGGTACATAGGGACAGCTTATTTCAGAGGCACCTGAGGAAAGGGATGTCCTGTATGCAGGGGCTGACTGTGAAGTGATATGGGCTCTGCAAGATAGTCTCAGAGTTTTTTTTTTCACAAACTCATCCTTCGGAGAGGGCGAAGATTGTGCTAAACTGGCTTGAAAAGCACAGTGGTAGCTGCCTTTTCTCCCCTCTGCCTTTGAAAGAGGCTGTCCTTGTGCTGTGACATCTAATGAAGGGAGGCCATCGTGGGGAAGAAGCCAGAATAGCATCGGTGTGATGCAGAGCCCGCCGACATCAGCAGTTCTTCCAGGGGCTCCTTGGTGTGCTGGGTCAACCTCTCACAGAGAAAAGAAGCTCCGTTTAAAAGGGCACGAGGATGAAATAGGAGGTGACTAGCATTAACTGGCAGTTTCCAGATGTCTCTTGACCTGAGAGCCTTTGACAGTTTTGGAACCTGAAAACTGACCTCTTTGACTCCAAAATAGTTGAGATCCTCATAAAGACCTAATGCCACTTTTGGCTTAAAAACAAGAAAGGTTTTCTCGCCCTTCTGTTGCCCTGTGAGGAGACCAAATGCAAAGCCTCTGGGTTCCGTTGAAACGGTGGGTTTCAGGTGGTCTCTGGGAGAGCTCAGCCCTGCACCACCACCTGCACCTCCAGGTCTCCTAAGCTCAAATGTGCTGCCTGGGGGTGACTTGGGTGTGTGTGTGTGTGTGAAGTCTTGCTCCCTTGCCTAGATGCACTATTCCATCCCTCTTCTCCGCCTGCCAAGAAATAAAATAGTTAAATTGTGCAAAGGACTAGTTTACAACATGACTTGACAGCTCCATAGGTCTGACATCCTCCAAAGAACTCCACTTTGTCCTCCAAGTAGACAACGTTGACTAGTGGTAATGACCAAGGTGCCCTGAGCTTCAGCAAGACTTGCGTCACCCCACAGAGCAGATCTCTGCTGTGAGCATGGCCTTGGTTTGATATTCAAGATTGCAGTCAGAAACTCTGAGTATCCAAGCAGCTGCTGCCATAATACCTGCATTGCTGATGGAGGAAAGAGTCTGGCTGGGGAGTGTGGAGCTGGTGGACCTAGACAGATCCCATGAGAAGTGAGGTCTTGTGTAGATAGGAAGGGCATGGCACGACTGCTGCATCTGGCATCCTTGGTCCCTCTCGATGCTGTTTTCTTGTGGTTTAAATCCATCAGGATGTGGTGTAAAGCCCTCCTGGGTAGGGACAGGTCAAAGGGAGGGGAACCTCCTGGTGCTTCCCTGGTCTCCTGGGAAGAGGGGAGCAGGGAAGTTGGGGTTATCTACAGTACTCCTTCCCTACCTCCCCTGGCTCTTCTCCCTTCCCCCCGTTTGCTGAGAGTTTGATATATCAAGCAGAATTTCTGATGCAGTCTCTGGGCAGGGAGCCAGCCCATCACAGAGCACTTGTTTCGGATTTCCAATCAGGCTTTCAAGGCGAGGAGACAGGAGACTGCTGAAATGGGACCGGGAACCTGGCAGAAGCACCACTGCAGATGGAGGGGGGGCACTTGCGCCTGAGGAGCTCTTGGCAGCAGCTTTGCCAATATATGCGGGAGCATTTAGGGTGAGGGGATCTGACCCTGGGATGCTCCATCCAGCCCAACTGCAGATGTTGATTAGCAACCCCAAGCAATGTTTTACCTCCATGTTTGTCATCTATGATGGAATTTATTGATTCTCCTCATCGTAATCTTTTCCAGCAAATGCCAATCAGCCAGAGAAGCACGCTCACAGCCTGTTACTGAAAAGATGGAAGAAATATCTGTGCCCACTGTAAAAATCCCTCTGCCAGAATGTGCTTTCAGGAAGACTGTCTCAGCATTGCCAGCCCTGGCTGTTGAAGAGTCAGGAAGAAAGTCTGCACCCCCTGGCCAAATTGAGAAAATCATAACTCAGGAACCCCCCCAGTTTTAGAGTTCCTTTGATTCATCTGCCGATGTTAGAACTTTTAGGGCTGTTCAAGCTTTTCTCTGCAACCACAAGGACTTCATGAAAACTGAGGTGCTTAGAAAATCATTTGAACCTTTTGCAATCAGGGGAGAACAGATATAAAACGTTCACTAAAATTCCCAGATCTGCTCCAGAACCAGACAGAAACTCCACTAAACCCCGGGGGAAGCAGTACCTCGGTTTCTGGTTCTGATCCATCTGGTGAGGATGTGGATCCAAATTTAGTGATTCATTGACTGCAAAGCCAGCAAAGAACATTGATCTAACCCACGGCAAAATACAGGCTGTAGCACATCCCTTAATTTATTCCTGTTCAATTTGTTAAGGGAAAAAACCCAAACACTCAATCTGATGTACAATTACAAGTGAGGGTGAACTTGTCAGAACCATTTTTATATTACTGCAGTGGTAGGTATTCTCACAAGCACTTTGCTTTAGTTTGACTCTCCTCTATCCTCCATTGCATCTGCATACCCTCATCTCTTCAGCTGAATAGCTCTTTTAGCCAACATTTCTTCTGCCTTTCAATATTTTGGATAGTGCTCAAGTCATTTTTTCACCTCCTATTTATTAAGCTGAACAGATTGATCTCGTTAGACTGATGGTCTTTCCAGTTGCAGGGACCTTCTTACTGTGATGGGGATGCAATATGGTCATCTACCCAAAGTGGTCACTCTGGTGAAGTCCACCTATTGCGTTTAGAGCCAACTCTCCACCTGATGCAGTGAACCTTATTTAGGTCGCTGCAGTCCAGCCACATGCCTTTGCTGTCGGAGGATATCTGCTTGGTTAACCCTTGCACATAAAATATGTGTTGGTGCTCAATTTGAAACACCAGCCATTAACTGGTTCAGCTTTGGTCA
Source organism: Aramus guarauna (assembly GCA_013400195.1). Lineage (NCBI taxonomy): Eukaryota > Metazoa > Chordata > Aves > Gruiformes > Aramidae > Aramus > Aramus guarauna. Next base: position 2,788,211 of record VXBL01002760.1, on the reverse strand, counting down.
TGGCTTTCTAAAATAGGTATTTGGATGAGAACAAGAGAAAGCCCTGGTCTTCTCTTTGCCTGCTGTGTTCCCTGTGTCCAGCTGCTGTCTCAATGACACGGGTCCCAGTCCTCATCCATCACCAGCTGGCTCTGCATCCCACTTCCGAGGGGCGGGTTGGCTCTTTAGTGCTGTCACTAAGCATTTATCACCTTCCAGTAAAGCAGCGCTGTGGGCTGTGGATGTATCATCGCGAGCAGCATGGCAGGCTGAGGATGGGTGGCTTGCCACAGGAGGAGGAAAGGAGGGGAGCCGGGGGTCACTGCTCCACTCCTGAAGGCCAGCAGGAAGACAGTTCTTGCTCTCTGCAGCAAGAGAGACCTAGCTTTAGTCTGATCGGGAACCAAGCCATGATACGCTGAGGCATAGCCCCCTCTAGAGATATGACTTTATCCTGAGCCATACATATATTTATTGTAAAAAATATATAGTTATAAATACATACATATGGCCAGGACTCTGCAGTCACACCCCAGCAGCTTCCAAGCAAGATCACATTGGCAGGAAAGTGGTGCATTAGGAAAGAAAGAGAGCGAGAAATGTCTTCACCGGGTCTCTTGAGACCCTGCTGACCCTGCTCTAACAATGTGGAGGTGCTTCGGGTATTGTCATGCTTTGCTTTGGAGGCTGTGTGGTGAAAATTCAGGCAGTACAGCCCATTGCTGGTAAAGGTCACTGAGTAGATTAAATGCCCAGGCACTGCAGACAAGCTCGTTCTGTCGAGCCTCAGGGCTTGGCAGCCCAGACCCGGCAGAGAGGCCAGGGAGTTGCACGGCAGATGGATCAGTCCATATGCAGCAGAGCTTGCTAAGCCGAGAGCCCCAGAGATGGTTTTGGGCCAGATGTGTCTATTTTATCCCCCTTTCATTTTTCCACTGTGAGGCTGGGGATTTTCTGAGCCAGACGGGGCAGATGACGTTTCAGCAGGGAGGGGGGAGAGCAGCTTGGGAGCTGGTGCCCTGCCTCAACCATCCCCTCCTTGTCAAACCTCTTCCAGGGAGGAGGTTCAGCCCCAGTCCTCCTCTACTCCCAGCCCTGCCAGTGCCCACTGAGATCTCAGCAAGTTTGCAGCACATCTGCCCAGCGAGCTGGAAACATTTAAATGCCAAGTAACCCAACATGACTGACCCATGGTGGGTGCCAGGCAGAGGGAACAACACAGATGCCCACTCCCTGCATCCAGCATCTAGACACAGGGCCAGCCTGGCATTAAATACTCCTCTTCTTCGCATCAGGCTGCTAATCTGCCTCTTGTTGTCCTGCTCAGATACAGCAGTTAAATCCCTGGGCCTTTGGTGGGCACCGTCCTCACCCTTCATCCCCTCACAGCTGATTGAGCTCAGGCATCTCTGAACAGCGAGCGGTGCCCAGCTTTCCCAGCTTCCCTGCCCCCTTCCCTTCCTCACACACTTCCTCTACAGCCGATGTATACTGATCACTGCAGGGCAGACCTGCGAGTCTGCAGTGTCCCTTCGGATAAAGGACAGTCAGTGACAGCCTGGCACCCGTTTGGCTGTGGCTGGAGCAGGCAGGGGGGTATTTCCAGGGACCCGTGTAGGGTCCCTGTCAGACTCATGGTCTGATCAGTCCCTTGGCACCAGTCAGCATGGAGGAGCTCAGGTCTGGGCTGGCAGTTTGGCACTGAGGGTTCTGTGAGCCCTGCAGCCGTCAGCGTGCAGCCCTTGGGGAAGCTGCAGTCAGCTGAAATCCAGCCTTCGCACAAGCGAGCAGGCAAAATGTTCCAGACCCTGAATGCAGAGTGAAAGAGAAAAGAAGTGTGAGGGTTGTTGAATGGGAAGAGGGGGAATAAACACGGGAAATGAGTCATCCTGATGTCTGTCACTCCAGGAACAGCTTCCCCATGCCCCTGCCTGGAGCTCAAAGGGGACAGTAGCTGTTTCACTCGGGCAGAGCCAGCCCTGCCAGAAAAGCTGAGCCAGGCTCTGGCCCAAAGGGAGATCCCGAGAAATGGGTGGGAGTGTTTGCATCTAATGTGCCTTGACAGGAGCAGTGACTGGGAAGAGGAAGGTGGAGGAGCACTGGGCAGTGAGGTGAGTCATCTGGAAGAGCAGTGGTCAGGGACAGCCCATCGGGTATCTCCGTCCAAGTGGAGGATGGGAGAGGGGAATCAGATGAACTGTCTCTTTTTCCTCCCCTTGGAAGAAAGCTCTGTGTTTTCACCTGGAACATGGTTCTGGTCTTGGTCTCCATTTCTGTCTATACAGGGATGCTGTCAGACCTAGCTGATCTGGGTCTAACGCACTGTGGAGATGACATGGTTGGAGGCCCTCTGAGCACCACAGAATCAGCCCCGATATTTTTTTGCTGATTTGCCCTATTGAAAGCAGTGGGGTGTAAACACAAGCCTAAGCAGCACTGAGTCCAAGCGAGAAGCCCAGCGTTTGTGGGCTGGGAGATGCTGTTGCTCATCAGCCCAAGGCAGCTTTGTTCCTCCAGTTCAACCCGTATGGTGCCGTCGTGCTTTGGTGTGTTGCAGCGCATTGTTCTGGGACGTGCTGATGTTACCTGCACTGCTCGCATAGCGTACAGGGGCTTCGCAAGCTGTCAGAGCCCTTCTGGTAGGCAGCTGAACTGTCCTAGCAGCTGCTCAGCTCATTTTCCCCATCAGCACGAGCCCTCCTCTCTGCACGCACCCTCTCTCGCCTGCACCTCGTCCCCAGGCTGCGCAGACTCTCAGCAAGGCAGCCCCACTCAGTAATTGATGCTGAGATACAAATTGCCCAGCTCCCAGAGGCACAGTATTTCCAAGAGGAGAACTCCAGGCAGCCTGTGTTTGTACTCCGGGCTGTTTCTAATCATCTAAGATACAGTGGGTCTATTTTTAGTTTGGGGCTTTTTTTTTTTTTTAATTAATTGCACAATGCTGCTTTCCACCATTTTTTCACCTCCCCGTGGCTACTTACCCCACTCCGCTGCTTGTTCAGCCAAAAAATAACCTCCCTCCCAAAATGCTGCAGTGTCTGATTCATTGGTTCTTCAGTGTGTCATGCAATCTGTGCCTTTTGTCAGCACTTAACACCTAATAGTACCACATTTGTGGAAGAAAATGGAGTAGAGGAGTTCACTTCCAGAGGAGCGGAGCTCTTCCAGTTGCCACTGACTCCACCGGAGAGAGGGTGAAGATGCTTTTGAAACCTGCGTCTTTCATTAATGTCAACTAGTCAAGGCTGCAAATGGCTCATTTTCCAGGTCAGGGAGCCTAATGCCTGTGGGAGATTTGGGAAGTTCAGAAGCAGGAGGATGGGGCATGTAAGTAAAAACAAAAATGGAAAACTTGATGAATTCTAATTATGGAGCAAAAGAAACTATTTCCTGGGAATGGTGACATTTGCCCAAGGTTCACTCCTGAGTCAGGTTGGCTAATCTGGGAACTACAGGACCTTCAGAGCCAGGCACCCTACAGGTGGCCTCGGCAGCTGTGGTGGGGAGCACATGGCATCTCAGCAGGGTTGGTGTGGCCTCCAGCATGGTGGGACCAAGGTCAGAGCAGGCTGCAGGCTCTGAAGCCCAGGCCATGAGTTATTGCTGGCTTGTCTCTGCTTTAAAATGGTACCACGGCTGAGCAGAGGGGTGATGTCCGATGCACGTCTGCTCCCACGTTTGGGTGCTTCCTGAGCTCATGGGATGGACTCGCTCTTCGTTCCTGGGCATTTACCTCCCCCTTTTCCTCTGCCCACATGCTCAGCCGCGGTGCTGGGAGGCTGAGTCCAGCTTGTGACTCTCTTTCTAATCTCACGGGCTGGGCTCTGGAGATCTGCCTTGTCTCATCCCAGCAGCTCCATGTGCATGAAGTCATATGAATGATGGCTGCAGGAACAGAGGAGGCCAAGGGCTTTTCTGGCTTTCTCCTTTTTTCCTCCCCCCTCCTGCCCCTAGCACTGCACCCAGGTTGTTTTTCAGCAGCAGTTTTGATAACATGTTTATAAAAACATCTCAGCTGGAATCTGCCTCCATCCCTGGAGATGCTGCCTGGCTCCGACCTGGGGCAGGTGATGCCTCCCCGAGGGTGCTCTCCCCATGCTCAAGCCTCTTTCAGCCCCCGCTGCGTAAGGGGCGGCAGCAGAGATGGCACCTCAGGCACTGGGATAGACAGGACCTTATGGTGACAGGGAACGTCCAACTCTTTCGACTTCCCTTAAATATGAGTTTTGGGGTTTTGGCTTGGTCCTGCTGCGGTGATGCTTCAGGTTCGTCCTTGTGCCCTGCCTGCACAGCGCTCGCCTCTCCGCTTGCCTCCATTCTTAATGGGCTCCTAACATTTGGTGGTAGGGGCAAGGCAGATAATTGTATTCCTTTTCTTATTAATAGATATAAAACGACTGCCCAGGGGGCTCGCTTTCAGCTCATTTAATGTGCATCTGATGCCAGATGTTGGCTATTTACAATATCAAGGTGATCTCTGATGCTAAAATTGTCACAGGCAGACAAGACTTGCTCTTGGGTTTGCGCTTTAAGGAAGTTTTAGATGTTAATAGAGCTTTTTGTGATCGGATGGTTTTGCAGTGGAAATCTGAAGGATTGTTTGCCTTAACACCAGGTTAAAGGGGAAATTCTGGATCTTTTTCAGACAAGCATGAAAGGAGCGATGGGCAAGAGATAGTCCTTCCTTTGGTCTTTTAAATCCAGCACTACCTGGATTTTACATCCAATGCTGCCTGTGCTTTAAATCCAATGATACCTGGATCTGGGGGAAGGGCATGATGAAAAAATGCTCAAAATGAAAATTGCTTGCTCCTCTCATCTCACCCTTTGGTCAGGTGGCACTCTGCCATCTCTGCTACACCTCCGACAGTCCGGTCCATCTCCAGAGAGCAGCGTTGCAGGAGCACAGGCTGGTAAATCAGCTGCAGGGTCCCTTCTGCGCTCTCTCCCTGGGCTGTATTTCCTCCAGCCTTCAGTCATGTCAGCCTGAAGGATTTGCATGTCTCTGCTTTAGGGACAGGGGAAGGGCAGACTGAAGGGGACGATGCCGGTTTGCAGGTGGCTGCAGCTGCGCTGGCGGGTTGCAAGGTGAAGGGGCTTTGGATACAACCGCTTCGGTAGCCAGCAGGTGCCTTTCCCAGTGCAGAGACGCCCACCTGCAGCAGGACCCACCAAGGACACCTAACAGAAAATTAACCCCTTAGCTGCAGATTGCTGGCTCGGGTGTGCCTGGCTGAGGAGGGAGGATTTGGTTTGCATTGAGCTGAAACAGCAGAGGAGGAAGAAGCAAGCGAGCTGAAGTCCAGGCGGGTATGTAGGTCAGGGAATTGCAAGGGAATAGGACCTGGGCCGGGGCTGCTGAGCAACGGCACCGCCTGTATCTGTTTCTGAAGGATGGGCCCTTGGCAGTGCTGTCAGCAGCAGTGCTTCGTGCTGATTCACTCTGGCAGTGCCTGGCTGCTGGCGGCAGCAGCAGCAGAAGACAGGGGCACGGCGCGGCTCCCTGGGGCTTTGCAGGGGGTCCGCTGAGATCCAGAGCTGAGCAAGGGTGGTGGGACCCCCCCATGCCTTGGGGGCTGGCACAGGGCAGGCTGCTGGGGCTGTTTCATAAGGAAGTTGCTTCATGGAAGGAACAGAAAGTGCAGGGGGAAGTGACAGAAAAAGCACCAGATGGAGGAATCTTCGTTTTTTGTTTTTGTTTTTGTTTTCTTTTTTCTTTTCTTTTTTTTTTTTTTTCTTTTAATGGCAAATTAACCCTCGGTTTTAATGCTGTCATGCCTTCGGATCTTGAAATGTGGGCAAATGAGGCTTTCTGCTTTCTGTGCATCATTTGACAAAAATTAAACCTAGCAGTACTGAAGGCCCATTTTATTCATCTTCTGAATGACAGGACTATTAAAACAGCTCTTTGGCTTGTTCTCCATGCCCTGAACACCTCCATGCAGACATGCCTGCATCCATCAAGTTGCCCTGACATCACCTTTAACTGGAAAAAAATCTTGTAAGTGCATAATGCTGATGGACAATGGTGAAAACCACGTGTCACTGAAGCACACGATGTTTGTGCTACTGATCTACGGGCGGTTTGGTGGGGAGTGCTCTGTAGCGGGTATATTGAACACCATGGAGGAGATACTGGGGATACTTTGGGATGCCCAGACTGGTTCCCAAGTCCTGCCTGGGCTCCTCAGCAATGCAATAAGCTGCTGACTTCAGCAGGAACAGCTTGGGTCAGAGTCTTCTCTTGGCAGCGCTGGTGCATCATCTCTCTGAAAGGAATGTGCGAGTCTGGGCTCCTGAGACTGCGCCCCAGAGCTTCGGCTCTTGCCCAGCTCTTGTCCAGGGTGAGACGGGATTGATGGGCAATGCAGCCCATGAGCTCTGCAAATCAGCTCCTGAAGCACTTTGCTGAATTGGAGCTGTGGCGGGGGGTCACCTTGGTGGGGTGAAGAGCTGGGCTGGGGGTGATTTAGGAAGCCCAGTGCGAGCAGAGCCCCGTAATGGCCAGCCAGCCCCAGTGCTTCGTTACCCTTGGCAGCTGCAAGCCGTGCTGACAACATTCAGCCTTAGCAGGAAACTGCAGTGAGTGGATGCTCCAGGGCTCTGCATCCTGTGTTTGAAAATCCCCTCTGCCTTTCTCCCCCTCAAACAGCCCCTTAAAATAATATCAGCAAATCTTAACGTGCAGAGAGCTGCTCTGCTCAAACAGCATTAGGGTCCCTCGCCACAGGCTCCAGCCCTCCCCCGCTTTCTCCCCATCTGCCGGTCCCATCGGGCGGGCTCTGAGCAAAGTCCCCAGCTGTCCTGGTCCTCCTAAGCCCATCGCTACTGCTACAGGGCCAGTGTTGTCACCAGCCTCCTGACATCCCTCTGCCACCTGGACCCTCACTGTCTTGTTTCGGATGCCACCTGTGAACCTTTCCTTCACGTCAGCCTCATGCTTCTTGGGGTGTCTGAGTCCCACTGCTGCCTGCGCTGCCGTTCCCACTAGCGAGGAGCTGGTGCCCAGACCTTTTCCTTTGCTCCTTCTCCCCTCCACAGCTCTGAGAGCCCAGGAGTGGCTCGGGCAGGGCCTGGTGGGCAGGAGGTCCAGGGAGGTCCCGCTGTCCACCATCCCCATGCAAGATACCCTGCAGATGGGGAAGAAAAATAGCCCTCCCATAAGGAGAGAGTTTGGCTGGGATAAATATCAGCTCCTTCCCAAAGTGGTGCCGGAGGCTGGCTACGCAGAGGTGGCACGCTGCGGGAGGCGGGCGAGCAGAGCCACCGTGACAGCTCCTCCTGCCTCTGACATGCCATCTCATTTCCCATCCCCGCCACCACTGCACTGCCATCCATCCTCCTGAAACCTTGTCAGCTCTCAAGGAACGGTCTTTATCAGGGCCCGGGAACCAGGCAACTGGCCCCTCGCGTTCCTGCTGAGGGAGCAGGCTGTGCTCGTGATGGTATATATTTCCCTGTCATTGCTGCAAGGAGCTGAAATCAGCACTCTGACTCATTAGGAGGGCTGGGGAAAAGCAGATGAGGGGATTAAAGAAAAATAAAATTGATGCTAGGAAATAGAAATGACAGTACCTGTCGGCTGGGGCAAAGGGGGTGGGATGAAGAGGGAGATGATGAAGACAAGTGTTGATGGGTTTCACTCCAGAAGCAGTTAGGAAAGAAAGGCGATTTGGTGTTGAGACCAAACAAAGGGCAGAAGCCCTTTCTCTTAATTATGTGGCTTTTCCCTTGGCTCGCTGTCTCTTCATGCTCTTTTCTTAGTGAAATCTGCCAGTGCAATGCAGTCCCGCTGGCTGGGGCTGGGCAGGAGGGAGGTGGTGGGCTTGGGAGAGGACAAGAGACACCACCAAAAGTGCCGTGGGGCACCTCTGGTCCTTCTGACTGCTCACTGCAGCCTGGTCACCCCAGCACAGAGTCACCCCAGGGAGGGGTACGTCCTTGCAGTACGGGGTTTCTAAAGCATGAGGTGGAGAACAGAAACAGACACCCAGTCTGGTGGTTTGAGGACCAAAAGAGTTTTAATTTTAGCTTTGCCAGTTGCTCTCTTCCTCCCCAGGCGAGTTGCTTGCCTCTGTGGTTTGGGTTTCTCCTCTGTGAGCTGGTGATAATGGTAATTGCCTTCTCCATGGGTGAGGGTTAATTAACCCCCTGGGAGGGTAGTGATCTGAGGATGAGGGGGGTTGCATGCAGCTGAACCATGGACACCTGGGTGGAATGGAATCCAAACCTTTATTTAAAGACAGCGACAATCCTTGAATGTTCTGCCTTGAAGACTGCCCTCGACTCTGCTTCTGTTTCTGACCTTTCCCTCCTCGTCTCTCCTGTAGCCCTGCTCCTGGACATCATGATTGTGGCTGGTTTGCAGAAGCTGGCCAAGCGGAAGGGCCCGTATGACGTCAGCCCTGGCTTGTTGGACTATCTGACCATGGACACCTATGCATTTCCAGCCGGGCATGCCAGCCGAGCAGCCATGATCTCCAAGTTCTTCCTCAACCACCTAGTCTTGGCCATCCCTCTCCGGATCCTGCTGGTCCTCTGGGCCCTCTGCGTGGGCTTTTCCCGTGTCATGATTGGACGGCACCACATCACAGATGTCCTGTCTGGATTTGTTTTTGGCTACTTACAGTTCAGGCTGGTGGAGTTGATATGGATGTCTTCCAACACATGTCAGATGTTGATATCCATCTGGTGAACATGGGGACTTGATGCCTTTCCACTGGAAACTAACAGATACTTTAAGAGTCTCCCTCTCAGTATTTTCTACAAGTTGTTTGCTGGAAGCAGTTGTAACTTCCATGAGTAGTGGCATTTTTGAATGTTGCTTCCGCACCTGAAAAAAAACCCCACGTTTCTTGCAATGGATTGGGTTTTAGCAGTCAAGGGTCGTAATTGTGTTTTGGCCATATGCTCAAACTGTGTTTGGACAGCAACCTAATTATGCTTTACAGGTGAGAGAAATGAGCTACATGTCTGCCTAGTTTGGGTGGTTCACATCAGCACCTTGGTATGTCCTCAGGATGGGCAGTGCCCGAGAGCTTCCTGAGAACACGTTCGTTAACTTTTTTGAGGCTAAATGATTTTGGCCACAGTGCTTTTTCTTTTTGTAAGCCCAGCAGTTGTGTCTTGTACAGAGTCAGGACACCGCCAGCACTTCACAGATAATAAATAATCGTAAAAATCCTGCCCTGTTTGGTTCTTGTCATGAGAGAAGGGACAAAAGCCGGTTCAGTGTAGCTTTGAGATACACGTGTTCAACTTAGAGCAGGTGCTGCAGTCTTGCTGACCGTGGGGATGCAAATAATCACTTACATGGTTTGCTTTGGATGGGATGGACCTAGATGGGTGCTCAGGGTGCTGTTAGGTGACATGCTGAAGCCGGCCTTTCATCCGCTGCTCAAAAATCGGGTCCATGAGAGTGCATGTGGGGTTTTTGGTCTGGTCAAGGACAGATACAAGTTGCCCATTTTCACCCTGGTAGGGAGTAACTGAATAGGCAATGTGATGGATCATGGTGATTTTTGCAAAGCAGGTCTAGATACACAGCAAAGAGTCTTTTTCTACCTCGTCATGGCCATGACTATAATTATGCCAAATGATGCTGTAGATGGGAATTTCCAAGATAAGTCTCTTACAGCACTGACTGCTTTCTGGTACACATAGCAATGCGGGTGAGCTGGAGGATGGCCGGTACCCCGGCCTCTGCTCACTTGGCTGTAACCTCATAGAGGTAAATTCTGAACATTTCTGTGCCTCACCCGGTACGAAATGAGGAGAGTGTTCCTGACCTTCCTTGATTGCAAGGCTGAGCTAACTGACGTCTGAGATGATTACTGAATATAGAGTTTGATGCCCAGACACAGTGCTGTTGCTATCCATTATTGACAAGCAGCCACCTTGAAACCTGGCAGACCTTTACCAGGTGATGGCCATGCTCAACGTTTTGTCTCTGAAACTGACCACCCCTCATGAGTAAGAAAATCCCATATTTTCCACAGAACCTTCCAGTTCTCTGTGGTTTCTCTGTCTTTAGAAGAGAGTTGGATGTTTGGCAGGTGATGGACACTTCCAGACTCAGCACCTTCCCTGGCTGGATGCATCCTGCAGAATGAAGGGATCCTGTCATCCGTGTCCTCCTGTCTGTCCCAAGTGAGCAAAATGCACCTGGTCCTGCAAGGCCAGGGAGCAACCAGCTGGATCTTGTGCTCTCATCTGTCCCTGCATGCTGGGGAGCCTTTTCCTACAGGGGCTGCTGGTAAGAAGACATTCAGATAATGACTGTCACAAGCTGCTAACATTTGTTGCTCTTTGATAATTAATATGAAAAAAAGCTAAACAGAAAATCTATCCCTGGCACAGGTCTCCAGCAGGGATGTTAACGCACAGCCCTGGGAGCTGCTGACTTCCCATGCTGCCTGCTCTGAGGCTGGAGCAGAAGCATGGTAAGGAGGGCTACTGTGGCCTTTAAAATCGAGCTTCCTGCAGAGCTCCGGGGGTGGGCTGTGTGAGGGTCCCTTAGGAAGGGCTGTCATGGAGTGTGTTCAGGAAAGGGGAGAGCTCCGGGTCTTGCCCAACTCCCCAGGGGCTGGCGGGTTGGTGCAGCAGCAGGCAGAGCAGGGGCGGGGGGGGTGTGGGTGTGTGTCGGTGCTGGCCCGCTCCCTTGCTGCTGCTTGTTTAATCGGGGAGTGCTGCCGTGGGTGGGAGCAGAGATGTGCTACTGCGCCTGGCCTCTGCCAGGGATTTTCTTTGCCAACCTCCTTCTCCTGCAAAGACTTATGTGAAGAAGTGAACTATGGTGCTTTCTCTTTGTTCCAGGCATTATTATGCTTGGCAGAGTTTCTCCTCACCCCATGGAAGGATGGAGGCACGTTACTGCAGCTCTGATGGCATGCGTATGCACCTATGCGTAGCTGGAGATGGTGGCTACCTGAAGAGGCAGGGAGCAGGGAAGACTTTGCCCTGATTGCTTTGTGGGAAGCTCGTGCTTTGCAGCTGTAGGTTTTACTGAACCTTTGCAAATAGGCTGGAAGCATCTACAGCCATGTCCCTGGGTCCAGGTCTCCTTGCACTTGCAATGTCTTCTGGTACATCCAGGATGGTTTTGGAGGAGTTACTTTGCTGATACAATCAGGAGAACATGGCTGGAGAAGCTGCCGTGGGGGTAACATCAGCTGAAACGGTCTCATCCCAGCACGCGGTTGCAGAGTGAGGCCGGAGGGTAGGGAGAGGAAGGGCTTGGCTGTCCTTGGGGTGGCATCCAGGCCTGTTTCCAGCAGACCATCACGTTGGAGGGCAGCCAGTTCCAACTTAAGTCGGTGAGTCCATTCACTTTCCTCACCAATATCATTTCAGCGGCTTTTAAAAATCCCACCCCAGTGAGGCAAATACTGTCCGGCAGGGGAATGGCACCCATTCAGGTGGAAAACCAGCAGCATTAGCTCTGAGCTGCTCCTTGTCGTGGTTTCTCTGCAGCTGGTCGAGATCTCTACATCAGGCTGTCATGGGGCTTGGGGGCACTGAGGTGAGCTGGGGCTGGCAGGATGGGGCTTGCTCCCACGCAGGATTTCTTCCGGCAGCCTTCCTCCTCAGCACCCCCACAGCCTGCACCCCTTCGCTCCCCCAGTGCTTCAGTGCCCAGAGCAGGGGAGCCCAGCACTCAAGTGCTCACTGCAAGGAGGGTTTGGGGAGACCCCCCCAAGGTGAGTGCGGACCTGGGCACAGAGGCACCAGAAAAGGCACGGCAGAGCCTTGTCTCAGCTGTGCCTGGCCCTCCCGGCAAGGCAAGCGGCACAGCACGGCACCGCACAGCATCCCTCGTCCCTCTCCCTGCTGCCTGCCATGCTGAAGGTACTGCTTGAAACAACCAGCATCGCTGCGACAAAAAACAGCTTCTGTCTCTATAGCAACAGCAAGGGATGGCGCTACCTGCCGTGGGGCTGCCCATCCCACGTCCCGACCCATCCCTGTCACCCAACAAGCCAGACAGGCTGTGGCTGGGTTAGCCATTACCTCCCAGGGTAAGGCAGGAGACCCCCCAGCCCAGCCACCCCAGGATGCCGCCGTGTGGGTGGGGACACATGGGGACCAGTGACAGGACAACCTGTTTTTTCCACCGGTACAATCTGCAGGGACTGTCCTCAGCTTTCAGTCCAAGTAACAGCACCCCATTCATCCCACTGCAGCCTGTGCTGGGGAGGCAGGAGGCAGCGCAGGGAGGGATTCAGCACCCTGTGCTGCACTCACAGACATCCAGGGCCCACATCCTGAGTGTTTTGGCTCGGAGGCAAGGAGTGCACAGCAGCACAAGGGAAAGGACAATCTCCCTGGGCTTTGGGCTTTTATCTGTTCAGATGCCATCTGCCTTCCAGCCCTCGGCTCCTGCTTGCAAGGAGTGTGGATGCCGTGTGCCTGTCCCAAAAGCCCTGCAGCCAGAGGAGGGTTTTCTCCCACCTAGGAGGCTGTTAGAGGGATGGGGCTGGGTCTCAGCCCCCACAGCACTGCTGGTCTCTGGCCTCCTGTCTAATGTGCTGGAGGCATCACAGAGTTGTGCTCTCCACTGGCCTCATATTTAGCAGTGGCTGTAAGAAACACAAGTGGGTCTTGCAGGTGCATGTTGCTTGTAAGCCAGCAGCTGAGGCCAATAATTTTTGGGCCTCATTCTCCACTCCCCTGGAGCTCATGCTGATGCTCGTACAGAGGTTTTGTCCTGGCTCTCCTGCGTGAGCTGGAGCTGGACACCAGGGCCGCTCTTTGCAGATGCTCACCATGGCCAAGTGGCTGCAGGGATGCAAAAGGCCATACAGTTTGAGGTCCTTCAGGATTGCCCAGGAACTGAATGTTTTCTCTGAACCTTCAGACCCCCAGCTGAGCCATGCAAGGCTCAGCATGAGGCTCGGGGAGGAGCGGTCTTTCCCAAGCCAGAACACCTCTCCATCCCAGAAGGAATGAGCAAGCCCCGACTGCAGCCAGGCAGCTCTGGGCATCTTCTGACTTTCACTTTGTCTAACAGATGAATTAAGAAAATGCCCCAGAGGAGTCAAGTATAGCGCATGGGTTTGGGGGCTGCTGCCATCAGCTCTGCATGGGTCTGTGCAGTGAAGAGAGTCCCAGGCAGTGCTCGCAGTGATTTCATTTGTGATTCTGCTGCCTGCAGTGAAAGGCCCCTCCTCCCCTCACCCTAATCCTGATTATGCCCAGCAGCAAAACAGATTTTAATTTTTTTTTTTTTTTTAAAAGGGTGCCAGGGCAAGTAGCAAATCTGGATTATATCTTTGGGCATATGTAGGAATCACAGCTGGGGTGTTTACTTCCCCCCTCCCCAACCTAAGCCGGTGTTTTATTGCAACAAGATGTTTTGTATGTTTGTGACTGGGGCTATACTGAGATGAAGGTAGAACAAATCCCTTCCCGCATCAGGACTGTGCTGCCCTCCCTGCCATGGAGCTGCTGGGGGGGCCCTCTCTGTTGTCCCCCAAGAAGGGGTGACTTGGGCCCCATCTCCCCCCCCAGGACAAGGCAGGTGATGGGGAGGGAAGCCAGGCACTGGCTGGCACCCAGAGACCAGGTTGGCAGGTTTGAGGAATTCAGGGGAATTAGGAAGGTGGTAGCACAGGTGTGGCTCTAGTCCACCCTGTGCTGGGTTTTCTTGGGCAAACACACCCCTTCTATTCACTTGGGGGTGTTTCTGATGGGGGTGAAGTGACCCATGGGTTTACCAACTCCCTGCAGCACCAAGCCATGCAGGACGGCCCCAGCAGCCACAAAATCCTTTCTGGGGCTCAAAGGTTTCTCCCCAGTTAGGGAGAATCATCTGTGTGATTTTTCAGTTAAGTTTTTGTATTAAAGTGATAATTAACCATGTCATTTCCAGTCTAAAAGTTTAATATATTGGGCAAAGCCTAAAGCAATAGAAAAGTTCCTCCCTTTCACACATGCGTGTGCTGCAGAGGATGCTGTCAGAGCAGGTGATGCTGCAGATGGAAGGTGCATGAACACAGGCAATGCCATTTACATGTGTTTGGCAATCTGAAATAGAGACGTGGTCGGTTCCTGCCTCAGCATGGCGGCCTCCAGACAGGAGCATGGACACGTTGGCTGCAGGGTAGGAGCAGGTGACAGAAGAGGTGTTTTTTTCCAGGGTCAACCCAAGAGCCCCTGGCTGATGTGCCAATGTCTGAATACAGTGTTTGATTTAAGGCGGTGCTGTGGGCTCTGACCCCCAGGTGGGGGGCGGGGGGCAGGATGAGTTGTTTCCTTTCCCGCATCGCTGGGACTTGGAGGCAGCAAAGATCTCCGCGTTCGTTCCCCAGGACACAAGAGTCAAAGTGGATTAAGGGTCCCTTGGCTGATCACATTTATTTCATTATTTGAGTGAAATCCCTTGTAAATACCGCCTCCCCCCCCTTTTCTTTTTATAAAAATAGAAGGCAGTGAAGAATTGGAGATTTAGGAAAAGTTAATCGCAGGAGTCACATGGAAGCCGTTAACCTCTCGCAGCCCGAGTAAGGGTGAGCAGCGCCCGAGCCTGGCTGCAGTGGGGAGATGCTGGATGGTCAGGGGTTCCCCCAGAAAATCCCTGGTTCTCAGCAAGGGAGGCCTCTCCGGCTGGGCAGTATCACAGCCACTTTGCTCACGGCTTGGCCACGATGAACTGCTAATTGTGGTATTGGAACAAATTGGTTCAAGCACCCAGGCAGCTCCGGGTCACCCAGTGAGCAGGGCCACATCTGGGAGTCACCTCTAGGCAGCTGGTAGCCCCACGGCAAATGCTGCTGGCGCCGGTGCTGCGGGCTCAAGGCCATTGGAAATGCGGATGCTCTTCCCTTTACAGTGTGATCACTCTGAGCCTCTCTGGAGGATGGGGACCTGAGCATTGCACGGGCATCTCTCCCACTTTTTCTAACAAATTTCAAACAGGTGGAGCTGGTTTCACCTCCCCAGAAACTGCCCTGTCCTTGCAGAGTCCCCATCCCTCCGATACACCCTCACTCATGGAACCGTCTGACTTTCTCATTTCTCCCAGGACCAGCAGCCTTGTGCAAGACCATCAGCACTGGAAACTCACACCTGCAGAGATTAATTAAAATAAGAGCAATGGGAAGAGAAGCTGAGAGCTACAATGATGGATGCTCATGAAACGCTTGCCTAGAGTCCAAAGTGCTCTGGGCGTTCAGTGATGTTTGCTTCCAGCCAAGGAACTGTGCAATAGTTAAGCACACTTGGTGCAGCAGTGCTTAAGGAATCAGCCTCTGACGTCCGGGTGCAGGTCCACTGCGAGGAGCTGTGATGCACCCAGTGCTGCTGCCCTCTCCCCATTGTGATTTGCACCTTGGAGCTGCCAGCGCTGGTTTGCCATTGTTTGCTTCCCCTGGCTGTGAGGGGGGGGGGTTGATTTGCTTTAAATCCTAAACCTAAAGTTGTGTATTAATAGCATGGTAATGCATAGCTTTTGTGTCCAGTGCAAGAGAGGGGTTATATAAAACACAGATTAATGGGAATCAGCAAAACAGAAGAGGACATGGAGGGATGCAGTGAGAATGTCTTGGGAAGGAAGGCAGGAAGGAGCTGGCAGGTCCAGAGGGGAGAGAAGAAGGCTGAGCGGATTCAGAGTGCTTCCTGGCAGGATTTGCCCCAGTTATTGTTCTGCAGTCCCCAATTCAGGACATTTCCTGAGCCAGCATTGCTGTGATGTGGGGCCTTTTGTCTTTGGGTGATCACAAGACAACAGAAAGGGGGTCTGTGAATTTGACTGGAAGTGGCTGCTCTTTTTTTGCCTCTTTTTTTTTCTTTTTTTTTTTTTTTCGATGATGTATATCATTTCTGCACCTGCAAACAAGCAAACAAACCACAGGCCAGGAGATAAACAAGTGGTCATCCAAAGGAAAGGCATGTTTTTCACCGGGTTGTAAATGAAAGCCCCCCAGTGTGGCTTGTTTCCCCTCTCCCATCCCAAAAACCAAGGTGATACTTGGGTTAAGAAAGGCTGGGGATTGTCAGAAACTCCTTCCCACTCTTGTTGCTTGGTGATCAGTGGGAGATCGGTGCTGGTTTCCAGGGACCTCATGCACAACCCAGAACAGCAGTGCCCCAGTTTTGGGCAGAAAAGTTTCCTCTTGCAGACTTCTCAGCCCAGAAACATTCAAAATGTGCTGAAGGGACAGCAGGGACACTAAACCAAGCCCCTCCTTTTGCGTCTCCTTGGAGCAGAGGCAGGGCAAGAGAGATGAGCGAGAGGGAAAGCAATGGGTTTTTGGGCACCTGCCTCCGATCGTGACCTTCCCTAGGAGAGCAGAACTGTCTCGACAGCTCTCCCCTCCGCCGTACAGGAAGATACCTCCCACCCCTGGAGGAAGGCACAGCTGGATTCCAACCATCAATCATGTCCCGCTAGGAAGGGCTTGTATGGATTGTGGGATTCCTGGTGGGGTTACTTTTTTTCAAAGCCTCCTGCAATAACAGCAACCGTTGCTCAGCTTCCTTTTCTAGATAACCTTTTTCCTGCTGCCCAACGTGCTTATCTGCTGCAGACAGACTGGCAAGATGAACCGGAAAGCTGATACCTTATCTTTCCCTCTCAAGGAGCTTATTTAAGTGCTGGAATGTGTTGCAATGGTAAATGATTCTTAAAATCCAAGCGAGGTACATGGACCTAAGGAGAGGTCCCGCTGGAAGGGAGCACCTAGTCAAAAAGCAGACCTGTGGGACTACAGCCTTTTCTGTCTTTTATCTGCCAAAAGGCATGGACTGGGTTTCTCGCTAATCTGTAGGTTAATGATGCAGACTACTCCGAGCCGCATGAGGTTCACCGTGTCCCTTCAATACGGCTTTATCTGTGTCTCAGTTTACTCATTGCAGGAGATACAGTGCTGTGGGTCAGCCTTGCAAGAGGTGCAGCGAGGGTTAACAGTCAGCGTGTGATATCACATGGCATGTATTCCTCACTCACCCTTTAATCTGGACTCGGTGTGGGAAGCATTAAGATGCTAACACATCCATAAAGGTAAATAGGATTTGAGAGCTATTGGGCTAATTGAAATGAACGGGGCTTGGCTGTTCAGGCAGCCTGATACAATGAAATGAGACCTCTCTGGGGACACAGAAGTTGAGCAGAGCTTCAGGACTTCACTTCTTTCAGCCACTGCAAGTGGCAGCTACAGCAATAGCAATTGCAGGTGCTGGGGTTTGAGCACTGTGACAGCAGAGGGGCCAGGGAAAACTGGCATGGCTGTGGTGATGTCTGCAACAGCTGCTGAGGAGGCGTGAGACAGACTTATTTTGGTCCTGTTCTGGGTGGAAAAATAGATAGCGGTGCTGGGTGCCAGCCTGGATGGAGCACGCTGCCAGCAAAAGCAAGGGTGCTCTCCCTCCCTGTAGGCAACTGTGTCCCAGCACACCTGGGGTTAGGATGGGGGAAAGGGGAGTGGGGCCAGGCAAAACCACAGGAGAACAACCCCACACCAGTGGGCTGTGTGGCCCTAAAGAGCTCTAGGCATGAGTGTCCTGATCCCAGTGCACAAACCAGCGAGTGATGGGTGCTCACATGCATGCAAGGGGTCTCTGCACCTCCCCTGCCCTCACAGCACCACTGAGGGCTGGGCTCACACTTGGGCATGGCTCTTGCTGCTCCAGCTGCTCTTGCACGGTAACTGCTAGAGAAACTGTGCGTTGGCAATGCACGCTGCTACCATGGGCTGCTGCATCTGAAAGTTAATCTGTTCCACATCACAGGCATAGTGGTGCATAAGGAATTGCCATCCCAGAGCAGACCTCAGCCTGTCTGTGTGACAATGCTGAGTGCTTCAATGGAAATGCAGGTGACCCTGTGGCAGCCAGGACAGGACAATGCGCTTTCTGGGAGGTCTGATCCAGTCCCACGCTAAAGCTGACCCATCCCCTACACCTTTTCATCCCTTGCAAAACTCTTGCAATTAAACACTGTGATGTGTGTGTCTGCAAGATCCTCCA
Organism: Aramus guarauna; assembly: GCA_013400195.1. Lineage (NCBI taxonomy): Eukaryota > Metazoa > Chordata > Aves > Gruiformes > Aramidae > Aramus > Aramus guarauna. The sequence continues at coordinate 2,770,265 of VXBL01002760.1, read as the reverse complement.
ATTCTCTTTGCATCTTACAAGGTCCTTGGCTCCATCCCTTTGGGTAGCAGCAGGACACCAGCCCCAGACACAGCCTTTTTGGGGGTTACAGAGAGGAGCCTGCAGGGAAGCAGGACTGACAGCAAAGCCCATGGTACTCATTTTTCTCCCCATGATGTGATTTGATTATGCTGATGGGAACAGGGCTGGTATAGCTGCTACATCCTGACATAGCTGATCAATGCTGTGTGTCTCTGCCCAGCCCTCGTTTCATTCCTTTAGGGTACTTCTTGTACTTTGGGGACGTTGCAGCTCCAGTCCTCACCCTGCGTCCCCGCTGGGTGCAGTGACCGTCAGGATGGGACGAGCTGCCCTGTGAGGCCCAAAGGCACCTGGCTCTGGCTGCAGCCCCCACCCAGCTTAGCAGTTGTCCCTGTCAATATAAAAAGTAGGAATGGGGGAATCCATCTGAGCTACTCGGCATCTGTGTCTTGTGATCTTGAAACCCAAGAGCCCCCCCTGACTCAGCAGGTTATTAATAACCCCCTGGCTGTGCTCCTACTGCAGCGCCTGCCAGTGCTGGCATCGCCCGTCTCTCCTCTACAGCAAGGTGAGGCACACACCCTGGGCAAGGTCAGGGGCTCCTTCCTGCCGGCCCCCACACCTCATCACCACCCACGGGGCCGGGCAGAAGTGGTGTGAGCATTGTGGAGGGGCCTGGACAGACCCTGAGGCCCCTGCACCTCCTGCCAGCACAAGAGGCTCCCGCTGCTGCTGGAATTAGCCTCATTGCAGCCTTGTCCCAGGTCCTCTGTTTTTTTGTACCTAAAACCAGCCCTGGTCCAGGCTGCAGGGCCAGTGAGTTGGGCTTCCTGGACCATAGCATCAGTACCGCCGCCTGCCCCTTCCCTGGGCTGGGACACACTGGGTGAACCTCTTCTTTGGTCACAGCCTTTGCCATGCTTCTTCCCAGAATGAAGGTGAAGGTGAAGCAGAGGACCCACAGGTCCCTTGGAGACCCTCCAGGTACACGTGGGACCACATTCAGCAAGACTGCAGCGATGATGTGGTCTGGGTTTGGGCTATTCCAGGTGGGGTACACAAGCTGCAGGCAGCCTTCTGGGGGTCCCTGTGCACCGAGGGGCACACAGATCAGAGCTGCCCAGGTTGGGCTGTCACACACCCACATGCTCACCACATTGTACAAACAACCCTGGCCCCAGGTGGCTCAGCAGAGCTGCCAGGTGATTTGGTGTGAGGATGAGCAGGCTGTATTTACCAGGGCTGGTGCTCATCAGCCAGGTTCATTAGCACTCCCTGGGCAGGTTTTAAATAGCAAAGCAGGAGCTGCCCCCCAGGCCTACGGCAGCCCTGGCTACACCTGGAGCACCTGTTCCTTCCCCTTCTCTCTTCCTCTCCTCTCCTGTTCTGGTTATTCCTTCTCTGCTCACAGACCCCCACGTGCTGCAGCTGTCCCTATTGGGAACCCATTCTGCAACACCCCTGTGAGGAGGTCAAGGCTTTGCTTTCACCATTGTAAATCCCCTGGCACCAGGACTAGTGCCCCAGACTCCTCTGACCTCCCCATCTTCTCCCAAGAAGGCTGTGTCCTCTCCAGCCATGCAGTGCACTGGCAGAGCTGGAGCTCTTTGCTGAGCCCTGGGGAAGTTCCCAGAGCCCTAATAGCTCCATCCATGGTTTATTCCTCTCCCAGCAAGCAGACTTGTCCCTGCCCTTGATGGGGACCAGAGCTCTAGAAGGGGACGGGAGCTGGGGAAGAGGACAGCACTGACTTCCTCACCTGTACCCTGGGCTGCCCCAGCACCTTGGCTATGCTTCGTGTCCTGAGACCGGGCCCTTGGGCTCCCCATCACTGATGTGGCTGTTTCCATCCCATCATGCCCCATCACAGGGCTATGTGGATAGAAAAGGGAGCTTCTCTGCAACATAGATTTATTTCATCTGTGTGGCCCCTTTCCTTTTCTTCCCATTGCTCTTTCATCTCCTTCTTCCTCATTCCCTCCCAGGGCCTTTCCCCTCTTTTCCCATCCCCTCCAGCTTTCTCACTACTATTTCCCATTACCCCTTCTCCCCCCCCCATCTTGATCTTGCAGCAGGTGAAGGATTTCAGCCCACAGCACCAGGCAAAAATCCACTTTCATGTGGCAGAGCAGCTACTTGATGCCTTGGTGGCATGCATGGGACCACCACGCAGCAGGTAAGCTGAGCTGTTCCCCCCTCAGTGCAGGCCTTTTGCTCCCGCAGAGAGATGCAGGGGATGGGGCTGGCTGCTGCTAGATCCCTGCCCGCGGGATGCAGCCCTCGGAGCTCCCCGGGCATCGGGGCGGGGGGTGTTGCACGCCGGCCTGGCAGCCCGGGGCCGGAGCCCGCCCGCCGCCGGTTCCCAGCCTGGATTTGTCGCTCCCTCTAGTGGGGACGCGGGAGGATGTCACCGCCGCCCGGGACCCCGGCCCCGGGAGGGCGACCCCGAGCAGCCCCGGGAGTCGCGGAGCCGCTGCCCCTCGGACAGCAAAGCCCCAGGCCACATTACAGCCTGTGCCCGTGTGATTGCCGTGGGGAGCGCGCCCCGTGCATAACGTCCCACGCCAAGTTACACCCCGTGCCTTGCAGCTATTCCCGAAAGATTCCCATCCCAGCAAAGCATCGGGAACGAAGGGCCTTGGGGGCCTGGATTTTTTCGGGCTGAGGCTGCGTTTTCCTCAGCAGAGATAGTTAGTGCCCACTGTAGTATTTAGGAATGGTGTTAATAATTAAAGAAGAGACTGAACTCAGAAGGGACTTTGTGTGGTCTCATGAGACAGAAGGGACAAATGTAGTCGTGAGAAAAAATGTTTGCTAAAGTGTAGCATTATTTCATAAATTCTCCAAGAAAAAGGGAATGCTGCAACTCTGGACATGTTCCAAACAACAGCCTTTGGGGGAGGGGGAAGAGGGTCTGGAAGTAAATCCTGCAGCCCCTGTAATTGCAAGTTACCATTTCTGTCTCTGCAGGATTCACATGCTGACCAGGCTGATGATATCCCATCGCAGATCAAAGTCGTGCTTGTCAGCGACAGCGAGAGTCTACAGGGATTGCAGTTCTACCAAAATCACTTATTCTCATCAGCTTCATAGCATTCAGAAGCAGCTGATAGTTCCCTTTGGTGGGGTGAAGCAAGATATTTTTGAACTGTGAAACAACAGCTGTCTCAACACATGGAGCAGAGGAATCAGATGATTGTGACTGAAGGTTGGAACTGCGAACCTAAATGTGTCTGTGAACTTACATTCCTGCCACATCTGTGGTCATTATGAGGGTTTCAAGATAGGAAACAAAATTATGTGTTAGTTTATACCTGGACTGAATACTGGGCATTGCAAAATCAATTACTTTAAAGCACCTTAAAATTCCTTCAATAAATTTGGGGAAAGAATGGATTCGCCTGTCCTTGTTTTCCATTTTGGGGAGGTTTCCCCCTCTCTGTCAGTGCAGTGTCTTGTGGCTAACTCAAGCCTCATGTATCTGGCCAAGTTTGTCTCCAAAGTAGGCTGTGGTTTTCATGACTGGATGTACTAGAATGAATGAAATGGCATTTTCAGAAGAATGGAGGTTGTTGCTACAATATCCGGATCAGCTCTGCTGAGGTTTGGTTCTAGTGTTGTTTGGGACAACTGCTGATCTTCAGATTTGGAGCAAAAGACGACTGATATATATTTGCACAGTCCTGCAATCTGCCTATGAATTGTCATAAAAGTCAATCAGGTCGATCTAACACAGGCATTGCCTTTCTCAGAAATGTTCCTTGTGTTTTGAGATACACCTTCTAGGACCTGACATCAAATAATCGGATTCACTTATTTGTCTTGATTTTTTTTTTTTCTAACCCCTTTGAAAAAGGGGGCTTCAACAGAGCAAACAAAGTTCCTAACTACAAAAACAGATGCTCCTAGCAGTGTTTTTCTGTGTATTCTGGGAGCGAGTGTTGCATTGGAAAACCAAGTCTTCACCTGGCAAAACTTTAGTACTTGCACCTCCATCTCCCAGTTCTCTCCTCCTTCCTGAGCGTGCTGAAAATTCAGCACATCCCAAACAATCTTTGGAGCCTCTTGAAGAACACAAACTGTCATGCTGTGAGAAAGATGCATGGTGCTTCTTGAATTTTTCTTGAACCTCTTGCTAACTTGGGCAATCAAGGCTGTGCAAGGGCTTCCAAGTGGATGTAGTAAGAAAGAGTTTGGGCTTTAAAAGCTGCCCTAAGAACAGCCTTGTTAGCTTCTGAATAGCACAGCCAAAGGGAAAATCACCAAGCCAGGATGAGCAGAAGCAGTAGTCTTGTTTTGCAGTTACGCATAAGGAAAAACTGAAGTCAAGGCTGATGAAGTGCCTCCAAAATACTTACAGCATTGGGCAACTGGTATTTGGTTCTCATTGCAGGCAAAGCTTAGTGCTAAAGCCAGCTGAAAGCAATTCACTTCTCATTGGGAGAATAGTTTCTTCCTTTTAATCAGCTCTGTTTTAAATGATTTCCTTTTTTAGTGCCTTAAATAGTCATTTTGGTTTGTCCTCCAGGCAGCCAGCATTTGCTCACAAAGAATGGCGTGTGTCTGCAGACTTTAAAAGGACAAACAATAGCCTGGCAAACAGAAATGCTTCAATGGCATCTCCTTTTTATACAGAGCCTGTGAGTCTCATGGGTCACAAAGGAATAAATAAAAGGAACAGCCTCTACCTGATCCAGCAGCTACAAGGAGCAATAACTACTTGAATCTGCTTTCATCTGGGAAATTGAGGGGAAAAGGGTGAACAAATAGGAAATAACACCCCAGCTGGAGGCACCCAGTCTCCTCTGCAGTAGGAAGGAACTGGAGTTGGTGGCTTTGTCCTGCCTCTATGGTGAGATTTGGTGGAGAGCAAGGATGGGATCATTTTAACTAAAATACATTTTTTCACACCCATCTGTAAAGCAAATCTTTGTACTTATAAGTTCAGCAATCTCAAGGCCAGAGATGCATTTGATACCCTGTGAACTGGTCAACTATTCAACAAATGCTGGGAAAAAACTAAGAGACTCTGCAAACTGACTGTGAAAGCAGAGCTATCACCATTGCGTTGCAAGACACCAGATACTTAAAGCAAATGCACAGAGGGGACCATGCCATGAGTTATTGTGAGTTAGAGTGAGAGTAGTGTTTCAGTCTTTGCTTGCCCTGATCACATTTAACCCAGTCTGGAGTGAAGGCCAAGATTCCTGGGTTTTTATACTCTTTTCCCATTCCAAGTATTCTATACTCTATTTCAGCTTTGAGATGTGAAAGGCTCCAACTTCCTCTCTCATCAGAATACCTCTTTATTCTTTTTAAAAACAAATGTATGAAAACATCTCTATTGATATTAGGCCTTAAACAAGGGGGGGAACCTTTTGTATTTGAGACCCAATGGCCCTTTGTTCTGTTTGAGGTCTAGCTTTCAAAGCATTTCCTTATATTTGGATAACACAGCACCATGCATGGGATTGCAGAGAGCTGCCAGAGCTACTCCTGTCTTCTCTCCCACCTCTCAAATATGACAGCTCAACTCTATTGGTGTTCTTGCTGACTGGGTTTTGGGTCCTAAGACCCTGTTCACTTAGTTGCAGGTTTCAATTTCCCTGTAGCTGTCTCAGATGAGCTAATGAAATCAGTGCAGGCATGAGGCATTCTTCATTTAGACACAGCTGAATTTGAAATAGATTTTCACGCTTCAGGGTATAAACTAGCTCCTGCCTCATGGTATTAGAAAGCATTGTCTCCCATGGACAGGCTACTCCACAACTGTCCACTGCGCGTTTCTTCTGCAGCAGCTGATGTTGGCTGCTGAGATAGATGAAAAACTAGGAGGACTGTGACCTGACCCAGTAAGGTAAATGTGTACTTTGTGTGCTGAATGGCCTCTGGATGGGGAACAGAGCAGGATGGCTTTGCTCTTTCCAAAGGGGCTGTGGAATTTTGTGTGAATGACTGCGAGGCCAGCAAGGCCCTGTCTTGCGCTGCAGGCTGCCATTTACAGCTGAGCAAAGCGATGCCGAAACGGCACGGGAGCATTTAGCCTTCAGTTTGCTGCACTGTAAATCACCCTGCATGATGCAAGCCATGGTCAGGGACTTATAGATTCAGAGCAAATTTTTGTGGAAGCTGTAGAATGTAATAGTAATTATCTTATTTCTAGGAAGCCTTAGACCACAAGACATTTCTGTAGATGCAAATTCTAAACTAGGGCTGTAAGCCCTCTGCAATGGTTATTTTCTATTTGACAGGACTCTTCATTAGTGGAAGGATGAAATGCACATCAGGGTTTCTGCTCTCACTTGTAATTAATCCTGGGAAGAGGAAGCAGGACTCTTCCTGCTGCAAGAGAGTTTGACTCTTGTCTAGGTGATAATTTGCTCAGCTCTCTGGAACAGGTCAAAAATCAGACTAGGCAAGCAGTCCATCCAGAATGGATCCCGTGTAGAACTGTGCATTGAACTTCATCCAAGTGAAACCTGTGCATCAGTCTCTGCCCAAATCTCTTTTCGCTGTCGACACTCCTCTCTCGCAGTCTGTTGCAGGTCTAATCCCACCAGCTCTCATCTTACACCAGTTATTTTGCCTTATAGACAAGTGGGTGAAAGATGGTACAGGTCTTTTGAAGAACAGCACAGCAATTCATCACCTTATGCCAATGTCTGGTGGTGTCCCCATGGATCAGGATGCAGTGGAGTCACGCTCTTCCCTTTGGTGGTAGGGACAGACCATGTCCTTTCACTATTCAGCTGCCCAGCTTTGAACAGTGAGGGGAAGGGAAGCCCAACCTCAATGCGGTCCTGAGCCATGAGACTTGCAAAGATCTGTAGAGCTGGCCTTGGCACGCTGCTGGGCACAGGGGGAAAAGCCATGAGTTTGTGGGGGCTGCAGTGTACACACCTGGTAATGAATGTAGAATTGCCTTTCATTTGTTTACTTTGGCCTTTTGATCTCCACAACAGGTTGCATTAGGTTTTGTTTTTTTTTTTTTTCTCTAATTGGCACATCTATTCCCTTGGCCTTGGATTGTTGCCTTGGAGATGCACAAGAGACCCTCAGAGAACTGCTTATTACAGCAGCAGGTGTGCATAACGCTGACCTGGACAAGCCCGCATGAGTCACCTGCTGATAGCTTGGGTTGTAGGTGGCTGCATGAGTCACTGAAAGTGAGGAGATCCCACAGTGCCCGAATTCCTGAAGGGCAATATTAATGCCTTTGGGTGCTTGTTGTTATTGTGCATCAACAGCATATAGTACATGATGGTTCATTCTCCTATTCCTCCTCAGCTGCCATGGGGTGTGAAACAGCACGGTGCTGCAGAGCAGGGTGGCTGAATGTGAAAAGCAGCAGCCCAAATCAGAGGCGCTCTTTGGACATTTGGCTGACCGGTAGCTTCTCTCATGGAGGACAGTGAGATTTGTATGGGTAGCAAGCAAATTAGAAGAGCTAAGTGTATTTGAGCGTGTGTGCATGTGGGTACTTGTCCGAACAATGGAGAAAAAACCTAAACACAGCAGACTAATGTCCTGGCTGCCCAGTGAGTCGGTGTGAGTGGAAGTTTGCTAAAGTCAGGAAGGAGGGTGGGCTCCTCCATGTGAGAAGCTGTAAGGAGAGAAGTGGAGGGCATTGGCCTGCTATTTCTAGACAGAAAAAATACGCTGCAGAAAAGATAAGACGAGACACCGAAGGGGCAGGAGTAGAGTGTAATACTTTGGTATCCAGAGAAGGAGGGGATCTGACAACCAGATGATGGTTTTCAGCAGTGCTTGGTAGCTCAGTGCCTGGCAACTTTGATCGCAGTGCAGATCAACTGTAGGAACATCCCATATGGTTCAGAAAGCTGTTGGTGCATTTCTTCCCTCTGCATCACTCTTGATGACTGTTTGAGATCAGACACATCTCTCACGAGCAGTGATCCAGGTGCCAGGCCTTACACTGTTCCTGTAACCCAGGGAGAGCTGGGGACCATTCCTCTGGAGGCATTGCCTGCACCAGGGAAAGGTGCTGCAGAATCCCTCTAAAGCCGCCCTACCTTCATGGGCAGGGACATGCAAGATGACAGCACATGTTTGGTGACCTATGGATAAGCTAGAGCGTACTTGCAAGAGGCTAGCAAATGCCCAGGTGCTTGTCCCATGTATATGTTATACACACACGGTTACATATATCTCTGTGTGTGTGCTATTTTTGCAAGCTGCTGGACAGTCCCTAAGAAATAAATGCACACATCCTGCAGTCTGGCCTTTCATTGCAACATGCAAAATGTCACACCAATAGACACCCATGTGAGTTTGTTCCAGGGCAGGGAAGGAGAATTAAAGGGAGAATGGGCTGTCCTTATGTGCGAGGAAACCACATCTCCCCAGCTATAAAAGATCCCCTGGGCAGAGGAACGGCACTTCATTGCAACTTCTACAGTTTCTTGCCAGGAACGCTGCTTGCATCGTGTTGACATGAAGCTCTTTTCAGCCCGAGCAGGGACTAGGTTTGCTTCACGAGGCTACTCATATTTTATGGCTTGGCAGAGTTTTCTTGGGACAGGAGTGCCTGCCTTGCTCTACTGCATTCATTTCCATCATCCTTAATGAGAGAACAAATTAAAAGGTATTTCTGAAGTCCTTCTGAGGGGCAGTTCCTCTGGGTCACCTTTGAACCCACTGCCTGTGAAACCAGGGAGCACCAGGCTGACTTCACTGGTGTTTTGCAGCCCCATTCCTGCTGGACAGAAATCGCCATGGCCCTGCCATTGCCCTGCTGCCCTAGCCGGGGTCACACAGCAAGGAGGCAGAAACTTGAGGGAAAAGCCTCCCGTACTCCCACAGAGGTGGCCTCCCCGGTGCTGTGGTTTGAGCTGTGGTGGCTGTGGGAGGATGAACACTACAGCCATGAGCTCGGGGTCTTGTTCAGCGCCGTGTGGCACCTCACGGGCTGACAGGAATCAGGGTGTGCATGCCCCCCACTCCTCTTGCTGCCCTTGTGAGGGGCTGGGCCAGCTCCCTCCGCCTCAGCAGGAGGTGCCACGCTCTGCCTCAGGCGCCCTCCTGACTGAGGGAAGAGCTCCCTCACGGCCCTTGAGGCTGACCGAGCGCCTGCTCCGGGCCTATGGGGCGGAGAGAGGGCGTGGGGTCGTAGGCCCCCGCCGTGGCCGCGGCTCTGCCCTTTCCCTTGTCCTCGCCCCTCAGCACGCACCCCCCCGAATTCTCCCCCTGCCATGTTGGGCCGCCCCTGCGGCGCCGGCGGGGCCCTGCAGGCGGCGCTGTGCGGCGGCGGCGCCCTCCTGCGCGGGATTGACAGGCTGGGCCGGGTGCGGAGGGGGAGGAGGAGGGAGCGGCAGCGAGAACCCGTATCGCCGCGCATCCCGCCGCCGCGCAATCCGCCGCCATCCGCCGCGCCCCGCGCCCATCGCCCCTCCGCACCCGGCTCCTCAGGCACTCCCGGCTCCCCGCCACCACCACAGGTGGGTATCGGGAGCCGGCGGCGGCGGCGGCCGCGGATATTTGGGGCGGTGAGTGGGGCCGGGGAGGAGGAGGAAGGGGAGGGAGAGGGAAGGTGGGACGAGGCAGCCCTAAAATGGAGCCGGAGCTAGCGGCTGCCTGCGGCTGCGGCACCCCGCGGCCTCCCGGCTCGGCGGGGGGGAGGAGGCGGCAGCGGCGCAACCATGGCGGGTACCGCGGGGCCTGGCGGTGCGGGGCCGCGACGGCTGTAGGGCGACCCCCCATCTCGGGCTGTTGTAGCCGCCTGTTTATTGTGCGACAACCCACACACCTCGTCCCCTCCGCGGGGATGGAGGCGCCAGGGGGAGACGCGGGGCCTGGCCGGGCCGTCCCCGGTGAGGGCCGCGGTGAGGCCCGGGGGGCCTGGCGGGAGCCGCCTGGGCTTGAGGCCCGTTGTCCGGGCTCCTGCCCCCGGGTCGGGGGAGACCTGCTGGGCGGGGGTGTCGCTGTGTGCGGCTGGAGCCACCCCCGCCGCCCCGCTCCCCGGCGGGGTGCAGCAGTGGCTGGGGGCGAGGGAAAGCAGG
>VXBL01002760.1:2694250-2758339 GCA_013400195.1 Aramus guarauna | reverse complement strand
TTTTTTTTTCTTTTTCTGTGTGTGCATGAGAGCTTAAAAGTGAAACTCTGCCAACTGTCTGAAGCTGGAAAAGTAAATAGTCCATATAAATGCTGGAAATGAGATGCAGGGTATAAAAGCATTTTAGTTAGCATGAATGTTCCTGAAGAATTTTTATTAAAATAATTTAACTTTATAGTTACATTTTAATGAAGCCTTTTATTAAAGCTTTGTATGAAACCTAACTTCAAAGGCTAATTTACTTGAACGAGCTCCTCCTTCTAAAAGCAGGGGTGGCATTAGAGACCGTATTTGCCTTGTGCCTGATGCACCGTGCTGTGGTATCTGACTGATTGACGGTATTAAGACAAACAGTCCTCGGTCCTTGTGTGTGGCACTAATGCTTTTGCATAGCACCTGATTCTCGTACCGCATCCTCCTTGTCCTGCAGGGTATCACGTCTGAGGTGTAACTGGGAAAAACTAGGACTATGGTTTTGGGATGTCTTCCAGTAGTGCTTCCAGTTTGCCTGAACTGTACAGTAGATTATCCATTACAGAATTACCTGCCTATTTAGGATTCAAAAGTGTTGGTTGCTGAAGGCTTTCATTGTGCTTACCTGCATAATTGGAAGTATTTAAGGGGAGCTGGGCTAACTTTCTTTAGTGCTACTGCATTCAAAATAGCAGTGAGCCATTTTATTTTTTCTCTTATGATGATAGTCTATACAAAGAGATTTTGCTATAGTGACATGTCTACTTGTAGTTGTGTGTTTTCTTGTTGTAGGAATAGAAGCAATATGAACAGGAGAAACTTACTGAATGCAGGATGGTAACTTTAGGGAAGGGAGAGGGTTTATTCCAAGGGCTGGACCTTTCTAGTCATCCCTGCTCCTCTTCCTCATTTATTCTGCAACGTGGCAATGAGCATGTCGTCTCAGTATCAGGCCTTGCTCTTCAGCTCATCATGCTTTGTAAGTGGATTTTATTTTTCATGTGGCACTGACTCACTTTCCTAATACGTCGATAATTTAACAGCTCCTTATCACTAGTTTGTCGTTTGGAACAGAAGAAATACAACTATGAGTCTGTCAGGTATCAGACGATGAGGTGAAAACACAGTGAACAGGTAATGGATGGGGAGGTGCAGCTCTCTCCTTCACAGAACATCTCTTTCTAACTGCTGAAATTAAGTGACTTTGTTACGAAAGTTGTGACAGCGTGTTCCTGGAAAGCACCTTCTGAAGGGAGTTTTGGAGATATGTGCAAAACCCATCTGCTTTGATTAAAGAGTTGTCCTTTCCCACAGGAGGGAAAAATGGGGCTAAGGCAGGACATTGTGTTATGTTAACCCTCACTGAAATGTAGCTTGGGCTCATTTTTAGTTAGTAACTGTATTCAGGATGTTCTCTATGTGTGCATGTGCTTCCTACACAGGAGTAAATGAGAAGTTTGAGCTTATGAGCCATGTATTTTGGAACAAAACTGTTCAGATATATATAGCTGTAAATCCTGATCTTTTTAATCTGGGAACATTGGGACCATAGTTGAAGCAGACCGGAGGTTAGTCTAGTAGCTCTGGGTTGTTCTGTATTTGCCTGTGGCATTGGTTGGTTGTAAAGTTGCTTGACTTGCAGTGCCATGGGATCTGTGAGGACAGAAGGTGGTTTTGAGGTGTTAAAAGGTGCATGTGCAGTTCTGCAGGGGGTCATTATACTTACAGCCAAATTATAGCGTCTGTGTTTTGGTTCTGAATGCTTCAATTTTCAGGCAGGTGCTGGTAAACTGAAAGGGGCAAGAGAACTCACTGTTACATCTTTAAAAGACTACGGGTATTAGACTACCAGTGTGGAAGACTGGTGAAAACAATCATATTTTGAGTGAAAGGGAAGAGGTAATAGCCAGATTTGAAACATGCAAACATGAAAGAGGAAGTGAAAGTGAGCCAGGCTTAAGTGCAAAGACATACAGGAAAAATACCAGGAAGAAAGCGAGGACATGCTAACAGCACCCTAGGATCTGGCCAAGAGGACTACTCAGGACTGTAGTGCTTCAGATGTCCACAGGGCTTCAATTAGCTGTTGGGAGTATCCTCAATAAATAGCCTTTGAATTTCAGGTGAGTAGCCCTTCAGAGGAGTAAACTATATAGTATTTGCAGAGTTAGAACCCTATTGGAAGAGATTTGGTGGAGGAATCCTTCCTGTGTAGCCGTTGAGACATTTTGGACAGGAATTGTAGTGATGGTGCTGCAAGGAGCGAATACAGACAGGTTTGAAGAGCTTGTGCTGGGACTTTGCCTCCCCTGGCACTTCTTGGGGAGTGGGAATATAGTGATTTTTTTTTTTTTTTTTTTTTTGAGTTCTGCTGTGGGGTAGGTTCTTCAGCTCTTCCTACCTGTATGTTGGCTGTGCACCCTTACAAAAGCCTCGAGTGCTCTTGTTCAGAGTTTGGAGTGGGCTGTGAAACAGGCAGGGGAGCAGGGACACGACACGCTCAAGAAATGCTTCTTCAAGGCTGGCAGAGTATGAAGCATGGTTTTTATCTTTTTCTGAAATAACCAAAGAATCAAGTTCGTACCTAGCAATTGAAACTTCATGAACCGTCATTTAGGAGCAGATCCACGAGAGCTGAGTGTTATTATAGTGTTAGTGTTCTGCGTCTGAGTGCAATGTCACCTTTAGAGATGGCTATGATCCTGTTGCAGTGAAAAGAGTGTATGGGGTGGTTCATTTAGGTGTTTGCAGTGTTCCCTTCCCAGCATGCAGACCTACTCTTCTGGAGCAGGGCTTCATGCTGCTCCTGTCCCTACAGCATTAGGAAGACACTGTGATTCAGAGGGTGGTTTCCAGCCCCAGAAAGGTGGAGGTGAAGGGTCTGTTTCTTGCTCTGCCACTCAGCATAGCTGCAGAGTTCTGCCTTATCATTTTCCTATCTGGAAAATAGAAGTGATGACGCTTACACACCTTGTCAGTTATGCACTGCAAATATCTATGTAAATTAAAGCATCTGTGAAGTGTTTTCACTTCCTGTCCAGCTCAGCATAGTCCAGATGCCCCATGCATAGTCTGAGTGGCTTAGCTGTCCAGAAAAGCTAAAGCTACCTAAAGTTGCTTTCTTCAGAGTACTGAACCACACTGCATGTAACCTTGTGAGTTCTTACCACTTTGTACTTATGTCCTTTGCCCATCAGATTCCTGTTAGCATCCTTGGTGTTATAGTGCAAATGGCTCCTATGAATAGGCTTCCTCTAAGAAAGGTTGCTGTGAAGTGCTGAGTTGCTCTAGTGTTGCTAAAATTGGGGAACCTGGAGGAATACTTGCTTGGAAGCTTCACCATCTGCAGTGTTTATGAATTGCAGGCTTGTCTGAACTGCTTGTAATCTTAGTAATGGTTTGAATCGGCTGCATCAGTCTTGATGGCTGTGGGAAATTGGGGAAATCTGATAGATAAAGACCTATTCAGCTCTTGCCAGAACAGCTTTGTACCCTGCGGTGTGTGTGTTGGTGCTGGCCTGTCTGGCTGTAAGGGTGTCTGCCGGAGGAGTTCCCACCAGCACCTTGGGGACGAACAGGACTTAAGGGGTCTGCTCATCAGGGCTGTACAGGAACCTCTCCCCTGTGCGTGCAGTGAGGGATTGGCATTTACTGCCTGCTGATTAATAGCATTGGATTGTATCTCTGGTCTTCGTAGAGGTAACCTTTTTGTACATAACCTGAATGGGAGCCGAGGCCCTGAAATCAGCAGACAACCTGAGAGTGTGCAGAGGTGTTACCAAAGCCCAGATCTGTTAGTGAGGCTCATTGGCACAAGTAAACACCCACCTCCTCATTCCAGCATGATCCTTCCTGGGACTGCAGAGAAAACAGAGCTGCTTACTCAACAGCTGATGGCATTTGTGTGGAAAGAGCTGTATCTGTTCCTGAAAAAAAAACTGTTAACCCTAAAGACTGCCAGATTTTCTCTGATTTCATCTCTTGGAACTGTGACATCTCCGATTTCCTCTCTGCTTGTTTGTTATAAATATATATATATATATATGTTCACAACTGAGAGATGGAGTAAGTTGCTGAGCTTGGAACCAGGTAAAGGATTTGTGAAATGCTTGTGACTTTACTGGAAGAATTTCTGTGGTCACACCTCAGTCATGGTCCTTCCACTTGTCCTTGCTGTGTAAGGGTCTCCAAGGTGAGCTACATCTAACAACTCTTAAGGCTTACATTTGGGTCCTGGCGCTGGCAGCATGGGTGTTTCACCTATACCACTCTTGCTGTATCTCACCTTGGTTATATGGCTATCATCACTGTGGTGACTTTTTTAAAAGTCTGTGTGGCAGAAGTGTCAGGACTAAGGTAATTTCACATCCTTAAAATGTAGAAGTGTTCGGTTTAGTTGTTAGTGATGGAAGTGTCTTTGCCTTGAGCTGTCAGTGCTAACAGCTGGTACAATGGCCTGAGAACAGTTCATGCTGTGTGGGTGCCTCCTGTGCTCATGAGGTCCCCTGAAGCAGTGGGTGGGATTGGGTCCACTTTCTGTGCCAGTGGACAGTGTCTTCCCCAGAAGAGGTTGTTCTAGATATGGCAGATGCTGCTGCAACACATTCCCTCTTTGTTTGACTCTTCTTTATAACTTGCTCCTTTGTGATCAAGAGCTGCATTTTCTTTGAAGGTCTTGGCAGTGTGGTTTTTGGTGGCTGGGGCAGAAACCTGAGCTCTGGGATCTCTGACACTGCCTGCAGTGTTACTTGAGCAAACTGTTTCTCTGCTTTGGTTACTCAACCTGTAAAATAGGACTCATAGTACCAGCCCTGTTACCCATCAGGACATCCCTACCAGCTATTTGGAGTGTGTTGTTGCTGAGATACCTAAATGCCCAGTTTACCTCACAGTTCAGCTGAACGTTGCCAGGAGCTTTCTGAACAGGTTTTACCAACGGAGTGTTATGCTAGGGATTTCTTTTGTATTTGAATTGCTTGCTCCTGATTAGCCTCCTTGCTTTGCTGTTGAGGGAACAGGATATTGTATCTGTGTATTCTCCCTGGACATTCAGCTCTCAAAGGAACCTGAACAGGGCAAAGTGGAAGGCAGAACCACTTTGGAGGCTATAGGTAGCGTGCTTCACCTCTGAGCCTTGATTGTGAAGGAGCCAGAGAGGAAGTACAACTCTTAAGGGTAAAGATTTGCATTTGAATGTGAGCCCTCCTTTGTGTGGGGCTTGTGGAGATCACTAGGTCACTTCCCTTTCCTCTTGTGCTAGAGCAGTTGGGGTCTGGATTTGTTGAAGCCACAGGTGGTTCTTGCTGAACTGAGCTGCTCTGTCCTCTGTGGGTTTTGCCTCTGAAATGTGAAACAAAGAAATATACTCCTTTATTTCTATTGTGTCTTGCTGCAGAAGTGCCTACAGGAAGTCCTGGTTTCTGAGCCTGATGAGGTTTATAGATAGAGGCATCAGAGTCAGTTTGTGCTGGGGCTTCTCTCATTTAACACCTTTATGGCCTGGATGAGAGGGCAATGAGTATGATGTTGGTAGTTGGTGCTTTGTAAGGTACCTTGCTGCCTCCCTGCAGTCAGCTATTCCTGATTCTGAAGGATATGAAAGCCATGCAGTGCTTCCTTCCTCTTGGCTTAGAGATCCAGTTATTCCTTCCTGACAAGCTGGCACCAAGGGGTCAGTTCCTTCTTTACAGCATGATGGGGCAGGTGGGCAGAAAACAGGCTCCAATTCTCTGTAGACAGACATTCCTTTCAAGAAAATTTACTGCACACCTTGGATTTTCCGTTGCTTGAGAAGGAGGGGGAGTTTCATGAGCACAGGATTTTGTAAGTACTTTCTGTGGGCTGTGGACCAGCTCTCTAGCTGGATTTTTTTTTTTTTCCTCCCATGCCATAGGCTTGCGTCCTCAGGATGAAGTATTTCTTTTCTTTGCATCCTCAATTACTGGAGGTCAGGGCTCCTTTTCAAGGTGTGGCATTGTCTGTCCAGCCCTTACAGAAAGGACCACAGAACTTGTTAATGCTTTTGTGTAAATACAATTGAGCTCTTCTCCAGACTCAGGTCTGCTTTATCTGTTTTACAGAAAGTTAGAAATCCACCCTTTCTAGCTGCCTCTCTGCTGCCTGCCTTCCCAGCACTGGGAAAGCTGTTTAGCTGAGAGGTGAGGCTTCTGTATTTCACAGGCCGAACTTGCTTGAGATTACGGAGATCTGTTTTCTCTAGAACTGGTCAGTAACAGTAGTTGTGACTCCCAACCTGTTGGTATGTTTATAAGAGGGGGCAGCAGGTGAGTTTGGTGAAGATAGAGCTGAGAAAATTAGGTCAGGTCATCTTACCGGACATGCCCTCTCTGTCCCCCCTCTATTGTCATGTTTTATCTCTGCCTGTACAGCTCCATGAGTTAATGATAGATATGCTGTACAGAAGGCGCTGCCTCTCCTCTTCATGGTCCTGCTGCGTGTCTGAAATCCAGGGTGGCTTGGCTTAGAGAGGCTGGCCAGTGGGCAAGTCTTCTGGCAGACAGCCTCCAACAGCATTACTCAGCTAGCAGTATACCTCTGCAATAAATCATGAGAGATGAGATCCTGGTCTCCCATTCCCTGTTTTTACAAGGAGACAAGGTTTACAGGAGATGCAGAGAGAAGCTGGAGTTGCGCAGAATTAAAAGAACTGGTACTGCTAAATATGCCTGTTCAGCTAAGCAAGGAGAGTTCTACCTTGTGATTCAGGAGCTGTCTTTGCTATGGGGTGTCTTTGCACTGCAGACTGCTGACTTGCTTCTCCCTGTCTGGCAAGACTTGTTGCCACATTCAGGATCTCAGCAGGCTCTTTTTCAGGTGTACCAACAAATCTTGGCAGCTCCCTTTGGAAACAATGCAACAGAATGACAGCAAGCAGCTTCTTGTGGCCTAGCCTCTTGCTACAGCCTCCACCTGCTGCACAGCTCTCTTCATTGATCCTATTGACTTTGTACTTCAATGCTGATACTGTCCTCTTGCTCCCCTCCTTACTAAGCAGTATCTCCTAGGAACGGAATGCTCATTCAGTCTGTCCCTGCTAGGCTGATGATCCCTGCCTGGCCCATACATGGCTTCTACAGGATGTATGTGCGGCTGGTCACACTGTTGTACCAACACTCTTCCAAGGGCGGCCAGTGGTATCTTTCATCGCTGAGGCAGGCGGTGACTGTTCCACAAATAGGTGATTCTTGGTGAGATGTGTTCCAGGAGAAGTAGTTGTATTTCCCCCTTTACAGATAATTGTTTAGCTATGAGAAGTACCAGCAAAATGGACCGTGTATATTTAAAGAAGAGTAAACATCACTAATCTGTAAAACTATTTTTTCAAATGGTTTTCAAATGGTTTCATGTTACCAATGACATTAGAAACTACAATAGAATTCAGTTTAACATCAACTCCAAGCACTACTTCTCTTCACTTTATTCTTTTGCTTTTGCAACCTGTGAATTTCTGAATAATTTCAGATCAAAAATCTTCCTGCTTATGGAGAAAAGCCTTTTCACTGTTAATTTCCATCCTGTTGCTCTGGTTTGTGTTTGTGACTGCCGCTGTGAAGTGAGTGAGGAGTGAAGGTCTGCAGTGGTCTTGGGTCCTTCACCCAAGTGATTGTGCTCAGTGTTGAGCTCAGTGGTGTGTGAGTAGCTGAAGTGATTCCTTCTAGTGTGTGTGTGTTACCTTTCATAAATCTGTTTGCCCTGCTCAATTAAGGCTGGCTAACTTCCAGGTATTCAAGCTCCATTGAAGTCTTGTGAATAAAACACCAGCAGCCCAGCCTCCTTCACACATAGATTTACAAAGAGCTTTGCAGACAATCCCGTTTGTCAGGAATCTCTCCCTTTGGCTGCATTTTCAGCTCAGGGGTTTCCAGTTGTTACCAGTGCCAGTAACGCAAGGTTTTCACATGGCTGTTTTTGCAGGATAGGCTCCCTGTGGTTGGTAGATTCCTGCTGTAGCTCCAAGCCTTGCATGCTCTGGCACTTAAATTGTCACTGTAGTGCTCTCTGGATCTGAACGTGCCCCTTTAAAAGGCAGTTAGACAGGGTCAATACCCATGTGTGAAATCCAGGGCAGCACGATGTGGATAGGAAGACCCCTGGGTAGCGAAGCTCTCTGCCCAGAAAGTGATTCTGGTGCAGTTATTTGTACCCTAAGGCCTCTAATACAACTGGTCATACTGCAGTATTTTCTGGTTCCTCTGAGACACTCAGTATTTTGCACTCCAGTCCTGTCCCTGGATGTTGCAGAAGACCTTGTTAGTCCTGAGAACAGGAAGAGCTAAGCTCCGTGCTAAATCTGGTAGTGAACCTTCCTCCAAAGACCTCTATAAACCCAGAAAGAAACCTTGCAGAAATGCTGGTGATTTTTTAATTATCTTTATTTTTTTTATTTCTCTGTAACGAGGGATAATGCTTTCTTCAGGGTGTCCTGGCTCTGGCTAGGATAGAGTTAATTTCACCAGGAGCCAGGCCAGGTGAGCCAGGCTGCCCGGGGGCTATTCCATACCATGCAATGCCATGCTCACCATCAAAGGGGGCTGGTCGGGGAGGGGCGGGGTCGGCGCGGCTCCGGGAAGTGCTGAGGGTGCGGTCGGTCGTTCGGATCGGTAAATTGCTTTCCATTATCACCTATTGTGTATCTCTGTTATCAGCACTGTTGTTGTTTGTTTCCCTCTCCCTTGCTGTCCCAGTAAACTGTCCTTACCGCACCCCTCGAGGCCTTTTGCCTTTGTTTTTCCGGTCTCCTCCCCACCCCGCCGGGGAGCGGCTGCGTGGTGCTCAGCTGAGCCTAAACCACGTCACAGGGTCAGCTATTGGACACAGGGACCCCAAGCACAGGTCAGAGGCTTTGCTGAGACTGTCAGTTTTCGGTTGTCAGCATTGGCATGTGCCTTCTGGTTCTAACTCACTAATAATAAGCATGCGGGCTGGCAGCTCAATTCTTAATGAGCTTGACTTTTATCAGAAATAGTTTCTCTCTGGAAGGCGTTGATGATCCCTGCCTGGATTCCATGCTTGACTGCGTGATGGGAAAGTAGCCCAGTGTTGTGACAGCCTTGGGAGGCTCTGTGGCCTTTCTGAAGTTCTGTGAGTGACCTGGGTTGCCAAGTGATCACCCTGGCCAATACACCCATGGACTAGGTTGGATCTGCAGCCGGCTGCCATCAGGAGGGACGGGCAGCAAGGTTCTGCCTGCGGGGTGGCTCCGAGGGGGCTCAGTGCCCCTGCAGCCTCTTTGCACGGTGACTGTGTGGAAGTTGCCTCACCTCTCTGTGGACTTGTTTTCCCCTTTAGAGTGCACACATAACACACAAACAAAGCTGTGTTTCATGTTTTCAGCTTCAAAGCACTGAAGGAGTTCAAAGTAAATTTCACTTATCCAGACAGCAGTTGTGGCTGTCCCAGAAAGTTTGACAAGGGGCTTTATCCCAATGTGTCCCCAGCTCCTCTGCTCTGAAGTGGTTGTTTATTCCTCCCGCATCCTTTTAATGATACAAGATGTAATCAAGAGGCAGCTGAGACCCAGTTACATAACTTGTTGTCAGGGTTTCTCTTTGGCAGCATTACCGTGCCTGCTGTTTGCATGCTGACTTTCAGGAACTCGGGGATTTTCTGTTAACCGGCTAACTCCTGAACCTGATGCCATGGTAGCTGTATTGTTTGGTTTTTTGTTTTTTCTAAT
Organism: Aramus guarauna; assembly: GCA_013400195.1. Lineage (NCBI taxonomy): Eukaryota > Metazoa > Chordata > Aves > Gruiformes > Aramidae > Aramus > Aramus guarauna. The sequence goes on along the minus strand of VXBL01002760.1, from coordinate 2,748,669 downwards.
CCCTACTAATTTTGTCTGGTTTGAGTTTTCTAAACCTCAAAATGGATTTTATTGCTTGTAATTATGTGAGGTTGGTATGGGATTGGCGTGGTCGGGATAGACCTTGAGCAAGGCTCAATATACCTGTAAAAGCAGGTGGCTGTGCTCTTACCAGCACAGCTGAGGGTGGGCGTACAGCACCCTCTGCTTTTTGCTCTGGTCTGGGCCTCCCCACAACTCTGCCAGTTCATACAGGTCATTGTTCTCAGTCCAGCTTCTACTTTCCTGCCAAGTCTGTGCTAATCCGTTTGGTTTTTTTTTTTCCTCCCTTTCTCTTTTATGTCTGTCCTGCTAATAAAATACAGTGCAAATGAGCAAGTGAGGGAGGAGCTATTGTTTTCTTTGGCACGCGGTGACCATCTGAGCAAAGATTGAACCAGACTGGAGCCAAAGATCTGTTTGCTACTCTGCAGGAAAAGGTGCCTCAAGAATGCTGGCTATCCCTGTTGCCTCCTCAAGCCTTTGTGCTGCAGCCTCATGTGGTGGTCAGCAAAGGTGACTGAGTGGGGCTTCTTGTGGAGCCTGATGCTCTTCCTGAGTGTCCTGTGGATGCTATTACTGAGTGACAGAAAATGCTTTTATTCCACTGTCCTTGACTACGCTGCTTGCTGCTTAGCTTGGGGTCCACGGCTTCTTGCTCCTGCCAGGCCCAATTTAAATCCTGCAATGCAAGAACGCATGCTGTGTGGTGCCAGGTTTATTGGTCAGAAACTTGCAGCAGCCTTTACATGGGCTTTACTCGGCTAGTTGCAGATCACAGTACGTTCTCAAACTGGCTGTATCCAACATGTTTGTGGTCTGTGCTTTATTTTGTACATAATGCACGATAGACTAATCCTCTTACCTGGAAATCATGTTTGATAAGGCATTGCTGGTGGAAGTTGTAGCCTCTGGTCAGATACAGTTTCTTTCAGAAAGTGATTTCTGACTGCATTTGAAACATGCTTTCAGATGGATGAGTTTCAGAAAGGGTGAAGGGCAGAAAGGTCCGATTATGTATAGCATTTTGTTACTCCAACACAGAGCTGCAACCCTAAGATAGGACCTAGCAGATGGTATCATAAAACTGCCAGCAGTTTTAGGCTTGGAGTGGAGGCTTTACAACAAGGAATCTGGAAATATAAATTATGTATGAAAAGCTTAGATTAAGCTCTTAGGTTTGAGAAAACTTAGAACAGAGAATTATACTTGAAAAAATGAAAGAAGGGTCCATTGAAAGTAAGCAGTTTCTTTTCTGACATAGAAGTTGACCTACAGTGTGTGCGTTCCCCATGTTTCAGCTTTATCCTAGGCTCCAAGAGCCAAAAAGTGAAAATAAAAAGAATGCTCACATGAAGGGTGTTAATAAGTGTGTTGTGCCAGCAAAGATCAGAGTGAAAAATTAACAAACCACATCCATTGTGAAAAGTATATTCATAGCTAAAAATGGTGTTGAAGGTGCCAGCAACAGAGAAATGTCATCTTTTTTTATAAAATGTTTTCAAGATTCATAGTAGAACTGCTCAACTCACAGGTCCAAGAGTCTGAACTTGTTTCATTTGAGCAGGTTTTTTTTGATTCCTTAACTCTCTCTCATGCCAGCAGATGGCAAAAGGGATTTTGAAGAAATAACTCTGTTGCCTCCAGGTGATGCTTTCAAAGCATTAATTGCTGGTACAAGTCATTAGCTGTGGCCAACGTGGAAGCATAATCCTAAACATTACAAACCCGGCTACCGGTGGTTCAGTGGGAAACCTAATGGTAAACTGCAGTGTGGTATAAGATATGGTGCTTTTCTGTCACTTGTGTTTAGGAATCCTTGTGTATAGCTGCTTATTGTTAGACTTACTCTTTTAAAGCAAAGACTTTGCTGATGATGCTCTCTTGTATTCTCGTAAAGAACCTCACCTCTTTCAGCACTGGAGTGGCAGGGAAAAAAAAAGATACAGTGAGAAGTGTGTTCCTGCAGTTCTTTTCAGTTTATGAATCTTAAATCCCACAAGCTTCTTGAGACTAAAGAGGAGGGAGTTAAAACCTTCTAACTTAGTGTCTGCTCACTGAATATCTACAGTTCTAGCGGTTGTGCGTGTTTTACTTTTTACTTGTCTGTGGCCAAATAATCCGTTTGATGGCATTTCCCTGGTTCTCTTTCATTAAAAGGCAGATTGGGAGCGGCGCAGAGAAATTTCCTTACTAGATGACATTTCATCGCAATGTCCGATCGTTTGGGGCAAATAACCAAGGGAAAGGATGGGAAAAGCAAGTACTCGACTCTCAGCCTGTTTGATAAATATAAAGGAAAGTCAATAGAAGCTATCAGAACTACAGGTAAGACATGCCTTCAGAAAGTTCCTTTTGGTGTCTTCCAAGAGCCTTGTTGCAGGGCTAATTCAGGTTGCTGGCCCTGTGGGTAGGAAGCCCAGTGGGTAGGTAGTAGCTGGGTTGCAGAGATGTTTGTGCTGGTGTCTTAAGCCTGTGTTTATTAGGGCTTAAAGGAAAATGTCTGTGGTTCTTTGTGCTGCTGTTATTATAGAGACATGGAGGAATTACAGCAAATTTAGCCTGTGTCCTTGCTGCAAAGTGGTCAGGTTGTGAACTTGAGTGAAAGCCTTACCGGGGCCTTGGGCTATACTGAGACTGGGCAGTTAAGCTGACTGAAATGTCTTAAGTTGGTCAAACCTCGTGTGAGATGAGAGTCAAGGACTGAAGGCCTCTGAGGAAGAACCTCAGTTAGTTTTGCAGTGGAGATATGACCAAAAGTAGATGGTGAGGTCAAAAGAAAAAGGAAACATTGCCTGTTCTGGCTCTGGATTTGGTGTGGGAGTAGAAAACCAAAGAAAATACCAGCTTGATAAATGTGATCTGGTGAGTAGAGCTGGGAAATCCAGACCTCAGGATTCCTGGATTAGATTGCCAGTCTGTCTGCTAAGAGGTGGACTTGGGTAGCCATTTTCTCAAGCTGTGAAAGGTCAATGCTGCTGCTTTTTGGTGAAATGAGAGAGGAGTATCTGCACAGATAGCTCTGTGGGCATTTTCTGTTAGGGAGAATTATTTCTCTCTCCCTCCCGACTGTTGCAGGAAGCTGCCTGTTAGCCAGCTGCCACAACAGACGGCTGCTTTGCTGTGATCCTGTGGGAAATGATCTGTATGTTGACACAGCAGCGGTGATGCTGCTTGTTGTACAGTTCTGTTGGGACTGCACCCAGCCACGCTATGCTAATTAAGGTTACTTATCTAGCAGGATATAGCCCTCTCTGACCTACCATTTTTCCTTTCTCACTAGTTATTCCTAGACATGGCTTACAGAGTCTTGGGAAAGTTGCTGCTGCCCGGCGCATGCCACCTCCTGCAAACTTGCCTAGCTTGAAGTCTGAGAACAAAGGAAACGACCCCAACGTCATTATAGTACCCAAGGACGGTACAGGATGGGCAAACAAGCAGGATCAGCCAGACCAAAAGAGGTAGGTAGACCCACTCTTTGCTAAGTCTTGTCAGGCAAGCAGCAGCAGTTGTGTGCTGCTGTGCTGTGTGTTGGACCTTACAGTGATCATTTCTCTGTTGTCCATGCCAGTGTAGAGTCAACGCTAGCTTGATCTTTTCGCAATGGCTATATTGCCAGAGTTGTTTGTCATCTTGCCTTTCTTCCCCTTTGATCTCACCTCTGCTGTCTCTCTTCAGTTCCAGTGTGACGGCTGCACAGCTGCAGGAGTCGCTGCCGCAGCAGGGTTTGCAGAAATCTGTCTCCAATTTACAGAAGCCGACACAGTCAATCAGTCAGGAGGTAGGTGCAAGTGGTCTCTGTGACTGCTTCCCTGCTTCCCCTGTCCCCAGACAGCTCGAGGGTTTTCTTTTAATTGCCTGTGTTGCCTTGCACAAGTAAGAATCAGCAGACTGCAGTTCACAAAACAGCTCCTGCATAATCAATTCTCTACAAGAATTGACTGTCTTGACTCCAAGTTACTATGCTCCAGGAATGCTGTGCTGCGGTATAATTCTGTGCATGTTACCTCTGTACCTTTCAAGTCTAGCTTCAATCTAGAAAGAATGGCTGGAATGTGGGATGGCTGGTTAACACTTGTTAACTATTTTACTTTGGGTCTAATTCAAGTGTTGCTTGGTGACAACAGATCCAGCTCTTTCTCCTAGCCGGATGAGACTTGATAAGAAGAGATCTAGTCATGTGGGAGAAGTAGCCAGTGTCGGGACCTGAAAAAGCTACTGGCAATTAAGAAAGCTTCCCCAGAGGGTACAGGGACCTGGCCCCTCTGTGCTGCAGATTTCACACTTCTAGTTTAAAAAAAAAAAACAAAACCAAAAACAAATCCTAGCCCTTGAGGTTCAGGGAAATCAGGACAGGAGTTACGGTTTGAAGAGAAGAGTGAGTTTAAAAAAAGAAAGTAGGGTTTAAGTAAAGAAAGTAGCCTTTAAGCTGAGGTGTAGCATGGAACAAATCTATAAGATTAAGAGGGACAGTTTGGGAAAATGCAACAGGACAAAGGGAAAGCTTGATTAGAGGGAGGAAAGCAGGAGGAATGGTTTGAGGAAATAGTTGAGATGAGAGGCAGCACAGAGAAGAGGATTTTTTGCTGTAGCAGCATAGCACACTGGAGTGGGGAGCAGTTAAGTTTAGTCCCAACAAGAAGCTAGGGAGACCTGTGGTATCCAGTGTCATCTGGGTGATCTAGAGGTCCGATGAGAAACAGTCATGAGACTTCACTGATCTGTGGGCATTGGGTTTTTTCTGTGTTTTGTTTTCAGAGTACAAATTCAGTGCCAGGTGGACCAAAGTCATGGGCACAGCTGAATGGAAAGCCAGCAGGACAAGAAGGTGGTGAGTATGATAAACGGAAATGGATCTGGGTATATGCTTACTTCTCCTGGACAAGCATGAGATGGGGTGGACTCCATTTCTTCTTGCCTTTCCTGTCTGGACTCGTGTGGAATGGGACACAACTGTCTTGGTTACAGTGCAGTGAGGCCATATGAGTTGTCTTTTCAGCCAGTGTAGTGTGTTGGCTGGAATGATGCAACTGCATCTGTTTATGTCTGCCAGTGCAAGACACAGCTTGAACAGAATGTGTCCCATAGCCATCTTGAACCAGAATGGTTCATGTGACTGGGGAGCAGCAGGGAGTTCTGGGAGGTGAAGATTTTGAAGGGGAAGGGAGGACATTTGCCCCCTCATTCGTAAGCATCTTCCATCAGCCCAGAGCAATGTGTAACAAACGTGCAGAAAACAGAGTGGAAGAGGGGAGGTTGGGAGAAAAGAAGAAAGGGGAAGAGAGGACATTGGAGACTGGAAATGTAGGCATCTCCGTGGCTAGTAGCATGGGAATCTTCACCTAATTAGGTGGTCAAAAGTGAGGCTGTAATGTTACTACTTGGGGAGGCTGTACACAGCATCTTTGGTTGAAGGCTGTTACGGTGTCAGTGAGTGGCAGTGGCGCAAGATGCACTTGCTTACACCTTGGCTGAGGCCTTTCTATTAAGTCTCCCTGAGTAACTGTGCTGCTAATGTCTTCTACTTGACTGAGGATCCTGAAGCAGTATTAACATAAATTGGGAATTTAGTTGTCTTCAGATGCATCCATTTCCACACGGGTGGTTTGCAGCTGCACTGGGTACTACCCTTAAAACTGTAGTGAGAGTAGCAGCTCAGTTCCACTGTTTTAATATGAACAGACCTGGAAGCATTCAGTTGTTGAGTGAAATTGCAGAGAGATTTGAAAGAATTGAGACAGATTGCAGGGGATAAGCTTATCCAGATTAAATGAGTCTTGTAATAAGATGATGTTTCTCAAAGGCTAAAAGTTAAAGCAGAGACTTGTGCTTGCCAGAGGTTGGTGGCCAGTGCAAAGACTGTGTCTTGTTTGGTTAATTTGTACTTTTTTGAGACTGTTGCTGTGTGGACCTCCTTTACAGTCGTTTTGAAATCTGATCATCTAACAATGTTCTTAAAGTTTTTTTGAAAACTCATTCTAGGTCATACTTACCAATATAGAGTTCTCAACCCAAGGAAAGAGTTGCATATGTGGCTAAGAGCAGCTTAATTAGAAGGTAATTGAATCACAGAAGCATCAGAAATCTGGCTGAAAGGACTTAGGCCATCCCATCCTTGCACCTCTTCTCCAGTGGCACTGAACAATTGTTTTTCCTTCTAAGCTATAGAGCAGTTTCTAATATTATCAACACAGAGGAGAGTCTTTTGCTTTTTGCTCTCTTTTAGGTATTACTGCTGTAAAATATTTTTTTGAAGGCGTATCCTGAGGAAATGTGATCTAGTAAATTAATATGAAGTGCTCCATGCCTGTGTCTTCTGTGTAAAGGGCATTTGGAGAATTTGGAGACACTTATATGTTGTTAATATCCTCATTGCTATTCTAGATCAGTAGAATAATGCAGTAGAAATCAGAACTCTGGGCACATCTCAGCTATTTTGTGGTGTATTTGAGAAATGTCCTTCATGTGTATTCTCTTCTGTCCAAAATATTTGAAGATGTTACCTGCAGCAGTTGTAGTGTCTTCCCTGGAAATCTTCAGATGGGAGGTCTTGTGCAATGTGCAAGTTCCAGAAAGTAAAAATGACTTAAGCCAATCCTTCTTGACTCTTTAGGGCAAGGAAGGATAAAGATAGATGAAACTCTTTTTTTGTCAGGTCTTCCATACTCATTCCTGATACTTCTAACATGATAATTCTGAAATGCTGTTTTTAAAAAGAGCCAGCCAAATAACAGCAAGAAACAGTTCTCAAAACCGCATTTTTTTTTTTTTAATGTTTAGTAGTGCAATAATGCTGTGACAATTTCAGTTTTCTTTTATTAAGTGTTATCTTGCCAACAGATTTAGGAGAACTGCTGTGTTTTGTTTTCCAGTCACTGGCAGATCTTTGGAAGGGACAGAAAGCTGTCATTCTGGGGTGGCTGACTCAGCAAGACAATTTGCCAATGACAAGAAATGAACCTGGCCTGATCTGGCCAGCAATCTGCATCTTAAAAATGCTGCAGCAGGGAGGAGAGTGGGGTATAGCACATAGCACTCGGTCCTTATTTGTGGTCTTTCACTGAGTATATTGCCAGAAATCTTAACAATAGACTTCCCTGGTAGCGTGAGATCTGAGCAGAGTCTGAATAGAAATGTCAAATACTTGATAACAGGGTATCATCTATAAGTGATTGTGCAGAATTCATCTCTGCCTCAGTCTGAATTTTGTACTTGACAAAAATAATTGGAAGCTGAGAACGTTCACTCTTAGTTGAACATGAGAATTTAAATGAAGATCCCAAGTTAAGAGTGTGGGAGTACTGGGTGAGGACACGTTTTTGTCGTGTTGTTGACAGTGTCTGAGAGTGTTCTGGATGTAAGCTGAGGTGCTGGTACGATAGTAATTTGGGTTTAAATATGCTGGAGGCCCAGATTCTCAGGGAGCATGTTTCCAGGCTGATCTCATAAGGGATTTGAAAGATTGGAAAGATCTTCTCTGAGTCCCACACTTATTTATCTGACAGGTTCAAGGGCCTCAAGCCGACTGTTATCCTTCTCTCCCGAGGAATTTCCGACGCTGAAAGCAGCTGGCGAGCAGGACAAGGTTGGCAAAGAAAAGGGCGCCTTAGATCTGTCGTATGGGCCAGGACCAAGCCTCCGCCCCCAGAGTAAGTGAATGGTTGTGTCTTTCTGCCTTATCCCAGCTCATAACCCCGCAGACAGTTTTTTGGGCAGGTGGATGCCAGTTCATAGTAGTATCAGATATTTCATCCTTACATTGCCTTTTATCTTTTTATGAGCTCGCATGTATCAAGCTGCTTAGCAAATGGCCACAGATTTGCATGTAGTGCTGATGTTCACTGTTCTGTGGTCGAGCCAGCCAAGTGTGGACTGTTACCTACTACGTTGTTTAATAAAAATTGCTGTGTGATGTTGCAAAGCAGACCCCTTCTCGCTGAGCTAAGGGAGAGTCACTAGTGAAATGAGTGGGTGGTGTAATGTGGCTTCTCTTTGAGCGTTTGTGCATGATCTAATTCTGCAGGATAAGGACTGTGGAGATGGGGAGCAGAGTTGGTTGGAATTTAGGCTTACTGACAAATGAGGACACCACTGGTGCGGCAATTACTTAGTAATGGCTGATTGTGCTAGTCTATCTGGAAAATAAAAACATTTGGAAATTTTCCTTGGTCCCTAATGGTTTTCTACGTGCTTAGTGTAATTAGGGCTTGACCAGAGTATTTGAATTTTGAGACTTCTTGGCAGAGTGACTGTCTGCATTTACAAATGTTAACATGTTACTGCTTTTCCAGATGTAACCAGTTGGAGGGAGGGCGGTGGGAGGAACATAACCTCTGCCACATCTCTGACCGCCTCCCCTGCTGAGCTGGGCAGCAAGACCTCTAGCACCGGAGATGGAGCCCCCTCCTCAGTGAGCACCAGCGATCCGAAGGAGCCGTCTCTCCGCCCAGCTCAGCCTGTCCGCAAAGGGGCTTCGCAGTTCATGGGAAATGTCTACCAACCACCTACGTACCATGACATGCTACCTGCTTTTGTAAGTTACCCTTTCTCCATGGGCGTGTAATGTCCTTTTTTCTTACAGTGTGTGTGTGGGTTGAAGAAGTCAGCTGAGAGATCTGTCTTGTGGACTCTAGTTGGTTCCCAGGACTTGCTCTGGGATCCTTCTCTTGATCTATTTTTAGTTCCCCCTGTTGTGCATTTACCCTTTTGTGCCAGAATAGTGTAACATAGCCTTGCTGAGCCCAAGGAAAAGTCTCTGCTTTTCCTCTAAAGCTGTAGAGGGTAACCATTAGCACCCAGCCTGTTAGGCAGCCAGTCTTGAAATGTTTGTTTTCCCTTTGGGCAGATGCAGCTACTGTGCTTGTGTGGTAACCTAATCTGGGCAAGCCTTCCTGTGGCATGGAGGAAAAACAGACTATTCTGCTTTGCTTTGTTCCAGATGTGTCCACAACAGCCATCTGAGACCCCTGCACCGCTGGATCGAGGGTCTTTCCCCCTTCCTCAGCTTCGACTTGAGCCCCGGGTACCTTTCAGACAGTACCAGACGAATGACCAGGATGGGTAAGGCTGCCATGACTGTCCCACTTGAGAGGCAGGTTTCAGGGTGTGACACGAACCTTAAACTGTGCAAGAATTTGGGCCTAGGATCCAGTTGTGTGGGTGAAGCTGCAGGCAGCCATGGAGGAAAGCTGATTTTTACCCAAAGAAGCAGTGCTTTGCTCTAACTACAGCAGCATCTGAAACGTTGCAGGACTGTAAGCACTGTGTGTCTGGAGAGCAGGTTGATGTGAGAAGTAGTTGTGTGTCATCCTGGACTGGAAGGGTCACAGCTTTGATCTATAAGCACTAGGAAGTGGGTACCAGGTAGACAAGGGGAAGAAGCTTTGCTGGACAGGGAGAGAAACTTGGAGCCCTTGTATGTAAGTGCATGGTAGAAAAGGACTGATCCCCTGTTACAATCTCAGCTCTATGTTCTTTTCTTTGCTGTTTCTAACGATTTCTTCGCATTTCCCTGTAGAAAAGAGAACAGGCTCAGTCTGTCTCGCCCAACACGTCCAGTTCGACAGCAAGTAGAGAGAGCACCTCGGCCCACCATCATCAATGCAGAGAACCTAAAGGGGCTGGATGAACTAGACACTGATGCAGATGATGGATGGGCAGGTAAAGTGCTTCCATTCTCTAGCTTCAGGAAACAACTGTGGAGGTGAAGCAAAGCAGTTACTCCTCCTTGAAGCATGAAATAGGATATTCTGGTGGTTCTGTTCCACTGCCATGGAAGGGAGGAGGGGAAGCGAAGAGCGGTCTGTGTAGCTGTGAAATTGCTGTTGGTGTAAATGATGACACAATGGATCCTTCTGATCCTTCCATCACACTATACTCAAGGAACCGGATCTGAAGACTCCTAAAAACTGAAAACACCAAACAGCAGCAGGATAGCAGTACGGCTGCTGGGAAGAAGTTAGCCCTATCTTTTCAATCATGGCATTCAGTATCCAGTTACACACAGTCTAGCTTGGTGGCTGTCTTGCATTCCCAGACTGCTTGCTGCTCCTCTTCTGGGACCAGCCCAGCTGTTCAGCACTGTGGGTCCACACTACCCATATCATTTCGAGTACTTGTGGCGGACATTTGGCTTAACAAGTAGTTTATGCCAAGCCTGTGCGTTCTCTGGTTTAGTGCCAGGGAGGGCATAAGGTTTATCAGGACAAGGGACCTGGTTTTTCCTCACATACATCCCTTATCTAGGCATTCATGATGAAGTGGATTATTCTGAGAAATTAAAGTTTAGTGAAGATGAGGAAGAGGAAGAAACTCTTAAAGATGGACGACAGAAGTGGTAAGAAGTGGCTGTGTTCACATCTATGGGTTTTTTTTTTTCAATAAAAGTAAACAGTACCATGATCTCTTTAAAGCTTGTTCTAAATGTTGAGGCACGATCTCCCTGATTCATACTGTGACTTTGTTGATTCCACTGGCCATTGTTTGAGTAAGCTTCAAGGATGTGCGTAGGTCTTGAAGCTGAGTGCCAGGATGCCAGGCTTTTCCAATAGTGGTGTTAATCCTTATGCACCTTAGGATGAAAAGTGCATTGCTTGTTCTGTTTTTTTCTGGGTTTTTTGGATCTTTCCTTTCTGTTACAGTCCGTTGCCTTTGCCACCTGATAAGACAGCATGTGCTTTTTGAGGCAAGTTGCAAATGTAATAGCAAAACTGTTTATATGATAGGAACAGCTGGGATCCCAGAAGGCAGCGACAGTTGTCTCTGAGCTCTGCAGACAGTGCAGATGTCAAACACAACTCAGAGGAAGGAAAGAATTGGGGCGACTCAGTTGGCTTGTCCCGGTCAGTCCGGAAAGTGCAGGATTCACAGCAGCCTCCAAGGAAGCTGAACGGCTGGAGCTCTGCATCTGAATACCAGGTAGGTTGAATTCATGTGAGTGGGGCTTGTGCTGCTGGATGTGACGCATCACTGTCCTTAACAGGCCAGTTTGACATTTTATTGAAAACAGGATGCTGATGGATTTCTCCATTCTTTGTTTATACCCAGTTGGAGAGAAATCCATCTGCTTAGCACTTCTCCTAGAGAAAAGAAATTGAAGCTGGTCTGGAGCAGTGGGGTTGTCAGACAGAAAATGGAGCTATTGAACCAGATAGCAATAACTGCCCCTGCCCCTCCCCAGAAGGGGGGTTTGTGTGCATGAGGATAGAGAGGAGGGAGTCAGGAGGGGATTTTCTCAGTGTGAGGTGCAAAGCTCAAGATACAGGAGATGTTTGGGTCATGCTTATTCAGGAATGTTTTTCCTTTGGCAGAAGCCCACACTGGGAAGTACTCTCAGACAGCAGTCCCTCGAGGATAAAGAAGAAAAGGTGCCACTGAGACAGAAGTTTGTGCACTCTGAGATCTCCGAGGCTGTAGAGAGAGCCAGGAGGCGGCGGGAGGAGGAGGAGCGGCGAGCCAGGGAGGAGCGTCTGGCGGCCTGTGCTGCAAAGCTGAAGCAACTTGATCAGAAATGCAAACTGGCTCAGAAGAGTGGGGAGACCCAGAAACACACAGAGAATGAAGACCTGCGACCCCCAAGCACAGAGAAGAATGCTGTGCAAGAAAATGGTCATGCTTTCCGTAGAGGTACAGAAACGTTGCTTGCCTCACCTTGGAAAAAAAAAAAACAAAAACAAAAAAAACCAAAAACACAGCAACAAAAAAACCAAAACAAACAAAACAAACTTTTTCACTATTGTGCTGATCTCTTACTTGAAGTGGGAGGGAGTCCCTTGGAGAGAGTGTTCAGAGAGTACTTCAGTTGCACTTGAGAGATCAGCTGCTTCTTGTATTCTGCAGAGTATTTTGGGTGATGTTGAAGGTTCTTTAAAAAAACCAAAACAAAACCAAACAAACAAAGAAAAAAAACACAACAAAAAAAGGCCTGTTAAAACAAATGCAAATTTCTTTTGTTGCCTTTATGCTCAGTCAGCTGTGCTAGCAGATACCTTGTTGGAACAGGGCTCTTGATCTTCTCATGATTGGATGATGATACTACGAAAATGCTCATGGGCCACAGATCAGAAAATCAGTTATCAGTAAGTGCTGGCAGGTTTTAGGAGTGGCAGGGAAAATGAACATTTTCCTCAAATACTTAAGCAGAAGGCTGATGGCAGAGGGGGATCTTGGAATTCATCACTAAAACAAGATGGACAAAGCCCTCTAGAGCTGTCAAGGCAAATCAGGGAGATTGTGTGTGAGGTGCTATATATGATTATAATAAAGTTCAACCACGTAATGCAGTCATGACATACGCACACCCATGTATGTTGGGTGTGGTGGTGCGCTCACAAGCCCTGTGATGAGCAGGGCTCTTAAAGGCTTGTTTTCTTCTCTGCAGCAGCAGCGCCTGAGTTTCACACGCAGGATGTCTCTGGCTATCTGGAAGAGGAAACTCCTGCCCCAGCAGCAGCAGCCCAAAGCAGCAGTGAGGAGGAGCTCAGAGAAGCTCCCTCCCCAGCACAAGAATTCAACAAATACCAGAAGTCTCTTCCCCCACGATTCCAGAGGCAGCAGCAGCAACAGCAGCAGGTAATAGGTGTGACACTCCCACCCCCCTTCCTTTAGACTGTCACCAAACAGTCGTCTTTGCTTGGTTCTCAACACAATCATACAACCAATGACTGTCTTTGGGCTGGGAAGTAATAAATGGGAGTCTTACCTTGGCCTTTTTCAGCACTTTTGATCATAGATGTGTCCTGTCTGACAGGGGTAAAAGGGCTCTATATAGGTTACGTGTATTTTACATGTGCCCTGTGATACTGGAGCTATTGTGGTTAGGGATTTCTGTGGCTGGGAAGAGGTGTAGGCAGGCCAGGTTTGTCACTTGCCTGGGAGAAAGGTAGGCACTGGTGTCAGAAACATAGACTTGTCTTGCACCGTTGTCTGGGTGTCTCCTGACAATGTGAAATCTTAGGAGTATGTGGTTAGAAGCAGAGCTCTGGTTTGCAAACGTGTGCGCAGGAGAAGCTGGGGCTTTTCTCCTTCCTGTGTCCAAAGCCAAGAGAGCAGCAGTGGCTACCTTGGTACTTGCTGTAGGCCTGATCCAGTGAAGCTTCTAATACCTTGGCTGGCAGTGAACCTGGTGAACATCTGTTACTCCCTGGAACAAGGTGAGCTGTTCTTCAGCACTGCTGCAGTGACAGGGAGCTGAATATACAGGCCAAGGGAGAGGAAAAACTTTGGGGATCAGCTGCTTCCATTTCACTTGGCACTTGCTGTGCCCTTACCCTGTTAAGTACGGGCAGCCATTTGCTTGCTGGGGCAAGCTGCTTAGTTTGGCAGGTGGTTGGACTCTGCTTCTGGGCTGAACGTGAGAGCTGTGAAGCAGCATGCTTCTCGTTCCACCTCCTGCCTTTGCGGAGAGGTGGTCCTCTACATCTGTTCTTACCTTCTATCTACCCAGCTTTTTTTCTGTGAGGCTCTTTCAAACCAGTATTTGTATTTTCTTTGGACTATAAATATGTTTGGTCTTAACTGTTTCTTTTTTTGTTTTGTTTAATTGAAAACTCATCTTCTGAGGCTCTGAGAGACCAGCCTGAACTGTTTTATATGTCTTGCATCCTGCCTGGCCTTACAGTGCTATATGTGCCATACATACTGTTCAGCTCTTCTTCCAGATGCAGTGAGACTCCTTAGGGCAGCAGAGTCAAAAGAAGGGACACAATATCCAGGCTTGAGATAATGCAAAGTTAATTGCCATTCTTTGTAGAGTAACCACTTGAAATGTGATAAGATCAATGCTGCTGCAAACCTTAGTGAAGAGCTCCCATTTGGTTTTTGCTTGGAAGCTTAGTAATTGCACTTTTATGGATGTTTCCCGTGCTTGTTACTGAGCAGTTGACATTTTCATGATTCAAATGTACAGCAGCAAATGCCGCTAATGTTAATCTTTGAGAGATGCTCTTAAACTAAAAATAATTGGATGTCTTTGCTGTCATACTAATAATACCACAGGTCATTGCTACTGGAAGAACATAAAATTTTCATTTTATTTTCTCCTGTTCTCTGTGTCGTTAGTACGTATAAGGCAGTTTGTATTTTGGCTGGCTTGCATTGCTGCTTTGGTAGCAGTGGTTCCATGAAGAGAACAAAATAAAAGATAGTGTTGATATCGTTAATGAAATATTCTCTCTGAGGTACTGGAGCACTAGATAACTTGGAGGTAATCTTTGCATTTATCGGAGTTTTTCTCTTGCTGTAATGATGCGTCAGGTTCAGATTTAAAGGTGTCTCTCTTGCTCTGTAGTAGGGGATTGGCTTTTTTTTTTATAAATAGTTATGTTATCTGACACTGCTGTAAGCTTAGTAAGAAAGGTTGGTGGAAAGTTTGACAGGTAAATAGACGTGTTTCATGTTAATTGGAGCTGTTTACCTTTCGAAAGCTTTCTTTGGTACACAAAGGTCCCTTCAAAAATAGGTGGTTCTTTGACCTTTAGCAAAAGTTAAATGTCAAATCGGATCAGCATCATGACAGTCCTCAGCTAAAGGAAGGTGGACTGGCCATGTGGGAGATGGGACATAACCCAAAGGTGTCAGCCCACCTCTGGAGGATGCACAGGGAATGCTATAAAATATTAATAGCTATCTTAACTGAGTTTAGGTTGTTCTTATCTAATCTGTTCTGCTAACATGAGTAGAACTAATATATATGCACACTAAATAACTTATAATTGCATTTCCTCCAAAGACCAACATCTTCCAAAGTATTTGGTTCAAATTAGGAAATTGTTTGACAGGAAGTTGTCCTGTGTCTCATAGAAGTGTTGAGAAAATGCAAACTCCAGTCTTGAAGCCGATCCCTTGCATTTGGCCAGGTAGTGTGGCCCGTAGTGGTGTGAGATTCTGGCTGCAACATATTCTGACTGTGCCGGGTATCTGAAGAATAACAACAACTGCCACATTCCCAGTTGATAGTGAATTGCCCTTATCTGCTCTAGCCTCCCATCTGATCTGTTTTTGATCCTCTTAACGCTCCTTTGGCCAGTTTGCAAGTGTGATTCCTGGCACCATGACGATTCATGCCAAATGGCCCATCCTTCTTCCCTGTAGGAGCAGCTGTACAAGATGCAGCACTGGCAGCAGCAGCAGCAAGTCTACCCTCCCCCATCCCATTCCCATCCCCAACGGACATTCTACCCGCCGCACCCCCAGATGCTTGGCTTTGATCCTCGCTGGATGATGATGCCCTCTTACATGGATCCTCGCATGGCCCAGAGTCGCACGCCTGTGGATTTCTACCCTTCAGCCCTTCACCCTTCAGGTAAGGTGTTTTCATTGTTTCTCTTTATCGTGGTGGCTGAGTTAGTCCATATCTGGAAAGTTACCACAACTGTTTTCTCAGACCTAAGACTTTGGAAGTTGGTTTTCCAGATTGTAGAATGCAAGGAGTGCATTACAGCCTGAGAGCTTCTGTGAGTGCTCAGGTGTTCAGTGTTCTGAGGATTGGTCAGTCTTGTAGTTTCTGGCCAGTGAGGAGGGCGGCATTTGAGTGGTTGAGATGGTGATGGCTGTCCTAATTTGCTGTGCTTCACCTGTCTTAACCTCTGTCCTGACTTTGCATCCCAGCTGGCTGTGATTGACCTTCTCTGGGGATGAGGAAGAGTTGATTGCAATGAGGGCTGGTGAGCAAACAGAGGCAGCTGGGAGGGAGGACACCTGCCTGTCCACCCCCTTCCTTAACAGCTTTGGAGCCTTAGTGGGTGGTAAAAGCAGATCTTGACCCTTGGAGGAGATAAAAATGTGAAATATTAATAGATCCTCTTCAAGAAATGCGATGGAAAAATCCTGTAGTTCCTGAGCTCCTGGCACCTTCCTGCCTTGTTACTGATCCTCAGAGGTGTGAATATAAACACCAGGATGTATAAATCATTCCCTTGAGCTTGTGGTTTGTTTTCACACACATGATTGCTTCCAAGCCAGCGATGGGTGTGTAGTGTTCTGTGCAGGCTGGGCTCTGAAAGCTGTGTCATCTGTGTCACTCCAGGGGTATATCCTAGCTGTGTATTTCCCAAGTGCAATCTCCCCTCTACCAGAAAGGTTTCCATGGCTGCAGTCACCTGCTGCCCTGGAAGGAAGGGGAGTCAAGCTGGCTGTAGATTTCTAATTCTTCTTGGCTGTGAGATCTGAGTGTTAATGGTATGAATTCTGTTGTGACCAGGAATTATGAAGCCCATGATTCAGCAGGACTCCATTGGTGGGAGCAGCTGTCGGTCTGAGGATCAGAACAGTCAGGCGGGGCAAGCAGAAAGGAAAACTGTTCCCTTGGACCCTGTGCCAGTGTGGGGTCAGGAGAGCTACACATCTGTGCAGAGCAAAGGTTACCCCCTGCCACATCAAAAACAGGCTGACAACATGACTGTGGAGGGGCTGCATGCCAGGTGAGTGCAGAACTCCCCTGTCCTCATGCATGCTGTAATGGGAGGTGCTGCCATAAGTCATCTCCTACTAAAGAGCAGGTGTAGAGTTGACCCAAAAGATATCTCTGAACAAGCCAGGGTACTGATGTGGTAGCACCCTTACACTGTTGAGTGTTTATGTCATGGAGGTGCTTACAGACTGAGCTATTCAGAGTTTTTTTTCTATCTGATGCCAGTCGAGGCTGACCAGCTTGGAGCCTATTCAGTAGGAGAGAGGCACTTGTCACCTACATGGGTAGGTACGGAAAACAGGTCAAAAATTCTGATGCTTTCTAGTTTGTCTCCTAATTCTTTGGGACTTTCTGAAACCAATTCCTTGTTTTCAGATCTCCACATATGTTGGAGGCTGAACGTCCCTTTATTTCTTAAGTTTGCTGCCCATCATAGGAACTGCTTTCTTTATCATCCATTGATTTGACAAACTAGGCAGTACAGCCTGGGGCCACAGCAGATCTGCCCAGCATTCAGGTATTTATAGGCTCATTGCCTCATGATTTAGAACAAACCCCAGTTTATTTGTTTCCACCTGTTGTGCCCAGCCTGGGCCCTTGGAGACGTGCTGTGCTCTACATTAGCTGACTTTCGTTTGCTTGTTTCTTTCTCAGGAATGACAGTTACTCCACTTCTCCTGGAAGGCCGGAGAGTCTGAGCACTCAGCGAGATCTCTTTGAGGAGAGAGGGGAGGAGTACTTGAATGCTTTTGACAAGAAGCCCCAAGCAGACTTTGACAGCTGCCTGTCTTCTCAGAGGATTGGACAAGATCTCTTGTTTCAGCATCAGGAGACTGTGCAGGAAACCTGTCCTGCTGGCAACCGCCATGCAAACTTGAGGTGTTCGCCCCTGGAGCCTGATTTTATCCAAGCAGAGAAGAAGCCTGAATATAATGGCTGGGATATCAACCACCACCAGAAACCTGCAGAGACTGCAGCGGAAGTTGTTGAAGAAGTGTCCAGGGATGAGCAGTCATTCAGTGTTGACCCATGGAAGAAAGAAGGAGCTAATACCAAACAGCCCACTGAAGAAACAACAGAGTGGGCTCCTGAGAACCGGAACACCAGTGGTCAGCAGCAGGAGCAGATAGGGAGGTCGCGGCGATCAGGCCCGATTAAAAAACCAGTGCTGAAAGCCCTCAAGGTGGAAGAGAAAGAGAAGGAGATGGAGAAGGTTAAACTGGAGGGAGAGGACACCTCACACCCGCTGAAGGAGAAGGCAGCTGTTCAGAAAGCAGAAAATGAGTCAGATGATTCTGCATCCTTACTGAACTCCACGCGTTACTTGCTGGATGAGAAAGGTTCTTCCCAAGCCAGTCTTGCCCGAGAGGCTGAGAAATCCCAAGAGGAAGAAGAAGAGGAAGAAGAGGAGGAAGAGAAGCCAGAAAGAACCTGGGAGAACAAACTATCCAGAGAGTCCGGTGATCTCCCTCCCACAAAAAGAAACAACTGGATCTTCATTGATGAGGAACAAGCCTTTGGTGGGAGAGGCCAAGGGCGTGGGCGAGGGAGAGGCTTCAGAGAGTTCACTTTCAGAGGCCGAGGCACTGTTGTGGGCAGCCGGGGAGTCTATAACAACCAGCGGAGCAGCCGAGGGCGAGGGCTTCGGGAGTTCAACCAGCCGGAGGACTTCCCCAGAGGCAAGCCAAGGCGCCGGATTGCAAGTGAGACGCACAGTGAAGGGTCAGAATATGAGGAGCTCCCCAAGCGTCGCCGGCAGAGGGGCTCAGAAAACAGCAGTGAAGGCCCTGTGCTGGACAGGGAGGACAGCGATTTGAAAAAGGGAGACGTCAAAGAGTCTTGGAGGTCCAACAAAATCTATTCAGATGATCACAGTAGTCTGGATCATAAGATGAGGGCTCCGAGAGCTTTTGGGAGATCACTGCCGCCAAGACTGAGCAATTCTGGCTATGGGCGAAGGGGTTTCATGGGGAAGGAGTCCACCCATTGGCAAGGCAGGAGTGGGGGAGCAGGGTGGCAGGAGTACAGCCACACCTCTCCATCGGACACTTTTGGGAGCAGGCAGCAGTCTGACAGGGACTACATTCAGGATTCTTATAAACACGTGGATTCCTTCTCCAGCCGGGTTTTTGATGAGAGTCATCTGGATGACAAAAGGCACTTTTTCCAGGAGGATTACTCGGCAGATCAGGAGAACATAGAGAACAGGCCATTCAGGAGGCGGCGTCCCCCCCGCCAAGACAAGCCCCCGCGATTCAGGCGCCTCAGGCAAGAGAGGGAATCGGTTGGCCAGTGGAACCCCGAGGACGGAGGCCCCAACCTGCTGCCTAGCCAGTGGCCTGGAAGACCCAAGCTGACCACTGCAGAGAAGAGCAGCATCTCGGGCAGACGGTCTCCTGACCTGTCCTACCAGAATTCATCGGACCATGCCAATGAGGAGTGGGAGACAGCATCTGAAAGCAGTGACTTCAGCGAGCGGCGGGAGAGACGAGATGCAGTTTCCGAGAGCGAAGGCCAGCTGGAAGGTGGCCTCAGGAGTGGGAGCGTGGGAGAGAAAAGGGAGCTGGCAAAGAGGAGCTTCTCAAGCCAGAGGCCGCTTGCCGACAGGCAGAGCCGCAAGGCCGAGCCAGCAGGGTTTGTGGAGCAGTCTGTCAGGACTGGTGTAGGAGCAGCTTCCAGATATGAGAGCCAGCAGAATGGGACACTGATAAAAAGCAAAAGGTAAAGTTACATTCTGATGTACAGATATCTGTCATCTGATATGCAGATATTGGAGGATTGGAGAAGGGCTGGACTGTGGGCAAGGAGCTGTTGGCTGTGTTTATTTCCATCTAGTGCAGGTGACCAGCACCATTGATTCAACCTTATGGTGTCCAAGGCATTCATCATTGTCAGTTTTACTTTACTTCCACGCTGGGAATCCAGGTTTATGGAACTGGCTGAGGCATTGTGAGCATGACATGTGCTGCAGGTCTTTACCTTAGTTTCAGGTCAAGAGTGCTCTCTGCTCTCTGGACTGCCTCTTACTAGAGGCATGAAGGAAATACTGGTCCTTAACTCCAAACATATGGTGTCCTTCCTCTCTGTAGCAGAGCACTGAAGCGAGGGTTAGGTATTCCAGGGATGAGTTGCTCTGAGCTGTGCAGGTTGAGCATCACTAACCTGGAGTCCCAGTAGTGTAGTTGTGGCAGGAGCGCAGGGTGTGGCATTGCCAGTCCTAGCTCTGCCTGAGCAAATACTTTCTCAGACCTTAGTGGAGACCAGTGATGAATGGCAAGCAGTGCTGTGTGTTCCTAGCCTGGTGGGAGGAGTTCCTCCTGAGAATATTTTAAGACAACCCTAATGCTAGGGATTAAGTATTTCCTTGCAGGTGTCTTCTGAAGATTGACAGGATGCTGGGTTCAGTGGGCCTTGGTCCTGGGTCAGTTTGACAGCTCCTTGTTACCCTTTTCCTTTAACAGGAACAGGAGGAAAGAAAGGGCCTTGTGCAGCTGCACTGATAAATAGGCAACTTGTTCTTTTTTGTTCCTGTCCTCTTATGAATCACGACCCCCAATTCTTGGATGTAGTAACTAGTAGTAGTTTATAGGGAAAGAAGGGAGAGGAGAGCTGATGTCTGTAAAGATATGTGCAGGTAGAAAGGGAAAGTTGGGCAGGGGAAAGCTTCCCCCCACCCACCCCACCCCCCGCCTTTAATGTGTCTCTCTTGTGAGTTGAATGATGGGGAATGACGTGTGGATGGTGGTGAAAGGGGCAAAAAATTCCGTGAGGAGCAAAATCGGAAAACACTTTTTTTTTTCTCCGTGTTGTCAGCCTTCCCCCATCTCCCTTCTCTGCACCTGGTGCTTGCCAAGAAATGTGTGTTAATTGCACAGAGGACCGGGGAGCTGTTAGAGCAGTGTCATAGGAGGGTAGGAGACACTTCAGAAGCACAGAGCCCTCCCTGTGGGGACAAGCTAGGGTATTAGCTTCGTTGCGGGGGCAGCATGTTGGCTGATTCATGAGTACAGGTGTTGTTCTGTTTCCATTCCACTTCCCCAGTCACATCCTTGTAATGGGCTGTGTGCTCAGAATTTAACACCTGCTTCAGTTGAGCAAAGGCTGGGGAAGGATGGGGTGTGATTAGAAACCTGGCAAAATATAACCTGTGCGTTTTGTTCTTGCTACTTTTACTCATCTTCTAGTGATGGATCTAATGCCTTTCCCTTCTGTCCTTGTAGATCTCCAGAAGAAGGAGGGGGCCTTGGCAACACCAGTGGTGGGAGCAGCCACTCCATTTACAGCTTGGATAGGGCTTCCCATGCCAACTCGGAAAGTGCTGAGGGACTAGGTAAAAAGCCAGAGAAGGAGCCCAAATCCACCACGCAAAGAACAAGCGAGAAGGGAGAGGCCTTGTCGCAGTTTGAACTGAGTTATGGAAGTGAGTGTCTTCATTTGTTTCATTAAAGGGATCGTGCACTGTGGCTGACTTCAAGCCAGGCTGATTCAATCCAATGTCACGTTAAATACCAGGTTATTTTACTTCCCATTTAGTTACGTGAGCAAGAAATTTCAGTATATCTAAACAGGGAAAACATGGAAGACAAAGGTGGTTTTAAATTTTAAACCCAGTCTTACAGCCAGATCTGACAGTATCTCTAATGTTTCTTCTCTAGCAAGTTTGGGTTTTATGGAGAAATGAGACTTTTCCATATTTCTAAGGTGTTAAACTTCAAGCCCATAATACCTTATGTAGTGCAAAGGAAGTTGAAAGAGTATCCAGAGTGGGGAATTTGAGTCTGAGCTCATGGCAAAGAGGCAAGAAATTAGTATCTCTGAAACCATTGGCATTAGGCTGTGACTCAGCTTTTTGCCATTCGTAGAACTGAGGTTTTATACCCAGAGGTGATTGGTGTGTTTTCAAAAGTACCTCTGCCTGCTTTGTCTTTGCTAATATTTGGAAAGGTATGAGATTTTAGTTCTGGTATCAGTTGAAACAAATTACCCGAGTTACCACATGGCTCGTGTTCCCAAGCTCTCCCAGCTGGAACATGCTCATCTTGAGGCAGAGGAGAGCAAAGCCCTGCAGGATGAAGTGACTGGTAGATATCAACAGTCTACCATGGCTTAGTTTTCAAAGCTTAGCTGCAGTGCTGCTGGCTGAACTTGTTTGCCTGTAGCATGGATCCTATTTGGAATGGACTCTTTAAATAAGTGCAATTATAAAGCTTTATATGCATACATACATGCACATTTCTTCCCCGTATATGCTTTGTTCAGGTACCATCATCGATAATCGGGTGTCGAACACAGTGGAAGAGAATGAAGTAGGTTCTATGGCAGGTGAAGGTTTCATTGAGGTTCTTACTAAAAAGCAGCGTCGTTTGCTGGAAGAGGAGCGAAGGAAGAAGGAACAGGCTGCTCAGGTGAGGAGTGAGAGGCAGAAAAACCTTAATGTGATACGCTGTTTGGACTGCAGTCAAAGGAAGAGGGCCCCAAAAAGTGTTTGGATGAGCGGAAAAACATGCAGTTGGCCAACGTAGGACAAATCCTGTATTAGGCCCAGGAAATGTATTTTGGCTTTGGGCAGAGGCCGTTGGTCTGAAAAGGATGGTTAGATTTCTGACTGTTCTTGTTTGCTAGAAGAATTGTTACTTGTGAGTTAAGTAGGGTTTTCTAAAGTGATCCTCATCCAAAGCAACTTGATTCACTAAGCGAGTTGCTGGCTGTAGTTGGTGGCATATTGGGCAGCAGCGAGCTGTGGAGGACCTCTGCACTCTTGTGTCAACAATGTGTTGTTGCTAGATCAGGATGTGGTAGCTTTCTTGCTGGAGGTGGCCTGTTTGTGTCTGGGCACCTGACCAGAAAGAAACTAACACACTGGAAGCAGTTCTGACAATTTTGTGTTCATAATAAGATAAAGGAGTTAATGCACAAGAAAAGATTTAAGACTGCAGTGTGGATAGCTTAGTTAAGTAATGTTTAGGTGAGGGGCATTTGTCTACGTGTACTGGAAGACTGCTGATTCTAGGGGGATCAGAGAATATTTTGACATGAAAGGAGACTTAGTGAAATTTGGAGGACTAAATGCAAATGAAAAGCATCCTTGGGACATGCTTCCTGACAAGGAGGGCTTGTGATAGGTCCATAGTCTCGCAAGCAAAGTTATAAAAGCCTGGTTGCTTGGCACCTTTAAAATTAAGCTGAAGACAATGTGTGAATGTGCAGTGGGAAGGGTCTTGCAGCTGCAGAGACGTGCTTCTCTTTCTATTCAAATCTTGGCTTTGTGAAAGAGCCATCTCTGTGTTGTGAAATTATTAATTGATCTTGCTTTAGCTGGAGTAAAAGAAAGGAATTACGCAGGGCAAGTCTGTTATAGTGTTAATTTTGCTTTGCTTTGTATCTCATGCCCCCCCACCTCCCCAAAAGAAAGAAATCTCATGCTGCTGAGAGCAGCTTTTTTTCACTGCCTTGTTAGACGGGGTGGGGGGGTGGGTGGGACTAGACGACACACCTCCCAGTGGCCATGAGGTCTGTTTAAAAACAAACAAACAAAACCGCCCATGAAACCGAACAAAACAAAAAAACCCACAAAAACCCCCACGAGCATGGGTGGAGTCAGAATGAGTTTGTAAGGTTCTGTTACACAAGTAGGGGGGCTTCTCACGTTGTAGCATTTAGAAATCCAGGGTTTGAACTTGCCAGGAGCAGGCTGTTAGCCCAGTGCAGTGATGGGTCTTTGGCCTGTGCCTTTTCTCTCTCAGGCACCAGCTAAGGCCCGCGTCCTTCAGTCTCGCATTCCTCCTCGATTTGCTAAGAAGCAGAACAGCTTGTGCTTGGAGCAAAGCGATGTAACAGTTTCTGGAAACAGCCTGGGCACAGAGATCTGGGAGAGCAACAGCCCAGGTAAGTTTGGGTCTGTCCTGGCATGTTTCCTGCAGCTGGGGAATCCTCTGGTGCGTGCAGGAAGGACAAGGTGTCTGCGCTTAGGAGACAGCCTTCTCTTGTCTGGTGTGGGAAGTGGTAGGGGAGCTAGCAGACATCCTGAGTAGCATCTGTTCAAATCTGTATTGTTCAACCATCTTCCTCCTGTTGCTGACCATGTCAGTCTCCTAATCTATTTCTTGGGTGGTCTTGTGACATCAAGACCATGCACGGCATTTTCTAGCCTGTTGGGCTGGATCTACTTCAGCCCTTTTCTTACTTTTGTCGTCTTCTATTTTCTCATCCTCTGGTCCCAAATAGCTACTGCCTCCCTTGTTTCTAACTCTGCTCTTTTTCCTGTTTTCATGTTCCCTAAGAAATCTCTTCCCTATTCTCTACCCTCGCTCTCCATACCTTGTCTTCTCTGTGCTGTGTCATGTCTCAGCTGAATGGGCAGCACTACTTTTTTGAGGTGGTCCTTATCTCATGTCTAGAAGTGGAAGGTTAATAGTGTAACACACACGGTGTACAAGGTGTGCTTGCACTTGTGTTGGAAGCAGCTGAACCCTGCACTCTGTTCTCTTCCAGCTCTTTCTGTTCAGTCTCCTGGCAGTGATTCCTGGAGCAAGCCTGTAAATACCTTTAACAGTACTGAATCCAGCACCACTGAGGTAAGTGTCACCCAATGTGCCATTCAGGTATTGTGTGTATAAAATAA
Source organism: Aramus guarauna (assembly GCA_013400195.1). Classification (NCBI taxonomy): domain Eukaryota; kingdom Metazoa; phylum Chordata; class Aves; order Gruiformes; family Aramidae; genus Aramus; species Aramus guarauna. Next base: position 2,724,622 of record VXBL01002760.1, on the reverse strand, counting down.
CTAACGTAGGTGGCTTATGCTTCTCATTGCTCCCTGTGTGCTTAGCGACTCTCAGCTCTGCTTGTGCAATTTTAACTGTCTCTTTGCAGTTCTAATTTGAGCTTGATGCTGCTTAAATCTTGACCTAGAGGGCCAAGTGCTGCTTCGCGTTACGTGTGGGTATAAATCTGGAGTTACTGTCTGGTAGAGCTATTCCAGGGTTATGCTCCTAACTGGATGCGGAGTGTGGTTGAGGATGGTGGAATCCCATAGGCGATGTTTGTGTGCTTCATGCCTGTGTGTAGCTGTAGCCTTAATGCAGGGAGGGCGGAGGAGGTTCCTGAATGCTTCATGCTTCACATCTGGAGACCAGAGTTCAATCTAGTTTGGGTCACCAGTGAAATGAGTTTGGCAATCTCAGCCTAGTTGCTACGTGGGACACATTTTTCCTTATTGTGAAGCCATGGTCCAGTTGGTGCATTGATTAACGTGTCTCAGGGTTGTACAGAGCTGAAGCAGCAGCCAAGGGATGCTGCAGGTCAGGCCCCACTCCTTTGCAGTTACCCAAGAACGTGATTTGAAAAGGGAACGTGGTCTTGCTGTTTTCTGGAATTTTTCTTTTTTTCTCCTCCTTTGTGGAGCTGGGTTGGAGTCCGGGGCTTTAACACATTTCGTGCTTTGCATAGCAGGGTTTTAAAGGCAGCCAGGGGGATAGTGGCATTGACTTGAGCGCAGAGTCTCGGGAATCCTCCGCTACCTCCTCTCAGCGCAGTTCTCCATATGGCACCCTCAAACCAGAGGAGATGAATGGGGCTGGCCTGGTGGACCCAAAGCCTGACTGCCAGAAGGAGCAAGTGCAGAAGCAATCTGATAAAAAGGTAATCTGGATTTGCAGCCAAGCCAGAGCACATAGTGAGAGACCTTGTGAAGTGGTTCTGTTGTTCTTGATAGCATTTTTAAGGCTTGAGATTGGGTTATTCAGTCTTTGTGTCTCAGCCTCTCTGCTTTCCTGTTAAGGATTCAGATCAAGGCTCAGGACAGAACAAGGAACACAAGCCTGGACCAATCGGCAACGAACGCTCCCTGAAAAACAGAAAGGGTTCGGAGGGAACGGAACGGCTGGAAGGGAATATTCCCCCTGTTAATGGGGTGGAAATTCACGTGGATTCTGTACTTCCTGTGCCACCCATTGAATTTGGAGTAAATCCTAAAGTGAGGATTGAATTTAATTTTATCTTCTTGGTGATATGAGCTTGTTGAGATATGAAAGGTGGTTTGAGGCAGAATGATTATTTAGAGGAAGTTCCCAGCTTTAGATTTGCCTTAGATTTCGTTACTGACACAAACCAGGTACTCAAGATGTCTCGGCAAACATGTAATATCCTCTTGGAAATACTAGCCCAAGGACCAGCTGGGGTGGTAACAGAGGTGAGGGACAAAATTATGGCCATCTAAGCCTTCGTGTGCCTCTGGGGGTTGCCTGCTGCTGAGTGCTGAGAAGTGTCTTTGTGTTCCCTTCCAGCAAGGCTTTACTGGAGGACAGTCTTTAGTTTCTAGTGTCATAATTCAGGCTAAAATCCTTAACCATGAGAAGCAGATGGGATGGCCTTTGGACCTGGATTTGAATTTTGTGTGTTCTGGTTTTTCAGGACTCTGACTTCAGCTTGCCACCTGGTTCTGCCTCTGGCACTGCAGCTAACCCTGTTACCAAATTGCAGGATGCCTTGGCCAGTAATGTAAGTATTTATTTTTTTTCTTTTGGCATTGATTGGAGATGTTCCTTAGTTAAACCTCAGGTGCTTCCAAAGACAGTAAGCATATTTCTTTGCAGTTCACACCTAGTGCTTAGGCAGCACATGTGACTAAAATCCATAGAGGAAATCTGTGTGCCCTCAAGGTACCTTGATAAAATGAGCATCACTAGTTCAGAAGTGATGTAGGGAGTAACTCCGTTATCATTCAGTGACCTGTGTAAAGCAAGAGGTATTGCAGATCTCAGAGATCACCATTCTCCTCCTGTGAGACACAAGTGTCCTGGTAATGGACATGATGCAGATAGTGGCATTTTTAGGCCTAGACTGCCATCTTCCTCAGAAGGTCTCATCTGCCACAGCAAGGCAGAGAACTGAACTTGTTAGTCAGGCCTTTTTGGAGGGTTGCTCTCTTACTCCCGCCATCTGGGTATTTCATTATTATGTGTGAAAAAGTGAGCACACTGAAAGCCCAACTTCTGACTCAGCTGTGGACAGCAATGTGAGAAACTCACAGAGCTTCTTTTGAAATACCTTCAAGTTTGTAGGCTGTTCGATTTTGCAGGTTTGTCTTAAAGGTTGCTTCTTTTCAGAAGTGCTCTTTCAGAAACAGGTTTTGTCTGAAATTTAGATAAATATGGGACAGGAGGGGGAACTCTTCTGCAAATTGAAGTTACTGGGGCAAATTGATGTTTAAGTGGAAGCTGGTGTAACATGACATAGATGGTGTCACTACACATCACTGAAGCTTTGTTTATTCCAATAGCAGAATGGATCACGGTTGAACGTGTTACTTAACTCCCGCAGTACCACTGAGGATTGAGGTGTAGTTACTGGAGCTGCAAGCTGGGCTCTGTCCGCCTTGGTAGCTCATGACGTTCTCATAAGAGTTTATAAAATGTTCGCCATTTACAAATCTCCCCTCAGGCAGGGTTAACGCAGTCCATTCCCATTCTGCGAAGAGATCATCACCTCCAGCGGTGCATTGGCCTGAACCCAATGTCCTTCCCCACTGCAGACCTTACTCTTAAGGTAAGCAAGCTGGCGTGTGTGTTACTCCATGACCAGAGTGGTGAGGGTGTGGAGGGATCTTTCCCAGAGTGTTTTGTTAGGTACTGCTAAGTCTTTAATTAGTTTATGTAAAAGTTGTGCATATATGGTGTTCAGCATGGATGGAAGGGCATGTGTTTCAACAGTCCTGGATGCTGAAGTCCTCAACAATTGTAGAAGTAGGGCAACAGAGCTTTCCTACTACTTCAGTGGCTGGTCAGGGATCCTAGGTGTCTGGTTTAAAGAAGGAAAAAAAAAAACCCAACCAAACTAAAAAACCACCAAAAATTCCAACCACACAACCAACGAAAACAAAACCCACTACCACCCCAAACCCAAAAGGCTCAGCAAGGGAGGATTGTGTGTTTGTGAAGGATACTTGCCTGTTGGAAGCTGGCGTGAGACTTCTTGACCTGAGACCTGCCAGCTTTCCACTGTGACTAGACTAGATTGAATTTGAACTAATAGGTCATAGATGAGCAACTCTAGGCTTCAGTATTGTCCTCCCCATTTGAACTGTCTGTAGTTATTGTCCTTCATTTCCATAGATGGAGTCTGCTCGTAAAGCTTGGGAAAACTCTCCTAGTTTACCAGAACAGAACTCCCCAGGAGGCGCAGGCTCAGGCATCCAGCCTCCTTCCAGTGTTGGAGCTTCCAATGGTGTCAGCTACAGCTCTTTTGGTGGAGTTTCTATGCCTCCTATGCCTGTGGCGTCCGTAGCACCTTCTGCATCTATTCCAGGTACCCGCAAACTGCAGCAGCAGTGTTTGCATTGTCTGATTGGTATCTAGGAATCATTCTCTGATTCTAGTAGATGAGAGCATGGTGAGAAGAACTTCCATGTAAAGTAACTGGCTGGCTTGTATTTAACAGATTCTTAACAACAATTCAGTCAAGACAGAAAGAGGGACTGTCTCCCTGTTTTGGAGAACGTTGCTTGAGTGTGACTGGTATAAATTTAGTACAAGGATGACTTTTCCTGTGTAACGTCCAGTCTCTGTGATGTCTCAATAAGATCTGCTTACCCTTCGCTGTGTGCTCAATAGAATAGAAGGGAAATAAAGAAACCTATGGTTGAGAGACTTCAACAGTCCCAGTGTCAATATCAACCATTCCTCTGCTCATTTTGCTATTTAAGTCACAGGTTGTGAGCACCTTCTGCTCTTTGTACATAATAACAACTTGCTGACAGTTTGCAGGACTCTGGGAGGTGGGAAGGTATTGCTGTCCATGAGTTAGAGGAAAAACTTAAGCTCAGTCATGTTAGATAGTGCATATAATTAGGGAGAGCATCTGGAAAAAGGAGATGTACTTGGATTCTCCAACTCCTGGGTCCCAAAGGACCTCTCATGCATACACTATCCTTCTTATTCCTCATTTCAAGAACAAAGTGGAATAGGCTGGACAGCAGTGATAGTGAGGGGATCACTGTAGTGACTCTGTTACTAGCTTCCACTTGGAAAACAGGTTGTTCCAACTCAGGTGACTTCCTTCCCCACCCACCCTAATTTTGCTTGTAAATCCTGCGGTTGAAATGTGCACAGAACCACAGGAATGGCACAGCACTTTCTAATTGGTGCCACCCTTGGGGTGAATATGGCTTTTAGATCTCTTGTATGAAGGTTTCAAGCACTACGTTTGCTCTTTCTGTGCCTCCTAGCTGCAAAGATGAGGTGATTACAGAGCAGGTTTCTGGCGTTTAGGAACAGTTTGGAGTGCATTTCATCAATTCCTGTCTGACTTTTTTTTTTTTTGTGGGGGTGGGAAACCTAGGTTTAAGTTTAGCCTCTCACAGAAAGGTACTAATTCTCAGCAAGCCTGCTACTGTAAGTGGGCTGCTGGCTTTGGTATGTGGACTTATGAGCTTTACAGGCTCTTCTGAATGGATACTATGTTTGTGTTGACTTGTTGAGCTGGTTGCTGAGAGGTAGGAAAGAGTCTTGACCTGCTGGTTTAAGCAACGTTCTGTGCCTGTTATCTCCCCTGTACCTGGAATTTACAGCCTACCTTCTCCGATGTGTAGGTAACCATATTCCACCCCTCTATCTGGATGGCCATGTGTTTGCAAGTCAGCCTCGCCTTGTCCCTCAGACGATACCTCAGCAGCAAAGCTACCAGCAGGTAAGGGAGAAATACAACCCAGCTAGTGGTTTCTCCAGGAGTCTTCAGGGTGGCATTTAAGAAATGAGGAGTCATTTATCTCTGTCATAGCCCAAAGGAGCTTAAATTCCTTGAACGCTGCTTCCCAGTGAGTGCCGCAGGTCAGTGAAATTGAAGGAAGGGAATTGAGGGTTTTTTTCCCTTTTGTACCAGTGCCTTTGGACTGGGCTTAACTGAAGCAGATGCTGAGGCGTCTGTATGAGGTAAACTGGTGTTTGGTGAATTCCACAGCCAGTCAATACTGGTGAGTAATTTCACTAGCCTTAGTAAATAGGGTGTTGATAGGGTTGGGGAGAGCCCCTTCAAGGTAAGAGTGCAGACAAGTGAGAGCTGGGATTGTCAGTGCCTGTTGAGTGTGTGGAACACATTGGTCCCCTTGTGTATCCATCAAATGCCTCTTGCAGGCATCAGTCTTCCCCCTTGGGTGCCTACACAGTGTCTTCCCCTGTCAGTGTGCTGCTGTTCTGTGGAATGATGCAAGGGCTGGGTAAAGGTGCAATGTAGGTAATTGCACGGAGGAAACGGATGGATTTTTTTAACAGCCTGGGAGAATGTCTGGCTCCTCTTGTACCTCTAAGTCATCTTAATTTCTTCTGCAGGCTGCTGCTGCTCAACAAATTCCCATTTCTCTCCACACATCCTTACAGGCCCAAGCTCAGCTTGGGCTGAGGGGTGGTCTGCCTGTTTCCCAGTCCCAGGAGATGTACAGCTCCATACAGCCCTTCAGGTAACTGCTTCCAGTTTTTCATTTCCTTGTGGTCTGAACTCTTATGTTCCAGGTGGCTATGTACATTGATCACATATTCCACACTCACCTTCTCTTCCTCCTTTGTTGACATGCTGTTTCCTTCCCCTAGTAATGCTGCTGGGGTGGAGAGCAAGGATATCAGGGCATGTAAGGCTTTCTGTGGCATGTTTCTTTGTAGGACAATGACAAAGACCATCCTTGGAAAGTTACTCAGTTGTACTGCCTACCCTCTCAAAGGGCTAGGCAAATCTTGGGAAAGATGCAGAAAGAGAAGATTTGTGGGCTGGCAAGCAGAGTCATCAGTGAGAAACCCAGAGCTTACAGCTTACTGTGGTGGGCATACTACTGAGGAGAAGACAAACAGTTTGATCAGAGCTGAGTACCTGCATAGTGAAATTAAATAACTCTTTTCTATTAGACACAAACTACAAGACAAGAACAGAATAAATGCCTGCACTTTGGAGAAAAAAATGTAAGATTCAAATTAGGAAATCAAAGGCAAGTGTAACAGCAACAGTACTTGACTGCAGGAACTGTTCAGTAGAATTGAAGGACTGAGACATCCACTTCAGAGTTTGGCTGGCTGAGAGAATCATACTCTGTACCCTCTTGCCTGCATGAGATGAGAGTGAATGATCAGAATAGTCCTTCAAGGCCTCAAAAACCTAGACGCTGAGGTTTAAAACCCCCTTTTTTAGCTAAGCTGTTGGATTCTTTAACTTCTGATTCTTTTTTGCTTTGCAGAACTGCTGCAGACTTCTGTTCACCTGAATCCTCCCTTATTACTAATCCAGAGCTTACTGTGCAGGATATAGATACATAAACTTTGGATAGGACGTGATGTCATTCTGTTGAATATTCCTGCAACACAAGGACGTGGTTGTAAGGGCTTAAAAGCAGAATTAAAAAGCCTGTAACTGAAATGGAAAGTGACATCACAACTTATTTCTGAGCTATCAGTTTAGTAGAGTCTGAGAGCTGCTTGGTGATTGCAAGCCAGATATGGCATGGGATATAGGCTCCAAAAGTTTTCTGCATAATGACTTGAGCATGTCTTTCTTCTCCAGGTCTCAGGTGTATATGCACCCCAGTCTGTCTCAGCCCAGCACCATGGTCCTGACAGGAGGCACTGCTCTGAAGCCTCCGTATTCCGCCTTCCCAGGCATACAGCCCTTGGAGGTGGTGAAAACCCAGTCTGGGTCCCCCTATCAGCCCATGAATGGAAGCCAGACACTGGTTTATGAAGGCCAGATAAACCAGGCAGCTGGTATGGGAGCCTCCCAGATGATGGATTCTCAGCTTACACAGGTTAGGAGCAGGGTTTGCAAGCCACTCCCTTGTACAGGCTTTCTCACAGCTGCTTGTTTCTGAGACTGGGTGGAAACTAGTATTTGTGCTGCTGAGTCATGTGTTTGTGTGAACTAAGCTCTTTGTAAAGAGGCAAAAGATTTCCCCAAGAGACTGTTCTGTGAACCAGTGTTTCAAACATGCAGCACCTTATTTAATGAGATTCTTGCTAATTACTTGTCTGTCCCTGCTGAGATGTCACTTTGTAACTTGGAAGCCCTCGCCCTCGATATAAACTTTTCACACAGATAAAACCTTGTGGTGCTTCATGCATAGGAGGCGATGGTGCAATAATTATCCTAAAAGTACCTCTTCTGAGAGCCAAATTCCAGTCGCCTCTGGATTTAACTTGACTTCCAGGGTAACCAGAACCTTTTATTAAAAGCTCATCTATCTTGCCAGTTCATTTGTTACTCAGGTCTTATTTACAACTTCTGCTGATCTGTTTGGCAGCATCTTAACAAGAATTTCATTGTGTGAAAAAGTTTTTGTAAAGCATGGTTCAGATAAAGACACTGAATCCTACTGTGAGCATAGCTGTGTTTGTGGACATATGTTCTGATTCTCTGGAGAAGTTTGATACTTTTATTAAACTCATCTTAACGTTTATTTCATGCAACATGCTAAGGTTTATTTTTTGTTCAAAGACGGATTTTTATGTTGAGTGACATAAAGAGTTAAGCCTGAAAGTAACTTAGCTGAGGAAAATACAGAGGATACTGGCAAACTAAATATTTGAAGAAATGCTTTATCCATCGTAAGCCAGTAACTTAGGCTCTTTTGCTAGCCTTAGATTTACTTATTTATTACAAAGTGTTGTCACAGAACCTCCCAAATCCAGCAATTGTGAGAACTGCCAGATGAATTGGAGGGAACAGGAGGCTCTTGAGTCCTGAGCTGTATGGTTTTTTTAATTACTTTTAATTATTACCGTCATCAGTTTGAAGCTCACCACAGAACATAGAGCTGAGGTCACCGTCGCTTTCTCTAGAAGTCCAGCCCTCAAAATCCTTTAGCTTGAAAGTGTAGCAGACTTTCTGGTTTGGGCATTGAAACTGCAAACAAAACGCCTGATACTGAGCTGTCTGACACTGACATAATTTCAAAAGAAAATACACGCAATGCAGTGACCATGAGGAAGACTGAAAAACTGGGTGAAGGTTCTAGGCAAGGAGGAAGGCCCTGTGTCTGAGTGCAGTTATGTTAAATCGATGCCATGTTAAAAGCCCAGCTGATAGGGTGTTGGCATCACTACCAGAACATGCATTTCAGTGTGAAAGTCCCTCTGTTACATTGATTTGCGCTTATTCAGTGCCAGACTGCACTGTTTGTGAGCTTCCTTTTAGCAATGCTGTGCTTTTGGGGTACTAAGAGACAGTGTGAAACACAAGACTGTTACTGCCGTTATGTTAACTACGTGTCCTTATCACACAGTTAACAATGCCTGTGCCTGGCTCCCAGCTTCCTCTGCCCCGCTACGGCTCTGGCCAGCAGCCCCTGATTCTACCACAGTCCATCCAGCTTCCTCAGGGGCAAAACCTGCCTGTGGGAGCTCCCCGAAGAATCCTCCCTCCTGGATCCCAGCCTTCTGTTCTTGCTACCAGCAGGGAGGTAAGGATTAACTCCTGTGTGCTCATCTTGGCATTCATTAACCCTTCCTGCATTGAAGTTTTGCTCCTTGATCGTGCCTGTTAAAGGGGAGACTGGCTTGTTTGGGATCCTTAAATATCAAATCCAAGGATTGGTGTTAAAATGAAGGAGCCCTTTTCCCTTCATCTCCAAAGCACAGACCAGCAGTTAGTCAGGTTTTGCTGCTGGTCATCATTCTGTTTCCAGGGAGCCACATCCTGCCTTGATCCAGTTTGGAGTCTCCAGTTTTATTACATGTTTACACAGGTTTCCCCAGAGTGCTTGAGGGGTGGTGAGCTCCAGACACAGTTGGAATACTGCCCAGATATTTCACACTGTTGTGAAGCTTGTCCATTTGAGTAGGTATATTAATGTCATGTCTGGTTTGATGGATTCATATCATAAGTTTGTCTATTATAGGGGAGAGAGAGCACAGCAGTTAACTTCCAGGTTCTGTATTTGCTTGTGCTGCTGGCTTGTTGGCTTGATACAAGCAGATTATTTCACTTACAAGCCTCACTTTCTTCACCTGAAAAATGTTTCTTCTTTTAATGGGCACGATGGGTAGAAGGGCAAAGATTTGGTTTAAATTTTTATATGAAGTAATGAGTGATTTGTGAATGCAAAAATGATACTCTCTCACTCATTTTCCTCTGTAGTCCTCCCAAATGGAAATGAAAGGGTTTCATTTCTCCGATGGTAAACCGAGTATGTCCTCTGGAGGGTCTGTACCATCACCACACACGTACAGGTAAAATGTTTACAGAACTTAGCCTCTGTAGTAAGAATGAAGAAGTAGTAGTGTTCCCCATTTGCAGTGACGTGGTGCATGCAACGTCCCTGTATAAGATTCACTTGAGATTTCATGTGTGGAATGTGCTTACTGTAGTCCAAATACTTGTACCAAAATGCATGATCGTGGTTTTCAGTTTTGGGTGTGGGCCAGCATGTATCTGACCTGGCCATTTGTGCCTGTGGGAAGTGCATAAAGTTATTTGTTCACTGAGTCTGAAAGAGAGATTGGAATTGGTGTGTGCTTTTGTGTTCCTTGTTAAGGGTGAAAATCTGAGGATCACTGAATAAACGTTTTAGCTTCCAGCATGATCCTCTCAAGGTGACGTGTGCTAATGTCTGGACATACCAAACCTTCAAGTCATTGAGCCTTTTTGGATGGGCAATTACTTTATTGTTTTTCTTCTAACCAATCAATATGTTGTCTTTTGAGCTGGGGAGCTCACTGAGCTGCACAGCACAGACTTGTGCCATGTCTACTGCTGCTTTCTGCTGTCTACTGCTGTCTTTTTTTTTTCTTTCACACATGAATAAGGTTCTCATTCCATTGTAGAATTTACTCCATGAATATTGTCGACTCTTCGATTTCCAGGCCTAGCTCTGCCAGCCCAAGCGGGAAGCCATCTGGATCAGCAGTTAGTATGGGCTCTGTGCAAGGACACTATGTACAACAGGTAGTGTACATCAGTACTTTTCTGTACTGTCGTGCTTGTGCCTTGGACTTCAGAGGAGTGGCAGGAAGGCCTATGTAGTAAAGCTGTATGCGGGAGCTGTTATTTTCACTGCGGGGAGAGTGGGTGGGCATTATACTGAGTCCAAGAGTAATGCTGTGTGATTTGAAAGTCAGGAGAGATTAGAGGATTACCTGTTTCAGTGTCCATGTTGTTTGTTGCTGAGATTTTTAAGGGTTATTTGCATTGCCAGACATGTGAGATCCACAGATGTGAGGCATTTTAGGACAGAAAAGTGTGACAGAACAGAAGAAACACCTGAATTTTGGAGCAAATTTGATGTTTTGTGAGAATGGTGGTCACAGTTTGGGATTTTTTTTTATATCTGCTTAGAGATGTCTGTGCTAGCTAATGCTGTGGTTTTGTATGTCAAAAGGCAAAGCAGCGGGTGGATGAAAATAAAGCTAATCTGGGAGCAGTAAAGCTGCAAGAAACAGCCTCCACAAACCAGATGAAGCCAGTGCGCACGGGAGCGATCAAACCTCAGGCAGTCAAAGTGGAGGAAAGCAAGGCCTAGGAGTATGTCTGATGCCCAGCTGGTCCTGTTGCCTGAGAGGCACTGCAGCTTAGACTGGACCCCACTGGATCTCCTGAAAATCTCGCCAGATCTACTTCCTGCCCCACGTTGACTGACTACAATGACATCATCCAAGCCCCTCTCCCAACAAAGCAGTTTGAAACAGTGGATATGACATTGACCTGCTTGCTTTAAAACAAACCAACGGTGTGACTTTTAAGTGGCTCAAGCCATTCCCCTCCCATGCACCATCCACAGGTAGCTGTGATTGCTCACTTGGCAAAGCCCGTCCTTCTCCTTCCCTACTTCTGTCTCAGCAGAGTGGCAACTGGGGGAGAGGGGTTAGTTTAAGGTTTTTCATTTTAAAGGCAGCTGAGGTTTTTAAAAAAAAAAAAGCTATATCTTTGTTTATAGCAGAACTTTTATATGTTCTTTCATTTCCACCCCCCGCTTCTTTCAGCTTTCCTTATTCCTTCCAGAAAAGAATTCCCTTCAGCTAAAATTACGTTCTGACAAAACTGCTTAGTTTTATATATGGTTCTGTACTATGTTGAGAATCATGACTCTTCTAAATTGAGTGAGTTTGGGTATATTTTCCCCAGATGATTTAGCCTTTCAGATTATTTGATTTAAAAAAACAAAACAAAAACCCAAAAAACAGGACAGTTATGGCATTCATTAGTTTTCCAGTACTTTTGTTTTAAGCTAGAAGCAGTGCTTGCATTAGAAATAAATGTGTACTAAAGGTATATAGTAGATCAGTGCATTAATCTTGAAACTTGCACCACTTTAATTGTAGCTTTGGGGTGCCTTGTGCACAGCAAAATGTGGCATTTTTGTTTTAAGGAAAAAAAAAACCCACCAAATTTCTGTTGCAAGCTCATCTGGATTTAGGTTTTGGGGTTTTTTTAGTGGGTTTGGGATTTTATTTTTTTTTTAGTGACTGCCAAACCCACACCAAAATGTAAATCATAGATTTACAAAATGTAAAATCTGTTAAGAAAAATCTCCTCACTGCACATGAGTCAGAGTTGGCTAGAGCCAACGGGTCTGTATGGACTACTTTTTGTAGTTGCGATGCTCTCTCTCATGCTCCCTACCTTGGCCACTCTAATTCTTTGTGTCTCCTGAGACTGGTTCTATATTGCGTTCATCCCTTGGGACTGCTCTCCTAAGCTTTGCTCTTCTCACATTTCCCTAGGTCTTGCTTTCTGTTCCTCTAACTGATGGCCTTTTGTAAAATTTGCATAGAAACGCATCAGTAAGGGAGCCCCTCTGCAAGGCAGCCATTTTAGCACACTTGGAACCTCCTTTTTCATGTTGGAAGCGCACGCTTACAGAGACAGTTTGGAATCATCCTTGTTACTCTCCTTTCCCAGGTGAACAGCAAAGGGTTCTTTACTTTAGATGCACTTGCATATAGATTCAGTTGCATATAGTGCATATACAGTGTCGTCGCCTCACACTTCCTCACCAGTATTTGAAGATCTGTGAAAGGAAGATCCCAGTGGGAGGGGGTTGGGTTTTTATTTCTTTGGTTCTTCAGTTTTGGTTTATTGCGTGTGTGTGTGTGTATGTAGATTTTAGGATGGACTTACAAGTTCCTGGAACGTGCTTGGAGTCCTTCAGCTGACGGTAGTCTTAACTAAACTCAACTACTTTCAGCTAACTTGGTTTGTGTTGTTTAGCTCTTTCAAAATGTAAAGTAGGCTGGTCGCTCTGAAGTGAGGGAAAGAAAACTTCATTTCTGCAGGAGATGATAGCTTGCTAACCGGCTGTGCCGTCTGCCTCTGCTAGGTGGCAGCAAGTCATTTGTTGGTGGTTCCAAAGAAGATACTTTGAACAAAGAATGTATTTGGGAAGGAATCTGAAAGGTGTTCTTGTTTCTTTGTTTGCCCCCACCCCTCTTTCTGGGAAAGATCCTTCATAACTTTCTAGGGATGCATTTGAAGTTTTAAGCAAAGTATAAATAAGAATTTTATACAATAGCTTTAAAGAGCTTAGAAAACTAAACTAACTTAGACATAGTAATGTCCCCTCTCCAGAGGTGTGTCCATTGACCATGGCAGAGAACTCAAAGGGAAAGGGATAGGATGGTACTTTAAGAAAAACAAAAGCTCTTTTTTTTTCTCATGTTTTACGGATTTCTAACTTCAGAGCGGAGTGTGCCAGCAATTCTCTCTAGTGTCCTCCTTGAAGTACAGGGTTTGAGATTTAGTGACAAATATTTCCCCAGCCTTCAGACATCTCCCAGACCTGCATCCTCATCTGCTGGTCCTGCTCCCAACATTTTCCAAAGATTGCTCCACCAGTAAGTCATCCCACCCCTCTTCCTATTTTCTTCCTTGGAATATCATGAACAGCAGAATTGTCTGGGTTTTTTTTCTTTTTTTTTATTATCCTTCTGCCCAGCTGGCCCTAGCTAATACAAGCCCAGAATCTAACTGTAATGGCTAAAGAGACTTATCCAAGCCCCCCTCTTTCCTACCCTAGACACACTACTTACGCTTTACAAAGACACTAGCCTCTTTCCTCCCACGTATATGACTTGAAAATGGTCAAATGTGTTGGAGAAATTGGGTTATTGCTAGAAACAAGTTATTGCAGTCCCTGTGGTGTAAATGCCATCAGAACTACAATACTTCCTGTTGAAAAAGGTCACCCTTCTTTCTCTTTTAACCTCTCCATTCCTTCCCCCAACAGAATAAAACACTAGAATTTATTTATACGTATTTGATGTTGTAGGTCTAGGTGAAAAAGTAATTGTTTCACTACTCTATTTATATATTATGTCTGAATTATTCTGTGCAGGAAAGGCCAAGAAATGCATGTGAGCTTCATTCCATTCCTCACCTTTTGCGTGACTGTCAGCTGCAGTTGGCAAGACTCTCTTTCACTTAATGGAGTTTTGTGTGATAGAAAGCAGTTTTAGAGCCCAAACTTCTAAGGTGCAATATCCTTCTTTAGCATATTTTTTGTTTGTTTGTTTAAAGCTAGTACAAGGTTAGTGCAGTTTGTGGTGCTCTTGAGTCAAAAGGAAAGTCTCTCATCCTCAAGGTGCAGAAATGCCAAGGGTGCTGGTACACTGATACAAATTGAGCTTGGGGAAGAGGAGAATGGAGATGTATAGAGTGTGGGATACGGTTTATAGGGGATAATTCTGCTTGCAGTCTCCACTGCTGAAGGGTCAAGCCCTAATGATTTATTCCTTTGCGAGTTGCTTTTTCTTTGACTGGAAATCAGCTACCAAATTGCAGGCGGCTTCTGCTAAGAAAGGTGCAGTGGGAGGGAGAAGTGGAATCCATATTTTCAGCAACAATGGGTAAAGCAGAAATATTCAGAGGCTGACTTTTGCTGTTTTTTGTTCAGCTGAAGCTCTGAAGCACGTGTGTAAACTGTTCTTTTATACGCAGTGATTCATGGCCTAGCAGCTGCATTCACTGCTGCTTTCTTCTCCAGTTCAGCCTGCTTTTAGCTCTTAATTTAAAAAAAAAAAAAAAAAAAAAGAGGCTAGGGAAGAAAAAAGGGAGGAGGGGAGGCGCTCCAATATATTTTTAAATGACAAGTGGAAGCAGCACAGTCACCAGTGAAACAGGTATTATTGTTGCTATTCCATAACTTGCTCCTGGCTCTGCCATGTGGCAGCTGTACAGTGGTCAGTTACTCTGAATGTGTTTGCAGCCCATTGAACTCCATATGTGTTTGTGTTCATGCAGAGGCACTCCACTTAACAGTTTCCTTGCAAGAATGCTGCAAAGCTACAAGCTGCCCTGTGGTTCCTGTGTATTTATAGATATATATTAAAAAATGAGCCTAGCATTTTTTTGCTATGTCTCACCTTTTGGCAGGCTACTATATTCACTTTCAAGCGAGCACCACTGCATGCCAAGGTCTTGTTCTGTTGCATTTTGTTAACCTTCCATTTGCTTCTGACTGGTTAAGCGCAGGTTAATTCCTTGTAGTGCGGGTTATTTTTGACATACAGCAGCCCAGTTTCTTTGTAAGAAAGATGCATTTGTGAATAAGAATTAATTTAGGACAGGCATCAGGATACTTAGTTGCGGCCCATCCATAGAAAAGGTGCGTTTTGCCGAAGCAGTGGACCTGCTGGCTGTGAAGAGACAGCAGCAGTCCAGCTACTTTTATTTTCTTTGTTTTAATCCAAAGACCACCAGATTTTCCTAGTGGCCATAGACCCCTTCCCCCTGGGGTTTTATGGCTCGTCCCCGGCTCCTCAAGATGTCTGCAGCCACCACCTTGACCGGTGCCCTGGGAATCGCAGCAGCAGCAGCAGCAGCGAGGCGCTTGCTCACCCTTTAGCATGTCTTGAGGCATTGTCCTTAGCTGGAATCCTTCCTCTGGTTCTGTATAAATTGCATTTGTTGTTTCTCACGGGGATATTGTACTCCTTAAAGCTTTTAACCTCATGACCTGTATAGTAAATTTTTTTTGGCCTTTCCTCTCTTTGTCTTTTCATGTAGACCAGATATTTGAAAGGGCAGACGATGGATAATTGTGTAACGTGCAACCTGTTTATATTTTTTGGAAACTTTTACTTGGACCGGAACTCGAATCACGGAATCACCAGGCCAGTTGCGGCACACTCTTTATTGCCCTTTTTCCTTGTTTCAGTACCTATTGTTTCTCCTTTCAAATATGTGATTGTATTAGCTCTTTCCATATGAAAGAATTCTCCTTATTTAAATAAAAAAATAATAAAAAAAATAAAGCAGATTATGCTTTTCTCAACGTCCTTTGGCTGGTTCTTTTGGTTAGAGATTTTACACCACCTTCCCCCCTCCCCCGTCGCCATTACGGGCAGGCCGCACGCACGGGCGTTGCCATAGCAACACGGTGACGCTCTTCCCCTTCCCAGCCCTCACGGCGCTGTTTGCGTCTGATGTCACATCCGGCGCTGTGAGTGCAGGGCGCGCGACGGGCCAGCCCCCCCACCCCGGGCGCGCGGCGGGGTGAGCTGGGGGGGGGACGGGGGACGGGACTTGCTGTCGCCTCAGGGCCGGGGGCCCGGTGCCGCTGCCTCCCCGGGGCACCGGGAGGCTGGTGATCCTGCGCCTGCCCCCCACCTCCGTAGGGCTCAAGGGAGGTGGTGGCCAGGTCTGACGGCGGGGTTAATGGCGCCGCTGTCCCCCCTGAGGCTCAAGGCGGGCTTATGAGGCCTGATGAGGGGTGGCTGATGGCCCCGCTGCTCCCATGAGCCTCGAGGGGAGCGCGGGAGGCCTGGTGGGAGGTTAGGGGTCCCAAGCCTCCTCAAAAACACTCAAGAGGAGGTGCAGGGCTGAATGCAGGCTGGCTGGTGGGTCCTGTTGACCCTGTAAGCCTCAAGGGTGAGGCCTGGGTGTGGGGTCAGTGGCCCTGCTGCCCCCCCATGTTGCTCAAAAGGGGGAGCAAGGCCTGGTCCGGGGCGGGGGTTGATGGTTCTACTACCTCTGCATAAGGCTCACACAAGGGGATGCAAAGCCTGGTAAGAGGGCTTAGGGGTTCTTTGAGGCATTTGAGGTCAGGGGCGGAGGGGGAGCAGGTGGTGCTGCAGTCCTGCCCCAGGGCCTGCCTGTGCAGCAGGGAGAAGCCGGCTTCTCTCCATCAGGGTGTTTTGGGGTCCCAGGGCCTGCAAGGCAATGGCAGAGCACAGGTGATGGCCTGTGCTTGTCCTGGGTCCTACAGATGGGCCTGTGGCGTGGTGTCCCCAGTGGAAACCAGTGGAAACCACAGGTATGTCAGCGGCTTCTTAAAAAGTCTGTTCCACACAGTGCTTGTGTTTTGTAGGTAGTGAGAAACAAGAACGGTAGCACTGCACTTGATGTTGGTGATGTGCTCGCATCTTCCTTTGTTCTGTCCTGATCAAAGCCATGGAGATGGATTTATTCTGGTAACTTTTGGTCGTATTGAGGTGAGGAGATACAACTGATTCCCTCCTATTTTCTGACCTAGCTTTTAGCAGTTCTGCCTAGAGTTCAGTCTTGCTTCCTGCAGCACTCCCCCCTAGGCTGCGCTAGAGCCCTACAGCACCTACATCCGTGCTCCAATAGCAGCTTTTTAAGACAGAGGATGTTTGCGGGGTCTGCTCCCTGCCCCCCACAAGAAATACGCTCAGTTTGCAAGGAAGTAACTCCTTTTTTATTATTTTTTTTTAAAGCTACCTGAGCAGCCTGGTGCCTGAGCATGTGGTTTGCCTATCACTAGCATCAGAATTTGGGCTGGGAGGTTTGCTTAGCGCAAAATGGAATGTAGGCTTGAGTTAAGCTATTGTATCTCTGCAGAACCAGTGTAAGAGTAAGCAAAGTTTCTAGCTTACTGTAGATGACAGAGAACCATACACTTGTAGAAGCAGGGCAGATGAAAGGCTAAGTGTGTTTAATAACTTCATTTTTAGAGTTACTACTGTAGATACAGCAGAAATCACATAAATATGGAAAGCGAGAGAACTTTGGAAGATCAGTTACCATGAGCTGCTAGTAGCAGACAGTAGTGGTGCATGCTTTCTGTCAAGTGATCTTCAGCTGGCTTTGAGTGAAAGGGTGACTGCTGCTCTGCTCTGTTTGCTCTTGGAGGTTTGGACAGACCTTTGACAGGATGTTGGGATTTCTGAAGAAGCCAGTTGTGGTTACTGCGGAGATAAATGTGAACCTCGTGGCATTGACTGTGATGGGATTGATAAGCCGTCTTTGGGGGCTTTCCTATCCACGGGCTGTAGTGTGAGTAGAATAGTTTATTTCCTACTTGAATGACACAGACTTTTTTTAAACATTTGTGAGTAAGAATGCAGGAGTGGAAGAGCAGAGTTTGCCTGATGTCAGCCTTTGTAAATACAGTAATAGTGCTTCCCTAATAGAAACTCCTGAGGGGAAGGGAGCAAAACCACGGTACTTCATTGTATTCTTAGCCTTTTGCCAACAAATCAGTGGTTCCTTCCATAGTACCCCCATAGCCTGCAGGATACTTCCAGTTAGACTTGACATGTTTCTGCCTCTTGTGTTTCAGTTTTGATGAAGTTTATTATGGCCAATTTGTTTCGCTCTACATGAAGAGAGTCTTCTTCGTGGATGACAGTGGCCCACCTTTTGGCAATATGCTGCTAGCTTTGGGAGGTAGGGTGTCTCCTGAAATTGGGAAGTGTCCGTTGCCTGTTGCTGTGGAAGAGGGAAGTGCTAGTTAGAAGTGAGTTGTCAGATCCTGCCTCTGAGGAAAAGCAAAAGGCAGCGGAGAGATTCTGATGTAGAGAGAATAAGGATTTCCCTTGTTTCGTATTGTTGGAGGGCTATTGCATGAGTACTGGGGAGGTGATGGAGCCATGTATTTGTTACCTCATTGTTATCCAGTCCTTTGGATAAAGAGAAAGGTAAGATGAGAACCACTAGTGACTGACTAGAGATAGTAGGCAACAAGCAGACTCTCAGGCCTGAGTTCCTTTCTGTAGCTATGCACAACGTAAAAGTGTCTGTATGGGAAGGAAGGAAGGATTAAATACACATGTAACTTTGAGAATCTGTTATTCCCAATTTATATTCTTCATGCCTCTGCACATTATCAAGCACTGCTGCAGGCAAAACAATACTAAAGAGGACCCTTTGGGGAAAGAAGGCTTTCAGGCATGGAAAAACTATGTGTTTGGGAAATGGTTCCAGGACCAATTTAGCACCAGTTCTCATACTTGTTTTGAGACTGGAAATTCTGAATTGTTGCTTATGTTGCAGGTTACTTAGGAGGATTTGATGGAAACTTCTTATGGAACAGGATTGGAGCTGGTAAGAGCTGATTTTAACTGTCTCATTCCTCTGAGAAAATAAGCAGTAATTTCAGTGGCTGGCAGATTCCTTTTGCCTGACTAGTGGAAATAATGCTTTATCTGACACCTTCACTTCTCTTAAATAAGTCTTCTGCAGGTCTCTAAGAGAAGTGTAAGGCACTATGGTTCCATAGCACTAATTTTTTAAATCAGTTAAAACAGTACAGGACAGACAATAAATTACTAAGAGCAGGAGTTAGATTCAACAGCTTGTTGTAGTCATAAAGAGTTCTATATTGATCCGTCATCTCTGCAGTTAATAGTTCCCAAATTTGTGCATCACTGTTGTCTCCTATTTCAGAATACAGCATAAACGTTCCTGTTTGGTCCTTGCGACTCCTGCCAGCACTGGCTGGTGCTCTCTGTGTGCCTTTAGCGTACCAGATTTTGATAGAACTGCAGTTTTCCCACTGTGCTGCACTTGGAGCTGCCCTTCTGATTCTCTTAGGTAAGATTATTCCCCTGGGCCTCATTCTTCGTACAGAGAGAGAAGGATCCCTTTTACCCTCGTGAATTTTTAGGGCACATAAAAGGCTGGAGTAGCATCTCCCCACAGAATGTTAACAACACATCGGAGCCCAG
Organism: Aramus guarauna; assembly: GCA_013400195.1. Taxonomy (NCBI): domain Eukaryota; kingdom Metazoa; phylum Chordata; class Aves; order Gruiformes; family Aramidae; genus Aramus; species Aramus guarauna. The sequence continues at coordinate 2,705,532 of VXBL01002760.1, read as the reverse complement.
TTTCAGCCCTGACCCATATCAGTCTCTGCTATGCCTCTGCAGTCCCCTCTATGCTTACAGCTCTGCAGCAGGCTGCCATTCTAGGCTGAGGCTTTACACAAGTTCGTTTCATTATTAAGCAAAGTGAACAGCCTTAACAGCCTCACAGGAAACTACATTTCTTGCATCCAAGGAGGCCTGTACTCTCTTCCTCTGAGGTTTGCAGGATGAGTTACAACATACTGGTTTTATCAGCAGGACGACCTTACTTACAGTCAGAGCTCATTAAATTTCTTCATCTCCAAACTGCAACAAACCAGTCTGTGTACTTAGCACCATGATTTGATACTGTTCTGGAGTGCATAACTCAGTTGTTTTTTTGTTTTGTTTTTTTTTCTCTGAGGCTCTGTTGGGAGCTGCCTGAAAGGGAAACACTCTCTCAACAGGCTTTTAGCAGTCTGATAAGAGAAACCTTTCCTAGCTGCTGGCTGCTCTGATTCTGGCTCAGGGAATCCTGCACAAGGCACCTCATTGCAGCTCCCTTTCTTGAAGATTTATCATCATGCTCATTGCCTGCTGGGATCACTGCCTTGAGTCTCACTGCCCTGAGAGGCATCTCTCTGGATTTGCCAGCATTGATTTTATTTGCCTTTGTAGGCAAGCACAGCACCTTTATCTGCCTACTGCCAGACTTTACTACTTGCCCACCTCTCTGTCCTTGGAGATACAAGGAAGGACATGCTCCTGCTGGAAGGTTTTGTCCCTTTAATCTCAATACCTCCCTATTACAGCCAGTGAGATTGCAAATTAATTGACTGTCCTTAAAGGGGCAGGTTCTTTTGTTGGATAACAATGTGATTGAGGTAGCACTTGCCTATAGATAAGTTTTTCTAATTTTGGTCTGTCTCTTCCCACAGAGAACTCTTTGATCACTCAGTCAAGGTTCATGCTCCTGGAATCAATATTGATTTTTTTTATCCTACTTGCAGTTTTGTCCTACCTGAAGTTCTACAATTTGCAAAGGCACAGGTAAAGCTGGATTACTTCCCATCCTTTTGGATATTCTTGTGGTGACTTTTTTTGTCATAGACTGTGAGGGTTTTTTTCTGTAAGTCACTTCACCATTCTGCAACTCAGTTCATCTGTCTGTAAAGTCCAATATTTTGACCTTTCATACAGCTGCCCCAGAAGTTTTCTCTTCTGAGCAGTGGTAAAGGCTGTTTTAAATGGTAGCAAGTTTGTCTTTTTTATTTTACAATAAAACCAAAATTCCTTGGGAGCACTCCCTTGCCCATCCAGATTTTTTATTGGAAGGTTTCCTTCTGTGGGCAGAAACACTGATGATAACAGGTCACTTAACACTCCTTTGTTACTGTTTACAGGTACTGAATTTAGAGATATTTGTCTCTCTTCTTGTGAATTCACATGTTCTCTGATCCTTGCAGAGAATAAAGTAATCTTTAGTAAAGTAAAATTATCTTTAAACTGAGCCCAGCAAGTGATTTAACACATCTCTTTTATCTGTAGTCTCAGAAGGTAGGAAGCGCTCAATTTTGCTTTTCAGGATACAGAGAAGTACATTTAACACCACCTTGTAGGTCAGGGCTGAGATTTGGTGGCATAGGAGGTTCAGAACGATATAGCTCTAAATAGAATAAGGAATAGTGGAGTCCTGCAAGTTGTTTTCAGGTTAAATTACCTGAATTCAGGATCCTAAGAAGGTGCCCAGATCTCACTATAACATCCTTTCCTTTGTCCTTTTATTGAAGTTCCTTCTCTGGAAGCTGGTGGTTTTGGCTTCTGTTGACTGGACTAGCTTGTTCTTGTGCAGTTGGGTAAGTGATGACATCTGTCTTTATTTTAAGTAAGCTGACTTTCCTGCCTGCCATCTGAGGTATCAGTGGGGCTTTGGATTTTCAACACTGATTCTTGGTGCAGTTCTGAGCAGACATCTCCATGACTTTTTAATAAGTTAGATTGTTTCTGTAGAAAGGATGTCAATTCACAGTGGACAATATCAGGCATTAGAGGCAGGCATTGCTGTCCTGGGAAGAACAAAATGCATTTCTCAGAGATCACTTTATGTTATAAATTAACTTTCACTTTTCCCTTTTCCCTTCTAGTTGCCTCAAGCTTCCATAAGTCTGAATTTAGGTACTCTGTGCTTTGTGATCTGGCACCTTGCTATCAAGAAGGTTCTCTGTCACTGTGGTTTTTTTAATGGAATTGGCAAACAAATTACATCTTCTGGTGTCAAAACCTTGAAACTTACTTATGTTGTTGTACCAAACTTGTCATGGATCTAAGTCCTTGGACTTTAATGCATCCTGTTCAAGAGAAACTTTGAATGTTTATGTTTTGTATTAGGTAATTGTGTAGTTTTTAACTGTCTTCATTTTTTATGCACTTTCTTCTCAGAGTGAAATATATGGGCCTGTTTACCTACATGTTGCTATTGGCCATCGCAGGACTCCACTTCTGGCACATGATAGGAGACCAGAACTTCTCAAATGTAGGTAGCACAACATGCAAAATATATTATGTGTAACTTTTCAGTACAGGAGCCAGACAGGAGCCTTGCGAGCCCACAGATAACGATGCTGGCTGTAGTCTGCAAACTCTCATGTCATAGAACAGTTTCCCAGCTCAGTTGCTGGAGAAGATGGAGTTAAATTTAAGATAAGCATGTATGTGTGTGTGTCTGGCTTTTCTGGTCTTATCCATGTCTTGGTGATTTGTGGCTCAAAACCTATACTGTTTCACATACCTCCTGCTGGCTGCAGTTCAAATCCTTGGTGGAAGTTATCCAGCTGTCCACAAAGTTACAGCTGAATGAGGGTGGTTGGGGAAACTTAAAAAACACAAACGAAATAAGACAAGTGCACTGGTATTTTTAATATTTTTAATATCTGGAGCATGAAACCATTGAGTTCTCGGTGTTCTTCTAGGTTTCCTTGATGTGCCATTTTCTAGCTAGGGCACTGGCCCTCATCATCATCCCAATGGCAATGTACCTGTCCTTCTTCTATGTTCACTTGACTTTGCTGTATCGTTCTGGGCCTCATGACCAGATTATGACAAGTGCTTTCCAAGCCAGCTTAGAGGTAAAGGAGAGGTGGCCATGAAACTCATTTATTAGGGGAGAAGTGGGGGGAATATGTCTTGGGCTCACTATTAGAAGAAAGGTGTGCAATCTTGTTCCTTTAATCTTGCATATTTGTTCCTTTTATGTCATTTAACTACTTTGCTGCTGCAGTACTGCTTTAAGATGAAGCAATAATGACCGAAATCCTAATAACAGATGAAAAGCTTTTCCCAGTGAACCAAGAACAATATGTTCACTCTTCTGCTGAAGATTTGTCCCTTCCTACAGGAAACTGCACAGAAGTAGATGCAGTACTGAAGTGACGACGTTGTAGACTACATGATGACAGTACGATTTTCTGTAGAAGAGTGCTTAGTCTGTCTTTTAGAACAGCACGGCTCTAGGGATATTGCCTAAGACCCTGAAGTCTTTCAGGCATTGCTATATTTACTGTCTGCTGAGTATGGTGCTGCAAGACTAGATTTTTGTAGATACAACCCAATGAGGAGATACCATGCTAAGATACTACTCTGTTAAAGTGAGAGGTGACTCATAATAGAATTTAAACAGCCTCTGGGTTGTTTCTTCATCTCTCCACTTACCCTATCATTATGTTTCTCAGGGTGGGCTGGCTCGAATCACTCAGGGTCAGCCCTTAGAGGTGGCCTATGGCTCTCAGATTACTCTGCGGAACGTGTTGGGCAAGCCCATGCAGTGTTGGCTCCACTCTCACACGAATACGTATCCCATCAGGTGAGGAATCTGGATGGGTCTGTATTGTTAGCGTGAAACAATTGCTGTGGTTCTTGTATCTCATCTGGGGTCCTGATCCATTCCTCTGTAGGAATGGAGCCAGTGATCGGGTGCTGATCTGTATTGCTGTAACTATGTTGAGCACAGAAATGTACTGTGCTCACACCTATGGGTTTTTTAACCTTCTGTACAGGTATGAGAATGGCCGAGGTAGTTCCCATCAACAGCAGGTGACCTGCTATCCCTTCAAGGATGTGAACAACTGGTGGATTGTCAAAGATCCTGGAATGTGAGTATGCAAGAGATTTAAATGCCAAGCTGCCGTAAGCATAGCTTCTATATGCTTCTAAAACCTAAACAGGGCATAGCTTGGATTGGACATAACTATTCGCTGCTTATGGGAGTAGAGGCTGTGTGTGATCCTGAGCAATTAATTTCAGCTGCAGAGTTGGTAAGGGCAGCTCTTTGCACAATCCGCCTCAATATGGTAGAAGCATTACTGAGGACTCCAGAATTCTGTCTGAACTGCTTCTGCCAGAACATGGGCTGTGGTCTGCATGAGGGGAACTTTAAAACTCATGAGATCAGTGGGAACTCTTCAGGTGCTTTGCATGAAAGGGAAGTTCTGCTTTTTGAAGTGTGTGACCCATCGCATTAGAGTGCCTTGATGAGTTTTATCAAACTCAAATGGGTCTCAGAAGAGAGTAGAAATCACTTTTGCAGAATGAGTATTTCTTTGTATTTAAAGTGTGGGATGAGCTGTAGAATCTGCCACATCAGGAGGGATTCCAAGTGGGTGCCTGTGCCTGAGAGGCCTGGTTTGTGCTGCAGTGTTTTGCCATTGTAACTGTCAGTGAGGAGCAGGACGCTCTGTTCTTGTCAAAGCACCCCTTAGCCCTGTCCAAGCAAGATGAGAGTTTGGTCTTCATGGTGGAGATAGATAGCAACTGATCTCTTATAATTCTGCCAAAAGTGACATCAGTTGTAGTAGGAACACCTGTCAGACCTCTCTGAAGCACTTATTTCACAGAAACCACCAAACAGCTGTGTGGTGGGAATAATCTGAACTCACTCCTGACTGACCTGGATTCAGATCTGACCAAATGGCTGGGGTGTCGGTATCCCATTACCAATCCTCTGACTCATTCTGCCCTTAACTCACCTTTGCCTTGATGAGCTTTGTTTCCATTCTGGTACAATCTATAGATCATTTGAATTTCTCATCTTACTGCCTAAATGTCTGTCCCTGCCTGCAGCTTCTTGACCTAACAGTTTGGTCATGACAAGGTTGCATTATGTAGAAAGAAGAATGTAACCACTTCCTCTTGGGTGTCACTCCACCAGGCAGCAGCTGGTGGTGAGTAACCCACCCCGTCCTGTCAGGCACGGACACATCGTGCAGCTGGTCCATGGCATCACAACTCGGTACCTCAACACGTAAGTCCTTTCCTCATCCTCTGTTCTGCTGAGCCTGCTGTCTTGTTCCTCTTTGTCGTGCCTCGGAATAACTGTTGAGGGGTTGAAGCACAGTGACCTTGCATTCAGATGTGCCTGTTAGTCATGGATTCTTAAAACGGTGGGGCTAGGAGGGACCTCATATGGTTAGTTACATAAGCCATCCCTGTGGCTTATGAGAGAAAGGATGCTGTATGCTTATTTATTTTTTGCAGTTGACTTGACAGTGGGATTTGATACTGATCACTGTTCAGTGGCTGATAGCTGTTTCTGGTCTTCTCTACCAGTGGCCTTTAGTGGGGCTAGTGATGGTTTCACCCATGTTTGCAATTCACGATAGTTCTGCAGATTCCTAAATACATAGTCCCCTTGGTGAGTCTTCATCCTTGCCCCTTCACTGTCTCCGCTCCAGGCAGGTGCAGATATTTAGTATTTTGTGTGACTGTTAGCCCAAAGTCAACTCCGCTGACTTGGATGGCATACTCGTGCATGAAGGATGTGCTCTCAAAGTTAGGAGGATGTGTTAGAGGATCCGGTGTGCTATGGCTGATTGCCATGGATTCTTGCCTGTTTTGCAAAGACTGCAGTATGAAATTGCCTCCTGACTGCTTTCCAAAGGGTGTCTGCGTGTACTTGAATATCACTCAGATTAGGAAGGGGGCTGTTCTGAGCTTGGGTTTTTGCTATGTCTCTTCCAAACCTAATTTGTTCATTATTGGAAACCCCAGTGAACAGCCTCTCTGTTTGTCACAATCAGTGCTTGTTCTCCAGCCTGGCTTCACAGGCATCAGTACTGGCTTCCTCTGAGCCTGTTCCTGGCAGCTCTTGGTAGTGGGGAGCATTCTCTTTCAGAGTAAACAATGCAATCTGTATAAATGAGTTACTTCTTTTTGCTTTATTACTGAATCTAGTCTGAGCCAATTCAATACCTTTATGGGTTTGCTTTTTATAGGAATTTGAGAAATGGAGGATCTTACTTTACTTGTCTTCTAGGCATGACGTTGCTGCCCCTCTTAGCCCCCACTCCCAAGAAGTTTCCTGCTATATTGATTATAACATATCCATGCCAGCACAGAACCTCTGGAGAGTGGTGAGTGGTCAAAGGGAAGGGAGGAGCTCATCGTGTTCCAGCAGAAACACCTGAGACAACATGATGATCAAAAGACATCTTTCTGTTGTAGGAAATTTTAAATCGGGAGTCTGACACAGACGTGTGGAAGACAATTCTGTCAGAAGTGAGGTTTGTTCACGTGAACACCTCTGCAGTGCTAAAGGCAAGTGGAGTTATGTTTATTTGCCTCTAGCTTTTGCTCCATGCATTTCTCATAATCATCTCATATACTACTGATCTCTCTGCTCCAAAATGCCTTAACAACTAAAACAAATAACCAAATAAGTAAGTAAAAGGAACAAATAAACTTGCTCAACATGATAAAAGAGCAGCATATGTTTCTGGTAGTCATACTTCATTCCTTCTCAGGAGATTCTGACTACTGTACGCAACTGGGCCTTAGATAGTGCCTTAGAAATTGATGCTGAGTCTGTGCGTAGTAAGTGACAGTGGCTGGAGTAGTTAAGGATCTCTTCACAGAGTTTGCCAGACTCACTGACTTTATGGCTGTAGCGGTTGTTAAAGACAGTATTTCATGGTGATGCTTGACATACATAGTTTCTAGCAGTCCCTTGCTGTCATCTGCTGCTCAGGCAGGGCCTAGGAACGTCCAGCCTGAAGTTCAGATTGGCAGGGCTATATGTTTACAGTCATCTTTAACTTTCAGCTCAGTGGAGCATCTTTACCCGAGTGGGGCTACCGGCAGCTGGAGGTGGTTGGAGAGAAGCTGTCCAAAGGCTACCATCAGAGCATGGCATGGAATGTGGAAGAGCACAGATATGGGAAAAGTACGTCTCAACCATGTTCTTGAAGCAGATTTCTGTGACTGGGGGGCACTTCTTGTTGACGGGAAGGTGGTATCACGCGTATGTTCAGCAGGCTCTGGCTCTATGATATCAGAATCCTTACAAATCCCCTTAGAGCACGCTTGCAGTTGAATTGTGTATTGGAGAAGGGCTCCCGGGCGTGTGAGGACCCAGGGGTATATCCTATGTGCTCTCTCTCTCCCCCCTTTCTAGCTTTTTACTCATTATGTGGTTATTCCTGAGTGAGGCTCTTTTCTTCCAGGCCAAGAGCAAAAAGAGAGAGAAGTGGAACTCCACTCTCCCACACAGATGGACATAAGTAAAAACCTCAGCTTCCTGGCAAAGTTCACAGAATTGCAGGTGAGTGTCTTGTTAACTAACTCCCTTCATCTTGCCTTCTGCTGCAGAGTAGAAATCTGAGCATTTCTGCAAACTCTGGGCCTGAGGCTTCATTGTGTATTCCTTGCTGAAAGAGTTGTTTGGCTTCCTCACTGAAAAAATGTATTTCTGAATGCATTTAGAAGGGCATTAGAGACCTGTGCTATTCCATAACAAATACCGAAGTGATTGTGTAAAAAAAAAAAAAAAGGGGGAGGGAGATCAGTTGGGCACCCAGAAGCAGTCTGAAACTGAACTGTAATGTGTTGTACAGGCAGTCAGTAGTGTTGATGCCCCTTACTAACTTTGTAGAAATTCGCTAAGGAAAGTGCATTATATAAGAACAAAATAAAACCATTGTACTGCTCAGTCTCCAGTATGAGATATGCAAAAGCTTTCCCCACTCCCAGGTTAAGAATTTAACATCTTACATCTGGAACTGTTCATCCATGTCTGCTGTCCCACTCCTTGTTCCAATTCTGAAAGCCTTCTGTTCACTTTTTTCCCCTAGTGGAAAATACTCACATTAAAAAATGAAGACACAGAACATAAGTACAGCTCCTCTGCTCTTGATTGGATCACAATGGACACAAATATTGCCTACTGGCTCCACCCAACCTCTGGTGTAAGTATGAGAGGAAGAGGTAAACATGAACCTAGTGAAGAAAGCAGACTTCAGTTCAGATGTGAGCTCCATGAGTGTGAGTGAGAGCAGGGATACAGTTCCAGCCAAGCAGCTGCTCCAGGATGGACTCTTCTATATTAAGAATATATTTTCCCTGAGGGTGGGGGGGTATTTTTGGCATGTGATAGAGCTTTTGACAGTAGTTGCTTTTAATTAAATCATGGCTTCTTGCACATTTTTTTTTTTTTTTGTAAAGGAAAACTGGAGTTTAATAGTTTCCATTATTGATTCAATTTACAAGATGAGTTCATCATCTCCAACAGCATCTTTTAAATGCCTTACATTACAAAAGAGTCTTGAAGCTGCAAAGTTTATCAGCTTGCTTTGTTCCAGGAAAGAGCCGGTTACTAGCCAGGCACATGCTGAAGTTTAATTTAGTAAGTCTGTGTAGGTAATATTTAAACTTAACTAGAAGAACTGCAGTATGTTCCTGCTTCTGGCTTAGGCTGTCTTCTATCCTTCAGGCCCAGATCCACCTCCTTGGGAATATTGTCACCTGGACTTCAGCTAACGTTGCTGCTCTGGTCTACACCTGCCTGTCCCTGTGGTACTTGGTACGGCGAAGAAGAAAAATTTACGACATTCCTGAAGGTCTGATTCCGTTGTGTGTGTGTGTATGTGAAGGTGTGGGGTTGTTGTCTCTTGTTCTGCTACACTTTAATGGCCCCCAAAGCCACATTTTTTTGCAACTCTGTGCTTGGTTATGCCTGCACTTTTTCCTGCCCACTAACCCTGAAATTCTTATTAGGGACACACAAACATCTAGAGTAGCCTATGAATAGACTGATTATGGTCATTACAATATGACCATCACCTTATGAGACAGTGTAGTAGCCAGCATAATATTTATTTGAATCATTCCCTGGATGTAAGAAATCTCCAGGCATCCGATTTGGATTCTACTGAGCCTTTTTGTGATGATTTAAAAGAGGTAGGTACTGGCCATGTAAGAAGGGGTTTATTTTAGATGTGTGCATTTCAGTTAAGGTACTACCTCCTCTATATGTGGCTGGTCAGTTTTACACTGACCTTTCTGGCAGTACATTTTGATGTCCTGCTGTGAAGCTGCTTCATGTTGGCTGTAATCCGTTTCCAGAGCCAGTGCTTTGAGATGGCATCTCCTGTCTCCTGCAGGCGCATGGCAGCCATGGGTATCAGCTGGGGGGATCTGTGTTGGAGGCTGGGCTGTGAATTACCTGCCCTTCTTCCTGATGGAGAAAACACTTTTCCTGTACCACTACCTGCCTGCCCTCACATTCCAGATTCTCCTGATTCCCATCGTATTACAGCATCTCAGCGATCATCTCTGCAGGTATTTGGTTGATAGATAGACAAGAGAAGAGGTGCAGTTCTTTTCTCCAGTGTTGTCATCTTGGCAGGCTGCTGCAGGGAAGGCAGTCATTTTTTTCCAGCAGTGGCCATACTTTGGCATTTGCCTTTAGGAAAGACAGGCCATCTTTAGGACTTCCTTCTGGATTATGTGTTTGGCCAGCTTTGATGTAACTTGACTGCTCTTTCCCTCTCTCATCCCAGATCTCTGCTTCTCAAGAGCATGTCCAGTGCATTGCTGGTAGCCTGGTTCTCTTCAGTTTACCTTGTCTATAGCACATTCAGCCCTGTCACCTACGGGGAGCCTGCACTGTCTGTTACTGAACTCAAGGACTTGCGCTGGAAGGACAGCTGGAACATCCTTATCCGAAAACAGTAACAAATCACAATCCTGCTACAGGCAAAAGGAAACACCTTTTATGTAAAGCTGGGAATTTATTGTTAGTATAATTGAAATCTTAACAGTCTGATCAAATAATTGATAGCAATCCAGATCTAATTATTACAGGACAAGAAAATAAAAGAATACTGTTACAGAAAGGTCTCAATAGTAATATAGCTGTTATGAGTACAATTCCCAATCTCTACCAGTTACATTCATCCCTCCACTGCCCCTTGGGCTCTGAAGGTTGCTGAAGAGCATGTGGCAGCGGTTTCTTCCTCTTTCTGGGGAGTATGATATTGATGGATTCTTCCTTCTCGCACTATGTTGCACACTTAGGGCTATTTTCTATGTTCCCTAGCACCTTGGTCTGCAATTCCATGTCACAACAAATGACTATAAATGGCTACTCTCAAACACACCAGATACTCTTCTGGTTTCTTTATTACTGCTAAAAACTGGGTTTTCCGAGCTCCAAAGGTCACACATCTTTAACTATCAGTAATTGGCCCTGCAATCTTCAGCATCATCCCATGACTGCATTCCTCAAAAATGCACTCTCCCCCCCCCCACCCCAACTTCAATGTTCTGCTATAGCATCCCTGTTTCATTAAGTTATAGCATTAAGCTAAGTTTATAACTAGTTCATTCTGCATAGAATAATGACTTGTTACTATCTATGTATAATCATTTGCCATAAGCATATTTTTTATGAAGCTAAGCAAAAATAAAACAAATAGACATTAAAAAAAATTGCTGTTACAGCTAAAGAAGCTAAAACAAAGCTTCAGGCAGGCCAAGAAGTCAGCTAAAGCCAGAAGAATCCTTTGGCCTTGCGGTGTTCCTATGAAGCCTTTGGCCTATTACTAGCAACAGCAGTATTGTATTTACTGGGCTGCAGGGTTACACTGCAAATCTCATAGGAAGAGGCAATTCCTAAGAGCAGAGTAGAAGTGATCAGGCTGACAGGGAAACCTGCTCTAACTTGTATACACAGGTTCAGGGTAAAAACCACGGTCAGTAACTCAGCCCACGCCCTGTCCTGCACCGGAGGAAGTCAAGAGGTTAAGAGAGGGTACAAGTGAAGGACTAGGATTGCTTTGTGGGGGAATCTATAATAGCACTGTAGAAATATTCACCAAGGGTTATAGTACCTACACCACATTTGATCCCCCCCCCACCCCGGCCCTCATGTGGCTACAGCAGCAGGATCTTGCTATAAGCTCAAAGCTGACCAAGAACAGCAATCCTAGACAGACCAGGTGCTTTTACTGTAGCATTCCTTACTGCTACAACAAATGCTGTTCAAGGTTGCTTTG
>VXBL01002760.1:2606183-2687913 GCA_013400195.1 Aramus guarauna | reverse complement strand
TTCGAGGGGGACCCACCACCGTACTCGCCGCCGGACCCCAAAAGCGTTCACCTCCTCTACCCGCCGTTCCCGGCCGGCTTCTCCCGGCAAGCGCCCATCATCTACCAGCCGGGGCCGGGGCCGGGGCCCTTCCTGCCCCAGGGCATCCCGCCTGCACCCCAGCCCTACACCGCTGTACGTATCCCCCACCCCGATGTGTTCCTGCCCCACTCTGCAGCAGGGTCACCCCTTGTGTCCCCCTCCTGGGTGATGGGGTCCCAAGCAGTGCCTCGAGCAATGCTCGAGCACCATGACCCGGGGGGACACGGGGGGGGGAGGCGTNCAGTATGACAGGCAGCCGAGCGCAGGGCCGTCACCCGCCAGCCGTGGGCAGCACCTGCCCAAGGACTACATGGTGGAGTCGGTGCTGGTGACTGTCTTCTGCTGCCTGCTGACTGGGGTCATTGCCCTCGTCTACTCCCATGAGGTAAGGACGACATGGTCCTGATTTACACTGAACCCACCTGGCACCTCGAATCCCCCCTCCCGCTGCTGCAGGTGTCTTCTAACCTCTCCCCTTCTCCCCCCGCACCAGACCCGGGCTGCGCTTGGCCGTGGGGACATGGCCCAGGCCAATGTGGCATCCAAAAAGGCCCAGTCATTGGTTCTCTTCAGCCTCCTCTTCGGGTTGTTCGCCTCCATCAGCTGGGTCATCTACGTTCTGGTGGCCCTGTACCTATGACAGGGACCCTGAGCCCCAGGGACACACCACGAGCCGGGGGCTCCTTGCACCTCACCACAGCCTGGGGGGCACAGGCAGGTGGAGCGGCTGCAGCCCCCATGTGGCATCGCTGGGTCTGCTGTGGGGAACAGGTGACCACAAAGTATTATCGGGGCTGAGGGGCAGCGTCTGTTCTTCCTGGCGGGGCAAGGAGCTGCTCCAGAGCCGCACATGCCTTCACCCACCCGCTCTCAGCCCTGTGAACTGTGACGCAGGCAGGATGAACCCAGACCAAAGCGATGCCATCACCGTGCCCCACTGGAACCAGCTCTGGGCAAGGAACCATGTCGGAGCAGCAGCACCACATATGGGATCAGGTTCTGCTGCGGGATGTCGAATCCCGATACAGTGGACTGTCACTTGGAGATGCAAAATGGGACTCTATCGCAGGGGGAGCGTCTTGCAGAGTCAGGGCTGGAGATGGAGCAAATGACCAAGGCGTAACAGAGAGGCCAAGGCGTGCAGCCCAGGAGAAGCCCTCACTGGTAATTAATAATGTGAGAAGATATAAACCCACGTATTTAGCTTCTATGGCAATTCTGTATGCACAAATACACACACATGCTGAATCACCACCTTCTTGCTGCTTCCAGATTGAAATAAAATACAGGTGTAGCCAAAGCTTGTTTTCTGTGCACACCAAGGACCTTCCCCCCCATCCCCGTGGCTTTTGTCCACCACAAAATTTAAGGTAAGTTTCTTGTAATTGGTCAAACCAATTTCCTCAAAAAGCAGGTGGGTGCCGGGGCTCCAGCCCAAGCAGGACCTGGGGAAGGGGAACCCGTGCAGGGCCGTGCTGGGGATGCAGCAGCCCCAGGTCTGGGGGTGCCGCTCACAGAGCGGCTGCAGGGAAAGGGAGGATGAGCCGCTGGGTCTTCCAAAGGCTGCCCTGACAAGCTGAGCAGGGATGTCAGTGTGCCCCACACCGGGCTCTGCTCATGACCATGATCCTGTCTGCCTCCTGGGGGGCTGCGCCAGGCTGGTGGGATGCAGCACCATGGTCCAGCCCTGGCGAGGGAGAGGGCGGTGCGTGCTGGGTCAGTGTTTGGGCATGGGCGTCCTCCCAAGCTGGCCCATGCCGATTATTTCCAGAAGAATTTTGAACCCCGTCCAGGACTGAAATAATGCGGGGGCGTGCTCGGCTGCTCAGGGGTTATTTATAGCCCTCGGCTGCCTGGGACACGGCTGCTGCATGGGCTGGGCTGCAGCTGGGCACACACCTGCCCACCCGGCACGGGGGACATAAGCACCCAGAGGAAGGCGACAGGAGCAGGTATCCCCCCAATGTAGGGCTTGTACTGTGGTGAGACCATCTCAATGGAGGTAAGGAAGAGATTTATAGGGTGAAATAAAAGGGAAAATGGCCAAGGGCAGAGGAAATCCCCGAGGGGCACATGAGAAAACACGAGGCCACACCAGCACCAGAAGTGGATTCGATTGTCACTTTAATCCACAGACTGCTGCATGCACTGTAAACAGGATCATCAGGCAGGTTTGTTATTGGTGTTTATTTGTCTTTTATATAAAAGTTACAGGTCTGAAATGTTCACAGGAAGATGCCACCATGGGGACTGGGTTAGTGGTAAATATATAACACAACCGAACAGCTGGGGGTGGGGCAGGGCGCTGGTGACTGGGGACATCGCTTCTCCCCACTCCCTGCCCTGCAAGGAGAGGGTACTGAGAGTCCTCCCTCCCTTCCAAAAAGGGAGGTGATGCTCTTGAGGGCGCTGCCTGCGAGACATGGCCAGTCTTGCAAAGGGCTGCTGTTGTGGGCTTCTGCTCCCCCGGGTGCTGCTCCCAGAGAGGGCCGGGGGGGGCTCTGGAGCTGCTCTGGGTGAGGAGATCTTTCTTTACAGTCCCTCCAGCCCTGTGAGCTAGGAGCTGAGGTTGGACACCCTGCTCAGCTGGGGATGGCTGCAGAGCAAAGGGGAGAAACAGGGTGGAAAGCTGGGGAGCTCGGTCCCACCACACTGGACGAGGTGCTGTGGCTGTGCAGACCTCCCGTGCCCACACTGCGGGCTGAGCCTCCGGCTTTGAGTGGGCTGGTGGAGGGCAGGGAGCGAGACCCCACTTTGGCACTAAAAGGGCTCATGGTTTCAAGCGCTGGGAAGAACCTGGAAACAGCTCCTGCTCCCAGTGAGAGAGGAGGCAAGCATCCCGCCAGGGCTGAAGACAAGGTGCACCCTCCTGTCCGCCCCGTGGCACCGAGTCCCAGCCGTGAACACTGCACAGGGAAAGCGGAGCGATGGGCTGCAGTTGTAGTGCTACCACTCACACGACATTCATAGAAATGGCCTATGCCACAGCACACCGTCCAAGGAAGGTGCTCAGAGCTGGCTGGGGGGGAAGCCTGTGCCAGACACGGGTGTATTTGCCTTTTCACAGTCTCACCATGTCAGGTTTTTTAAAAAAATCTTACAAAGGGAAACACAAGCGTTACTTCCTGCGTGGAAGGCTGGGAAGCCTTTGGGGATTGCAAGGTCTCGGCTGGACACAACACTTGGCTCCAATGCCCTTAGTGCCATAAAAATAAACCATTTTTGAAGTGTTCTGGCTCGGACACCGCATTTCAGCACAAGAAGATCCCCGCTCTGCCTGCTCGGGGGTTGGACGGCATGAACCAGTGTGGGACCTCATGCTCTCCTCCCCCAGACAATGACCTCATGGGTGGCGGGGGTCTCTCTGCGCTTCAGCATTTGACCGCTGTGCGAGTCCTGTGCCTAAATCAGGAAAATAATTGAGCTGGGTACAAACCACTGTTGCTCCCTCCTGCCACCCATCAGGCAGAGCTGCTGTCTGCAGGAAGCTGGCTAAGACTTTGCAATCTGTTTGTAGAAGGAAGTGCTTGCAACTTTGATCCACCCAAAATAAACACAGGCTTTAGCAAACACAGAGTTGCTATTGAGAAATAAGTTAAGGATGCTCTGCAAAACACTCCTGTCTGTATTCCTTGCAAGCTGCTGCCCTAAAACTGCAGGATTTTGTTAGACAGAACTCTGTAAAAACCTGTGACCACACAACACGGTGCTGGGAAGGGCCTTGCAAGGCTGCTAAAATCTACAGTGTACGCTCAAATGCATGATCCACACCGTAAACCATGGGATAAGGACCAGAGAAGGGATGTGAAATGGCCCGTCTGGGGCTGCACTGGGGAGGACGCCCCGGGTGGGACACGAAGAGGGGACAGAGGGGTGAATAAGGCACACTAAACAGATTGGGGTTACCGCTGCATGTGTGGGAAATGAGACGCTCCCCTTGCTCTTCCATGCTGGGCTGTCCCTGCTCCGGCATGGCGGGACTGGGGACGGGGACCTGCTGGGCCTCCTGCCAAAGCACGGATCACAAAGCACAGCACCAAGGGTCAGCCAGACGGGGACCCCCCAAAAAAAACATTTGGCAACAGTGAGAGGAGAGAGGAGTGTGGCAGAGGGGAGGGGGTGGCTCGGCTGGGCACAGGGCTCCTTCTTGGGTCCCGTTTCCAACCCCAGAAACGGACCCACGGGCTCTTTCCCCCAGCTCCTGCACCTGCTCCGCAGCCAGTGCCCACATGGCCACTCTGAGCCTCCTTTCTTCCAGCACTTGGAACAACATTGTCACCGGTTCTGAATTTTATACATACTGTTTTGCACTTTTCTTGTTTTCCTATAAACCCATCGGTACTCCGACATGCATCAAAAAAAATCCCCAATGGATTCTAAATACCAATATTTACAGTCTTGTATACTACAGCTATTACTGTGCAAAAGCTAGTACCATCGCTAAAAGATACGGGTTCACAGGACGAGTGAACCGCAGTACCTCGGGTATTCAATGTTTCCAGGGTTCGGAGGGATTACCGTTGCTTAAATAATGAGATCTGAGAGGAGGGAGAGGGATATGCTGACTGGAGATGGCGGGTCCCTGCCCACATTTTCAGTGCCTCTTCCGTATCTACGACTGGTGCCTTCCTCCCATGAAGAAGGCATGAGAGATCTGGGGTAAACCAGAGACCCCTGTAAACACAAGCAGCTCTCTGAAAGCAGAGCTCCTCTGGCAGGCAGCGGGAGGCTCTTCCACCCTCATCTCCTAGGGATGAACATGTTTTGAGGTGGCATTGCAGGGGAGACTCAAACCCTTGACTTCCATGGCTGCTGCCTGCTGAACACCATACAGAGACAAGTTTGGGGGTGCTGAGCTCTTGCTGACCCTCCTTCATGGATGAAAACAAAAGCCCGGGTATTCCCGGATGCGATCGGCCAGAAAACCAGTAACACGCTTGCATGGGACCCTCCTTCCACAACACTCTCTCCCCAGGTTTAAAGCTGATTGACGGCACAGGGGGACGGGAGGAGAAGGAGGGCAAGTGCAGCAAGCACCAGCTGATCTCTGCTCTTCACGGCTGACACGTGGTCACTTCTCGCCTGCGGTGAGAGCCCGATGTTCACACACCCAGGGATCGCTGCCAGCTGGGAGGGAGGGTGTGTCGTCCAGTAACAGGTACAAACATTGAACTCCAGTCTCATAGCTGCCCTCGGCGTGTCTGCGGAGCAATTCTCCTCGCTCGCACAACCCCTCCTCCTAGGTTTTCTCTTCTCGGTCTGTTTTCCGCCTCGTAATGTTCCGAGGTTTGATTTTGAGGGACAGTTCCCACAAAGCCTCCTCAGCCAGGTGGTCGCTGAAATCATTGAAGAATGACACTATGTCGTCATTTCTTTTGATGTCATAATGTCTGGAAAACCACAGAGGAGGGCTGCAGTTAAACAAGGGGCCATGTAGGGACCTCTCCCAGCTTTGAGCCGCCCCCCCGTCCTGCTCTAAGGGACATCCAGCACTGTGCTTTGTGCCCAATACTTGTGGCTGTGGTGTGACACAAAAAAGGGGAAAAACCATCATGCCCATCACTGAACCAGGAAAAAAGAAAGACCCTTTCACACTGAAATCAGTAGTTAGAGCTGGTGCCTCTGCTGCAAGACAGCATTCAGGAAACCATCTGTGACCAGAGGACACAGGAACCAGCAACAACAAAACCCGGAGGAAAAACTGTCATGTGAAAGGGAGAAATGGGAAAACTTTACTGCACTGGATTTCAAAACTAATATAGGAAAAATAATCCTTCACAACTTTCATGATCTAACCTAGGGAGGGAAGGAGACTGTACCAGAGTGCCATTGTTCCCAGGTCTCTCTACATCTCCATCACGATGCTTTGACTTTGGAGTCCCCTTCCCTCGCATGGGGGCTCCCATGCCCGAGGCATGACCCCCCACACCACTCCCCACTGTGGTGCCTCAAAGCTCTGACCCCCCCAGTGCTGCACTTACACTTGCTGGAAGCACCTCATGCTGTCCAAGATGTTGAACTGCTGCCAGCGCTTGGAAAAGTTCACTTTGCTGTCAATGTAATCAGGGTTTCCCAGATGAACAAAGGTCAGGTCCTGAAGAATCAGGCCTCTGAAAGAGAGAAAGGGGCAGCAGGGCAGGGATCAGGCAAACAAGTATAGAGGTTAGTCACACAGGGGCAGGACAGCCAGCCGAAAGGCAGCCAGACACAATCTGATGGCCTCCCGCTGCTGCCACCATCTGCATTGCAACTTTAAACTAGAGGGAAACGTCCCCCCAGCAGCAGATCCGAAGGTGTTCAGGTGCAAGGTGCCCACCAGGCACAGCTGAGGGACTTCTGAGGCGAGGCACCTGTGGTCACACTAAGGGTGCTGAGGTTGCTCTTCCACCCTCCATGGAAAGGAGGACCAGGCTGGATGAAGGTTGCAATGGGACATGCCTGGCCAGGGGTTAAACCTTCCTTCCAGTTTTATGCAAGAGAGTTTCCCTCACGTTGAGGTTTTCCTAGCAAGGGGGTCTGCGCTCCCTTCCTCCCTCTGCCTCCCCTACTCAGCCATGTCTCTGCACAGTCCTGCTCCCCTGCCAGATGAGATGCCACGTACCTATGCAACCTCCTTCTACAGAGCTCTTTCCATGGAAGAAAACAAGACCAGAAGAAGAAAGCAAGCAGCAGCTCAAAGCTGTGTGATCCATTGGAAATTTTGTCTTTCTGCGCACAGACCCCAAAGAAACTCTAGTTGAAAAGCATCAACTAAGCATCCTTTGCCATAGTCAACTCACAAAAGCTTTCTTTACAGAAAGCTAGCTGCCACAGGACAAATTGCTCCAGAAAGGGCATGTGGGTTCCCATGGCTCATTGCCATCTTATTCTAGGTATAGGGCAAAAGGCAAGTGCCCAGCTAAGCAGAAGCTGCTGAGAAATCCTTGAAGGGACCATTTGAATGTGCAGAAGTAATGGCAGAGGAAAGAAACTACCAACTCACAGGTAAGGTATGCAGGGAGGCTCCACATCAGCCAGAGCTGCTCGGTAGGCGCGGAAGGACGAGGAGCTGTCTATCAGTGTGCAGTACTCGGCCAGGCCCTGGCAGAACACAAAGCCCACGGTGGCACCACTGCTGCAAACCCGTTTTCTCTGTGACCTCTCCCCAGGGAGCCCTGCAGGCCAGGGCGTTAATGCCACCCTGAAAACATCTCCAGCTGGTTTACTCAGCCTGACCCTGAGTGCATACATACAGAGCCTTGCTGCCTTCAGCCTCACCTTCGATTTGCAGGGAGGAGGAGGAGGCGGCTGTTCTCACCTGTGACTGTCAGAATTCCCAGCCCCGCTGCAGGCTTACAGCGCCGTGGCATTATACCCACTGGAGAGTAGTTCTCCACCATCCCTCCACCCTGGGATGATGCTGAGGCTCTTCAAACCACCCAGCTGGTTCATACCATAACCACAGGTATCATTTTCCCCTGAAGATGAAGGCCCTCACTGCTCACCTCCGAGGTTTGTTTCTGCCACTCCAGCCTTCGGATGGGTGCAGAGTCCAGTGCAGAAAGAATGGCCAGATAGGAATTAAAATTATTCAGCTTTCGTAAGTGCTGTGAAAAGGGAGAATATTCCAGTTATTCTAGAGATCTGAAAAGCCTTCTAGCATCAAACAGCTCAACCAACCAGAAGGTCCCACTCCCCTGCTCCTTTAAGGAGCAGTGTGTGTGATTCACAGCAAGAACCAAGCTGATACCTTCATAATCTTTATAAATTTAAGGAGCAGCCTCTCTCGGTCTTGGGCTTTCTCTTGTAGCATAATTATTGAACGGACCCTGGAAGAACAGACAGAAAAAAAAAAAAAAAAGATAAATCCACTTAAGCAGAACTCAGATTTCTTCTTGTTTCATTTAAAAAACTGATAACTGATAAGGAAGGGCCAACAATACTAAAAACTTCATGGTATCTTCAACTTAAATGGAGCACTCTAATTCACTATAAAACCAGAATAATTTCAAGGATGACCACAATAATCCTTCACAGAGTACATTTATTTGCAAGGGGAATGTTTGTTTGACGGGCTCAATGATACTGACAATAATTCCTCCGGGTTACAGTGCCCTCCACAACCTTCCTGATTTTCTTTCTCATGTGCTCTGGGGTCTTTGATGAGTGCCCTGCATCTACTTCCTGGCCAAAAATATATGTTAACCCACTTGTAACAAGAGAAACCAACTCCACAAGGAATATTTTGAATATTTGTGGGGCACTGGAGGTTAGGACAGTTCAGTGCCACAGCTGTTCTGAGCTCCTTACCAGTAGGACATGTTATTAAAGTGCTCTGTGAACTGTGTCAGGTTGGGACTCTTCTCTTCATTTTGCTCCTTTGCCCAAAGCAAAACTTCTGGGATCTGCCAAAGAAGAAAAGGAGAGGGGTGTGAAAACACCACACGTTAAAATGGGATTTCTGACTCAAGATTCCCCGCGGCAGTGTGAGGTCACAGCCTTTTGCTGACACAAGTTCAGCTGTCTCCTACATCCCAGCAGGTGTGCTGGGAGAACTAGCAGGGAATACCAGATTGCAGAGGGTACACGTTCAAATCCTTCCCACCGCCCCTGCCCATCCTTATCTCTGTACCTCAATTTTATAGAAGAGTTCGGCATCTAGGAGGGTCAGCTGCTCGGCTATTTCATGACTGTGGAAATCATGCAGGGTCCCTGGTCTGTGGGAAACAAGGACGAAGTACAAAGGTTCAGAAAATGTGACCCGTTTTCTTCTCTTTCTTATATTTTGGACTGAGAAATGGACTCATGTCCACAAAAAAGGGATGCCTTGTCTCTCAAAGGACCAAGATATGGTTATGTGCATCTTTCCTCACCTGGCTGCCACCCCACGGGCTGCAAGAGGTTTGATGGAATTGGCGTAGCTCAGCATTTTCTTCTGATCCACTTTATCAAGGATATTCTTGCGTAACACTCTGGCGAGACTCAGCTCCCCATTGCAGACCAGTCGGAAGACCAGGTCCATCAGCAGCTTGAGAATTTCCTCTGTCAACTCCACTAAGCTGAGAGAAAGATGGAAAACCCAGGGAAGGCATCAGGGCTACGACTCTGAGCTAGAGAGTTTGGATCTGTACCGAGTCTTGTTGCTCTTTCCCACAAGCAGAACCAAGTGACTGAAATTCCTCCCCTTCCCAGTTCTTCCTTTCTTACAGATTCCTCTTTTACTAGTTATTTTAAAATCAGTGACAGAGCTAGGACACACCGAGAACCTGCCGAACAAGAGGGTTCAGCACTAGAGGTCTCTCACTGGTCAGAGTAGGGGATTTTGGCTGTCATCGTAGATGAGGATTAAACAACACATCTGCATAACTGCCAGAGTTCTGGATTGTTACTGACCCCACATCTCCTACCCCAGAACGAAGAAGGCAACTCACCACAGCTCATCCACCACTCTCACCAGCACGAAGAACGTGTTCTTACTCACTCGCTTCTTAAACGTGTCTGGGAAGTGGCAAAACTTCTCATATGTTGGTTGAAAATTAAAGAATCAACTTAATGTGGTCAGACCAGCATCAGTGCAATTAGCAGCTGCCTTGAGGAACATCAGAATAGTGTACTACTCTGTCTGGACTGAAACTGGTGTTAAATTTCCAGGAGATAAGGGACACCGATATGGCTCTAATTAACATGGTATTAAGCAGCCACTAGCTGCAGGTAGCAGGGGTGTGAGGAAGTACCTACACCTCGCAGAACTGATGCGAGAAGAGCAAGTGTACCCTGAAACTGTTCTCTCTAAGGTGGAATTTAATGAGCAGCACTCCTCTACTGTGATCTCCCCTACTGGTCTGTGACATTTGGTCTCAACAGATCTCAAATGTGACCTCTACCTTCCTCACTGCCCAATTTGCTGCAAGGAGAACAGTGGCAGAGGAGACAGCACAGGTTGAAAAAGCTCTGCGGGGCGGACAACGGCAAAGAGAAAAAGGTTATCAGCAAGTGAAGTATTGACAAGGGCCTGCAGGAATGCCCCAGCTGGTATTTTCATTGACAACCACTCTGCAGTGAGATTTGTTGTGTCCTTGGACACACTGCTGCCAGCAGGAGCAAAGGGAGCAGTGACTCTGCTGCAGATGGCAGTGATGAGCTGCGACACAGGACAGGGTGACGTCAGGCTCCTTTGGACCTGTGTACATGACCAAAGTCCATGAGGTCTTTGCACTGCCTGAACCGAGACACTGACCCACTCAGCCATGGGAACAGAGTGAAGGGGAAGGAGCTGCAGGCAGGGTGCTCAACAAGAAGCCTTCTCCATGCTCTGCCAGAAATGCTAACGCTCACCCTGCCACTTAGGGGCCGTCGCTTTGTTAGCAGTTACAAGCTCAGTTCAGAACTGGGAGGTTAAGAGGACATTATATGCTGTGCTGCATTTCTTGTAGTAAGAGGGAGAATAGGTCTCGACCATTTAGTCATCTCTAGTATTAAACTACATCTGCCTAAGCAGGCAATCCCCACGGCCCCTCTGGAAGGCAGAAGGCAGTGTGATTCCCATTCTACAAACGAGATGTCCCAAAAAAAATGACCAGTTCCCCAGTGACCTACAGAAAAACTGAACTGCTCTTCTCTCCAGCCAGGGCTCGCAGGAGACTACTCTCAGGTCTAGTACTCCACTCTGCCTGGATCTGCCCAGCAGTATTTCCCATTTGCAGGGTGCAGAGGTGAAGGAAGTCCTGCTTGGGACACCTCGAGGGCAAGCACATTACTGACCATGTTGACAACACGCTTTTGACCAAACAACTTGCCACTGACTCCCTCTATGGTAACTGCTCAGCTCTGATTGCTGGTAGAGGTGAACTGCCACTCGTGCAAAAGGATATCTGTACTGCAGCTTCTTGATGAGCTCTTCAGGGGTAATAAATGTCCTGTATGTAGTTAGAAAGGCTTCGCAGTACAGCACCAGATCTACAGAGGAAGACAACAAAGACTCAGTCAATGCTGCTTTCAGAAAAAGGAAGCTTCTTGTAAGGCTGAATCCAGTCTTACAGGAAGAGGACACAGACACATTTTGACACAAATGGACTGTACAGAAATACTGTGCTGTTGTTTCTTACCAGCAGATGGACCCTACGGCACAAGAGTCAAACTACAGTCAAGCTGCCCTGTCCCTGCAGGCCTAGCTCCCATTTGCAGCGCTCAGGCTTGCTGTTCTGCTTATGTGCCCACCAAAAGGGTCAGTGAAAAACATCTGTTTGTGGGACAGGAGCTTTCAATATTGGGTCAAAGAAAAATGTGGTTTAGACCTTGCAGATACTGTAGAAAAGAAGATCTGGTGGCGAGAGGTAGGTGCCTGTTCTCCGCCTTTACCGCCCAGGCAGCACAGAGCCCTGCAGAAAGACATGGTCACTCTTTTCCAGGGAACAGTGACCGCTCAGGAACGCATGTGTTTTGACATGATGATATGGTGCTGCAGACACTCTGCCCTTGCTATGTTCCAGGAAATCTGCCCCAGGACAGTGTAAATACAAGATTATTTTCAGCCAAAAGGAAAATAATTTGCACTGCAAAAAACTGATGCTACCAGGACCATAACTGAGCCACAACATAGACATTGACCCAGTGCACGTAGTAAACTCCTGTTTATTAATCTGCAGGAGCAGGTGCTACAGGCCCCAGAATCGCAAAGGCTTTGGCTATCATCGTGGGCACAAAGGAGGGAATTTGAAAAAGCAGGAACTGCCAGTAGGAAAGAAGATTTCAGGTCAAGACGGTGGAACACTTGCAGTCCCAGGCAAGGCTTGGTCACTGTGGACAGCAGCAGTCAAAGTGGAAACTTACTAGCCCCAGTATAAAACCACACAGCACTGCCGGCAGCATGCGCAGTGGGATGGCACACTGCCCCTGCCCGGCACGCTGCAACTGCTGGCAGAGCCTTGTTAGCACAGACGGGGAGAAAAAGCTTCTGCCGTGCCTGCTGAGGCTGGGCTGTACCTGTAAAGCTTGTTTCAGCCAGGACAGGGCTCACCCCATACCCACGTGCTGTAGCATCCATCCACTGTGTGTGGAGGGTGGGAAAGAGCAGGGCACGGTGTGATGGTTGTGCCTCTCTACCCATGGTTTCTCTTGGCAGGAGCCTCACGGAGATGCCAATTTCTCCTGCTCTTAGATTAGAGATTGCTGCTGCCTTTTGATTAAAGACAGACATAAACTCTAAAGCCAGAGGCTGGGTAGTCATGTCAGGGGTGAGTCCCCAGCCTTCGTCCAGCTGTAATTCTGTGCTCACAGCAAGTGCATGTGGCTGTGAGCACTTAACTAACTATGGATTTTATTCCTAAAGACCACAAGTCTCTCTTTATCCCTTATTCCACTTAGGTCTTTTAGAAAACTCAAATGGACAAGAAGCATCATGCAACAGGGCGTGGAGTTACATTTATTCTGGGTTCCCATCCGCCCAAAAGGCAATGTGAGGTAATACAGCTGGTCTGCTCTGGCACTCGAAGCTGCCAAGAAATTCATCTTTAAAGGAAAGCTTCTTAACTATACCCCTCTGTGCCGTTTGGCTGATTGATTTACAAGCTCTGAATTCTTCTCATTGTAAGCTTAATTCATTAACCCTCTCAGTCACCCAAACACTGGGTTAGCATAGCACAAATTCCTCTCTACTCCATTCAGCTCAGCAGCTTGGCAGAGCCTGAGGCTAAGCTCTTCGACTATTCTGAGACAGCCTCCCTCCACCCAGCTGCTCTCCCTGTCCATGCTGCTGTGCATTTAAAATCCTGCTCTTTCCTAGTCTTGAGAGGTTCTCCACAGCTTTCACCTCAATGCTCCCCGCATCTTCAGAGCTCCCCATTCACAAACTGGAGGTTTAGCACACATCCCTTTACCAAGTAGCTGTCTTTCAACAGCAACAGTAGGGAAGTTCTTCCAGTGTGATGCTTGTTCCAGAGAACAGCAGGAGTAAATCAGAGCTTCTCCATTCCAGTTTTTATAAGGGGTATTTCCACCATCTCATTTGTTTAAAATACACATATCTAGCCTTGGCGCAATCATTTGCTGCCTCCTCCTCTCTAATATGTTCCTCACTTTGGTCCTTTCTGCCTGGATTCAATACCCAATGTAAAAAGGGAAACATAGCTGTCAGGGGAAGGATTTTCTTGCTAGCTGAATGGTGCTGGTAAGTAATTACAAACACCTTATGCTACAGTAAAAACCCTGACATTTAAAAATGCACATGAAAGATATTTCCCCTCTGACTGTCAAACCTCTAAAATATGAGTGCTGAGTGGTTCAGCGGCTTAGTGCATTTTGCCTTGTGTCCCAGGAGAGAAGATCAATTGTGGTTAAGGGTATCAGCAGAAGTGTGTTTGGCAGGTTCAAAAAACACTCTTTGGAGACATGGCAAAGGCTGTCTTTGCCACAGGTCTTGGAAAGAAGCTGCTTCATGTGGGTGGTGACTGGGTTAGGAGAGATAAAGCGGGATTTTGACAAATGTACAGCTAAGAGTGGCTAACTCCCCTTTTCCTCCCCCATGTCTCCTTTCCTGTACTGTGGATTCCCTCCCTGAACTGGTCTGGGTGGCTATCGGCATGCAAGCAGTACACAGCAGGACTAAGTGACTTAATAAGTTGAAAACAAGGGGTGTCAGCAAGACCAGCACCTGAACAGCTTGCCCGATGCCCACAGGTACTGAGTTAGACCAAACCAACATCCCTCCTCTCCCACTTTGATACAATAGTCACTCCAGAAGCTCCTACATCACCATTGCCCTGAAGTTCAAAGGGCAAGGAGCACCTCTGAAAACAAGACCGGGCACACTGAGCTTGCAGTGCGCAACCTCAGCAGGCATGGAGACACCAACTCCACTGCTGTGCCTCGCTTTCCAGATCTGGGAAGGGCTACGAGGAGTTAATACCATCCCTGCTGCTAAATGGAATGAACAGGCACTTATCCAGCTTACCTCTGTTT
The DNA here is from genome assembly GCA_013400195.1 of Aramus guarauna. Taxonomy (NCBI): domain Eukaryota; kingdom Metazoa; phylum Chordata; class Aves; order Gruiformes; family Aramidae; genus Aramus; species Aramus guarauna. The sequence goes on along the minus strand of VXBL01002760.1, from coordinate 2,673,897 downwards.
CACCAAAGATAAGCACAACCCCCCCCCGCAAGTCAGAGGATCATGGATAAGTCCTCTCCACCCTGCCTGCAGTCACACTGTGACTGCACACACTACAGAGATGCAGAAGACAAGCAGCAAAAGGCCACGCCAGATCACACTCCTCAGCTCTGTTTTTGTGCATCCACTGTACCTTTCCTGTCAGTCTCTGTTGCATGCACTAACAAAATGTCTCCGGATCCACCACGAACATCTGGCCCATCATCTCCCTGCAATGAGAACAGAAACATGTTAGGCATGGCCCAAACTCCCTTTGGCCTGGTTTACCATGTCTGGGGTTCAAACTCAGCAACAACTGGCAGAGTACGCAATGTTCCTGGCACTGCTCACAGCGCAAGCTGGGACATGGTCTTCAGTGCTGGGCTAATCCTGGAATTTGAATAAAGCATTTTGTGTCCCAGATGAGGATCTGGGCTGATCCTCACTTGGGGTCTCTGACTCCTTAAGGCCAGGCTGTGAAGCTCACTGAAAGGTGAACCTTCTACCCACAGAAGAATGAACAGAAGTGTCCCAGACTCCCAAACGCTCCCAGAAGACCATTAACAGAGCACTAACACTGTGTGAACGGTCTCAAAGTGCGGGATCATGTACCACAGCGGCTGTGGGGTGAGAGGTCATGACTTCAACTTGCACGTTCCTGGAACATCAAAACCTAGCAAGTTAATTCCCTAATCTGGAACTATTTGGCTAGAGGTCACCTGAAGTGATTCAATAAGCAGCAGCAGCAAACAGCCCTGCTAACTGCTTGACCCCTGCCTTACCACTTTCTAAGAACATTTTTCTTCTAGCTACTGCAACTCACAACTAAAAATATGCAAAACTGATCTATCACTCAGCCAGCGGTTCCCATGCTGCAGGAAACAGCTCGCAGTGGCAGTTCTGTACCATTTCAAATACGTAGAGTGTAAAGAAAAGAATGAAAAAAGTTAAGGGTTGTCACAGATATGCTAGTCCCAAATGTTCAGAAACCACTGATTTTTAATTGCGTTTTAAAGGAATGATTCCTGCAGAGGAGACTGGAGTCATGTCTGGCTTCCCTTAGCAGTGTTGTTGTCATTTCAATATGCAAAACACTGAAAAAAACATGGATTACAGCCATGAGCAGCTATGTCTAAGATGTGAATTTTTCAGGTGACCCTCTGGCAAGACTCAGGAAATACTACTTAAAAAATGAGTAATAGCTTCTCACTCTCTCCTGCGCATCTTAGCTGACCAAAGAATACTCCTAAAGTGCCAGTAAATGATACGTTCTCTCTGTTTTTTCAGACTAGCCCCCTGACAGTCTGAAAGCTTCAAAAACCTGCATATTCCCTCAAGCTGCATGTCAAAGACAGCTTGGTTCAAGAGTGCAGTGAGCAAAGCTTTCTGGGAGTGCACCCAAGGCTAGAAACAAAGCCATTGCTCAAGTACAGAAACAGTTACTTTAGCTGCTCTTCCACAATTAGTAATCTAAGATCCTGCATGGAAAATTTGCTCAACCTGCCTTTAGATGGAAAGGCCAACATCATAAACCCACACCTGGATTTACTGTGCTCAAGCTCTCAGGTGCTTTATTTCAGACTGCAGCAGGCTTCTGAAGAGGTGGGAAGGAGCAGGCTGGGAAAAGGGCACAAGATGAGCTAGTTTTTAGAGACTCATCTCACATTTTGTAAAACCTTCCTTCATTGCTGATACTCCCTGCCTGTACCAGCATCTTGTACTTTCGCAATAGCCTGCACACATAAAGCTCCATACCATTTCTGCTGCAACCTAGTTTTCCTATCAAATAAAAGCTGATGCCTTGCTTGTGCACACAGAGAATCAGATGTCAAGAGTATGAAAGCAAACCCTGAATGTGCACCTACCTCTTGCTTCAGTGTTAACCTAGACATAATTTCACTGTGGTCGATAAGGGACAGCTCATCTACTTCTTCCTCCAACTGTGATGATTCCAGAGCATCTGGTGACTGCTGCTGCCTGTTAAAAAAAAAAAAAAAAGGTAAATACCCATTGGTGTCATTGCCCATCCCAGGGAAGAGATGCTGGGTGCACCAGAGCTCTCAGTGTATAAACCATCATTAAATGACAGTAAGTACACAGGCAGTCTGGAGGTAAATCTTTTGCAAACAAGCCCAAATGTCTAGCTCTAATTCTGTTCCTTTGTGCATCTCCTGAAAAACAGAAAGATGAACCTTTAGGACTTAAACACTTGTCTGCTTGCCTTTCTGTCAGACAGGATTTTACCATGCCCTACATAAGGACACGCTTCCATGTCTTCTTAATCCACCAAATTTTTAGTGCACACAAATCTAAGCTCTTCTTCAAACGTATAGAGACTGAGCATACTCTACACGTATATATCTTAGTCAGCTCATGACCCATCGTGTTGCTACACGGGGAGATGACAGGCTCTCTTTCTGCAGGAAGACAGAGAAGAAAGCTCTGACCACTTCTTTGATGTACATCGACAACTCTAGTATTCCTACCCCCAAAGGCTGGTACTTTTGTGCCCAGACACATGCTCTCTGTGACTTTGTTCCTAAAAAAAAAAAAAAAAAAAAAAAAAGTACACATGTTCTTTGTAGCTTTCCCCAGGCACAGGCCAAAATCCCATGCACCAGTCAGTACTTTCAGCAGACAGTGAGCTCTGCAGAGCACCAGTGCACTGTCTCCTTCACTGCAAGGATTAAAACCCTCAAACCAACTGCAGGAAAATGGGGGAGGGAAATTAACTGTCAACACACAAAACAATGCTGTTCTCTATTTTTGCTTTAGAAATGCAATTGAAGAGCAATCTCAAGCAGCAGGGAAGCTCTCACTCCACTCCTCCTGAAGCCCATCTGTTACAGCCTGCACCTCTTAATTTACATAGACAAATGATAGCTAAGAGCATTAGAAGGGACATAAAGCATCCTGCTTCGGGGCCTCAGCCAGCCTAGCAGGGTTAGGAAGAAATTCCCCTCTGGAAGACTATTCCCCGCCAGCGAAACAGACCTTTTTTGCACGTTTCCCTGGAAGCAGGAGGGAGCAGCCAGTGTCAATGACAGGACTGCCAATTAGATGGACTTAGGATGGCTAACACGGGCTGTGTTAACCCTTGCAGGCTCGCTGAGTAAAGTCAGGATCCTCCATGTTCAGCAGGATCCCACTGCTCATTGGTTGTGCAAAAAACGTGGGCTTAAAATTTAGAGAACATGGGGCAGGTTGAGGGCAGAACAGGCAGCCCCAAGGATGGTTTAGTAGAGGGCAGGGCTAACAGGACATTGGTGGGACTCTGCACCCTTTGAGGCTGGGAAGCAGGAGGACCATGGGAATCAGGCTTACCTTTCAGCACCGTCTTTGCCTTCCTTCCCCATGGCACTGCTGTTCAAAGTGGAGTCTTTCGAGTGGCTGTCTTTGACAGAGGGAGATTCCTGCAAAGAGAAATAAGTTTTTCATTATTACATGGGGTCCTACACCACAGCCAGCCTTGCATTTACAGTCTGACTCCCTCTAAGTGGCCCTTTACTGTAAATTCCTACAGAGCGGTTAAAGATTGATGCAAGTTAATGCCAAATGCCAGGAAAACACAGAAGTTAATTAGACAGGAAATTTGGGACTATCTCTGGAGACTAGTGTAATTAGTACTGTTTGCTTTTAACATTGTGAAATGATGCTGAAAGTTACAACACAAGTCAGCTGCTGTCTTGGATTTTAACCCTCTCACAACTTTTTTTTTTTCCCCTCCAGCCCTTACTGTTGAAATACACTTGTCTTCTGCTTCAGTCAGAACAGACACAGCCATCTCTAAGCTCTCCAGTTTCAGTTCCCTTCCTGCTCCCAGCACCCAAAACATCAGCCTGTCTTAGGGGGTGGATGCACGCTGCTGTTCCTACTTTCCCTCTCTCCCATCAGAAGAAGTTACACAATGATGCACGTTTCCACTCACAATTCATGGCTGTGTAAATGAGGCTAATGCAAAAAAGCAGTATCCTCTGAACCCGCGGCATGGAACAGCAGGTAGACAGCTCAAAGCAGAAATACAGCATTTTAAATTAGCCATTTATTAAGGAGACAAATATCCATGAACGGCAAATGGGAATATTAATCCAAGAGTTTTGTAGTTCAGAATTATTTGATATCATGCAGAGTGAAACTTGGAAATTCAATCTACTGAACAGACAGGACTGAAACCACCTACACGCTATCCATTTGGCCTGGAAAACACACTGGTGAGCTTAGATTTCTTGGTGTCTGAAGAATTTTTCCAGACTATATCTGTAAGGCCCTTAGCTTCAAAGTTGAGAACCAGCTCGCAGCTGTCCGAAAAGATGTGCCTGCCTAGATGTATGTCCTGAGGGGAAGCGATGGGAACTCTATCTCTAGGCATATTTAACACCAGTGTGGATAATAAAGGTCTCGGAGACATCCTGTAAGAGATGTGCCTTCCAAGATGAGGGCAGGAAAAAAAGATTGCCACAGACCGCTGTTTCCTATGACCCAACAGGAAGACGGTATCTCCCTGCAATGGAAAACACCCTTTCTCCTCTAGGAAATATCTAAGATACGAGGCTTGAGTAAAGGAAGAAATAGTGTGCCATTACAATGCCAAATCAATCACTTGCTTTGTACCCAAACAGTGAAGGAAGAAAAAAAAAATAAAAAAAAATCAGAGCACAAGACTTTCTGCATTAAAATAGGGAAGCCAAAGCAGTTACAAGAATAGATACAGCCCCAGGACAGCACTGGTCAGGGAGCAGCTTTCTGGAAGGGAACCTCACGCAAGCAGCTCCAAACAGACAGCAAAGCACAAACGAAACAGCACAGCAGGAAAAGCCGTCCCTACCTCCTGCCCGGGGCTCACTGCAACCCCAAAAGCACTGCCTGCTCTCCACCCAGACAAGGAGACCACCCAAGCCTGCAAGCCAGGATGGACAAGCAGAGGTACCACCAGCAAGGGAGCCAGGGCAGCAGGATGGACACAGGAGCTCCACGGTGTGCAGAAGAGGCTGGTGCCAAGCGCCTCAGCCCTGGCGTGAACTCAGCATGCACCAGGCAGCCCCTTCCCGGTGTCCGTCCCTCTCCAGGTTACTTACTCCTTCAGAGCGAGGGAGTTCCCCGTTGCTCTGGCCAGAGGAATACAGATTGACGTATTCACCCTCACCAGCCTCCTCACTGGCGTTTTCACTCTAAGGGAGACAGGATGAAAGGAAATATGTGATGGTGCTCTCCGCCAGCACTTAATGTTGGTGAGAGAAGGTGCCCATGGGCTGGGAGAAGTGCTCTTGGCGGCTGCTGTCACCTAACTGGGAGCCCTTCCTCCAGCTCAGTGGCCAACACTGGCCACCAAGGCTGTACCTTCCTTGGGTAATTATTTTCCACTTCCCGAGGACTATCCCAAAGGCCCTGAGGTGCAGTAGGACAGCAGCAGGCACTGCTCTGCAAGAGCTGCTATGGACTCCACGTGAGACCGTGAAGGTGCAATATGCACGTGCGGATTTCAAGGAAATGGAAGCTGAGCATTCAGAGCTCAACACACAAGTGCCTGTCCTACCCTGTTAAATGCAATCGGCCCTGCAGCCCAGAGGGTATCAAATGTATCTCCCAAACTATGCTACAAGCACAGACTAGAGCCACCATGCCAGGCTAAAACAAAGGCTTCTGGGCCGCAACGAGGACCCAACGCGAGGAAGATACAACAGCAAGGTGAGGTCCAACGTGTGAAAACCTGATCATTTACTTTGCAATCAGGGTCCCTCTTCCAAACTCTGTGAAGAGGCAGCTGTAGCATGCACTGTGCTGCCAGCTCTAATCCCATCAACTCTAGGCTTCGCAGCAAGCAAAAGAGGAACTGTCTTGAAAATGAGGTGTTTAAACAAGTAACTGTAATGCACAAACCTGCCAAATGATCTGCACAACTGATCTGTGACCTCCTGCTAGTAGTGCCATATCAGTGCGGGAACAGCGTTAGTCTAACTTCACCAACATGTGATGCTTTGCACCAACGTGCACTGCCACTAAACACACAGCTAGGGCTGCTGGTAAGTGGAAAGAGCAGGAGCCTGGAGAGAGCAACAGGTTTATGCACAGGAGAGAGAGAGCTGGACTGCACCCACCGTTCCTGGGGCTCACCAGTGACTTAGGAGGGAGCAGGGCAGCAATTACCAAATCCTGCTGTGGCAGCAACCGCAGGATGCGAACCACCGTTAGGGGCCTCTGTTTAGAAACAACCAACCTCACACAACAGTCCTTAACCTTCCTTAGCTTTGTATTACAATTGCAGGTGGCTACAGCAACTTCTCTTCTCCCCTTCACCAGCATTTGACATTTTATGCTTCCTACACATGGGCTAACATTTTCTCAAACCCGCTGAGGTTGTTCATTTTTTCTAGCCACCATTTTTATACGAAATTACCTCTCTGCAATTCACACACACGTTTGGAAACTGGACTAAATCACATTTAGCATGTATTAATACAAGAGACATTTTATTTTACAAAACAAATAAACCCAGCCTTGCGTTAAGGTGCATTATCTCTTTGGATAGTCTCACCGAAGACGTCTGGAGAGAATCAGTGAAAGAGGTTTCAGAAGGCAGGCAGACAGGAGCATTCCCGTTAAAGCTGCTCTCCTGAGAGGAGGAGTTTGGCACATCCACAGTGCTGGGTGACTGGCTGGCTGCAGCGGGCACCGCTAGGTCAGAGCTCTGAGATGGATGGACGGGCGGAAAAGGTGGGGTGGAGCAGGAGGAGGAGGTAGAAGAGAGGAAAGGAGGTATGGAGACTTGGTTGTGAGGCACAAAGTCCTGGGAGTAGGACCTAAACACAGATTTGTACTACAGGACCCAGAGACGTACAACACAAAAACAAGGAAGATGTGGAAAGGAAAGACACAGACAAGAGAAAAAGTAATTAGATTGGCAGTAGTGTAGCAGTGACAGCACAAGGCATTTCTAACACAGGCACCTCTCTGTCAAGAGGCCAACCAACCAGAGGCAGCACTATTTTACCATCCACATGCTAGAGCAGCAATTGCTACCTGGGACACATCAGCCAGTTTTTGCACGGAGAGGCACGTTCTTGCACAAACAGCAGCTGGGCTGCTCATCTCCGAGAGGGAAAGCGGGCGCCCGGGTGTTTACCTGCAGGTATCCAGCCTTTGCTGGGGAGGGAGAAAGCCTGGATACCTCAGCACTGTTAATGACAAAGCGTAGCCTGAAAATCCCTTGAGTGGATGAAAGGAGTGAAGGCGTACAGAAACCACGACTGTGAACATGCTGGAAATATCTAGAGAGAGAGAAGTACTCCAAGTGCTTATTGCTTTTCTGGGATTTTCCACAGGATCCAAATTTAAGATGCCGTTTGCTCCAGCCCTGTAATTTAACAACTACTGTGTCAAGTCTGTTCCAGAACGCACAGCTCCCAGGGAGGAGTGGCTGGATACTGTCTTCAAACTTACACTGAAGGATAAAGGAGATTATACTGCTACTCCTTCCCATTTGAGAAACACAGGGAGCAAAAATGGTAATTGCCCTCAGGAGCAATGAATTCCTTATCAAACCGATCCTTTAATGCAGTGCCTCAAAGAGTCAGCTGAAGAGATGAAAAGAGATCATCTGCGTAAAGCTTTACTTCGCTATCTCTCCTAATTATCAGATTACCATTCAGATAATATTAAACAGGTTGCAGTGGGAATATATTGTGCCAAGAAAAACAAGAGGAATCCTCTGTCTTTTAATATCTGGTGCTAGTCAGATTTGCCATCAGGGTAAGTCCAAAACAAAGCTGANAAAAAAAAAAAAAAACAAGACAGTAATGCTAAACCTGCTGCAGAGGAGCTTATTTTAAAACCTGCAGAGCTCAACCACTAGCAAGATATGTGTCATAATCCAGTGGACCAAAGGAAGAATCACATAATCCAAAAATACCCATGCTGAAATGAAGCTGTGTGGGTCGCTCGTTTGAGCGGTCTGCTGCAGAAGGATGGTGCATTACGGAGCTCTCAAGAAGCACAGACACAATTCTTTCAAACCAGGCTGAAAAGCGACACTGCTGTGATGTAAAGAGGAGAAGGGGAAACAAAGGCATGAATTGGAGAATTCAGGCTACATTTTCTCAGGAGTTGAGTGGGTGATAAAAAGAAAAGCTTAGTCTGTCACCTGAGCCCCGGCAGCAGCATCCAGTTCAGCAGTGTTGGTTTTTTTTCTACCTAGGAAAGATGTGAGCTTAAAAATCTAAACTGAAAACAGCCTCGGGACAGAAACCTGGGCAAAAAAGCTTTTCCGCTACAAAGGAAAGGAAGAGTAAAGGTCAATGGATAGACTTTACCTTCCAACCCCTTAATCCTTGAGTGGTTGCCCTCCACCATGCATGGTATGTGGCAGTGCTCTGGGTGTATTCTTGGGGCCCAAAACATAGTGCAGGCCATAATACAGATGAGCAGAGGGAGATGGTTTGGACAGAGAGCTTAAAAGACTACTGAGAAATAATTAAAATGCAAATCCCTACCACATGCCTGTGGCTAAAAGGAGACTGGCTCTAGGACAGGCTCCTCTCTCTTCCTGCCGGTTTCTTTCCGGATGAGCGGCCCTGGCTTCAGGGACCCTGTCAGCTTTTGGTGCTGCCTCAGTAACAATGACAAGTCTAATCTCTGTATTTACTTTCTGCCTGGATAAAGGCTCTACATTTATTCATTTTCACTTGCATGGCACAAAACACTAAATCCCTTGTAAGACACCAGGCTCATGACATCATCGTGGCTCAGCAGATTCATTATGCCTGCCCTGTCTCCCTGGTATTTCATGATCTCACCGACGCTAATATGCCAACTATCGCCCCAAGTCCCAGGTTAGACCCCAAAAAAGAATAAAAGCAAGGCAAATGGAGAACCACTGCTGCAGCCGCTGTTGAGAAGGCACTCAAACGGCTGTCCTGATAACAAGATCCTCTGCTCCAGGAAAGGAAATAATTTGCTCAAACAGGACTTACATGCCAGCTCCCCTAGAGCTGGGCTTCCTGCACCCACGTGAGACAAGTGGCATATGCTGTCCTTCACTTTGTAGTTGATGGACACCTTCCATTGAGGAGTCCTGAGGGTTTTTGTCTCTGACCTGCTGAAATCAAAGAAAAAGCCAGGCTTCTGCAAAGCAGCAGTGGAGTTCATGCAGGGCAGGAGTGAAAGGAAATTACTGTCCTCAATCAAGTCACTCTGGGACAGGCAGCACCCTGCGAAGCTCTCATGCTGCGTGACAGTGCTGGCAGGGTTAGTTCAGGCTAAACGCTGGCCGGTAGGCTCGGCAGCCGAGACACTGACCCGTACATTGCCTGCAGGCTAAGCCAGCAGCTTGGGGAGATGAATTACTGCTTCTGGGGCAGGAAAATTTGCACAGCTTCTGCCTTGCATAGTTTCAGAGACATTAATCCCCAATTCAAAGGCAATATAACATAACATTGCATAAATTTTAAGAGTTTGACTGCAGATATGTTACTACTGACAATCACTATACATTCACCTCTTCTTGGACTCATCAATACACCTTTCAAAACAGTATCTTGGCATGAGATGTGTTGAAAATGCCAGTTTAAGGCTCAGGTACCCAGGAAACTGCATTAATCTTCATTATGTGATCTGCAAACAATCACTTAACGACGCAGACATGCTCTCAGCATGCTGTTAACAAAGGGAACAGTGCAGAGAAGCCTTTGGTGTGCTGGCATTAATTAGCCAGCCTGCTCTCAACTTCCAATCTTCTTGTAAAGCTGCATCTTGTAGAAAGCGAGCCAGGGAGCCCCCTCCTTCCTCTGGAGCCTGCAAGCAGCTCTGGAATTCCAACTATGCAGCCGTGCTGGGACAAGAGCCAAGAATGAAGCATACTTTTAAAGGGGAAAAAAAACACCCCATGGAGGAGATGATGTCCATATGGCACCCATTCCTGCTGCTCCCCACTCCGACCCAGCCCAGCCAGCAGCTGCAGCAGGAATTCTGGCAACAGCTTCCATGGGGTTTGGGTGTTGTGCATCTCTCGGAAGCCACGTCATCCTTTAAAAGACATACTTTTTTTGGGAGAGGACAGTCCATTCAACAGAACAGTCACAAGCAAACTAGTTCTTCTCTAGTTGTCCCCCCATGAAATCACAGGCAACAGTTTATCTTGGAAACAAATCAGTGCTTGTTTTAATCTGCTGCTTAGAGGTTTCTTGCAGGGTCAGTAAGGCCTTGGTTACGGCTGTACTGACACAACCTGCTACTCCATGGCTTTGCTTTAAGTACTTCAAAATAATCCCTGGGAAAGCTAGAAAGCAGGGTGCAACTGGATCCTTTGAGAAAGGATGCTTTCCTCTATCCAAATTCCACTCATGCTGCCAGGCTCCCTCCACAGGACCAGAAGATGGTCTCCCAGCATGAGTGATCCTGACCTATGACAGCAAACGGCCAACACCGGGAGACGAGAGAGATCCCTCTCCTCTCACCAGTAAAGTGGATTTTAAAAAAAGCCCTATCTGCCACCTGGAAAGTACTTCCACAAAGCACAATTTGAGCTTGGAGCAATCCTGTCTCCTGTGAAGAGCAGGAAGCTAACGTGCCCAGACCTGAATATTTACCACACACCATGACACACAGAGGTCTTCCAGAGATGGCCTCTTTCAACATTTTGAATTTGCTGCCTTTAATTTTTGCAACAGTCAATATTTCAGAACAGTTTTCCATCATTAGCAGTAGTGTTACAGCATGTCCCAAAGGTCAGTAACATTATAACTGTTTATTTGGATTAGATGGCAGGAGATAAGCACTCTAATAGAAAACTTATTTCAAGAGTGATGCTTCTCTACAGTCACTAGGTATGGCTGACCACAAGTAACAGGGAGACAGAGAGTTTATATGCAGGGAGTCACTGGTTGTGAGTTACAGCAGTGTCCATCCTAAATTCAAAGTTGAATTCAATTACATGGCTGAGAGAGCATCTGCAGCATCAGCAGCCAGTCTTTACCCTTTAAGCACCACCTTCTCAGTTACCCTATGGACTTCTGCCAAATTAATCTGCAATCCTGCCAGACACTCCCAGATCACGTAGAGCATCAGACTTCCAAAACATGAAGCTATCAGAGAAAAGGATCAATCCGTTAGATCTCTCTAATGCTATTAAAAGAGCTACGTGGGCAACGTGCCAGAACTGGATGCCCAAATTCTAACAGTAGAGAATTATGTTCACGACATACTGGGTGTTGCACAAAGCCGCTACACCCTAAGAATATAATTGCATAGACAACTATTGGAAAAGACTTCCTATCTCATGACACACTGCTGGGCTTCCAGGTACTTTTGCTAATGAGGAAGGAAACACTCCTACAATGAATGGCTGGAAACACAAGCTGCCAACAGAACGGCTTCAAGCACTGCCATGGGAAAGGCAGCAACTCCTCATGCTTGAATGTTTCTCAGCAAAGCCTTTGACGTGGCTGCACAGCTGACCTCCCTGTTTTTACGTAATGGCTAGCATAGCAGATGGATGGATGGGGCTTGCTGTTCCCTGGGGAAAGGGTCTCCTGGCTTCTGCACAAGAAAACACAAAATCCAAACTTCTCCTTAAGTGGGAAGGTTTCTTGTACATCTTTGCAACAAAACAAATAAGGGGACGGGGGAAAAAAACATATGTAAGATTTATTAACCATGCTATCATGCATCTCACTTTTGAAACTATCAAGAGAATTCAATCTGATCAGACCTAAACTGTCAACTCGTTTAGCTTGTAGACAATACCACCATATCTAGCAGGCAGATCTTTAAAAGGCAGAGCCTGGAGACAAAGACAAGACTCCTAAAAAGTCAGTCACACAAAAATCATGGTGTGTGTGGCCTATGAAGTCAATAAAGAACTGTTTAAAGAGACCTACACAGAGACCCGTAGCACTCCAATTGCAAGGAAAATGTAAAAACCACCGGAGGAAGGGTTTTTCAGAAGCAGGATTCAGCAATGCCAGTATGCAACAGCACTATTAATATCACCATCCAGACCTGCCACGGGCAGTGGAAACGAACACAAATGCAGAAGGAATTCTAAACAGGAAAGGCAAAACAATAACTAGAACTCAGCAGCTAGTTAAATGGATGCAATCTTTTTATCCCTCTTCTGTCTACTCCAAATTAAGGAAGCAAACCTGCTTAGGACAGAAATGAACTAACACACTATGATTTCCCAGTCTTAGTTCGATCGAGGCTCCCACCATTGGACCACCACATGAATCAAACCAGCTCAATCTGTGCTTGGGCCAGAGCTGCACTGTGTGCTGCAGACTGGAACCGAGGTACACCAACAGAGGCGAGGCAGGGAAAACATGCGAAGCACATGTCTGCATTGTCGGCATCTTTAAACACTTATCTGACCCTCCTTTTCCTGAACATACGTTAGCACACACACAAGAAAGAAAAACAGTTGCTGTGAATTTTCTGCGCGCTTGCTCAATTTGCTCAAGAACGGTGGGAACAAGTGAGAACAGAAGTGCTGAACTGGAGCTTTCATAAGGAAATCAGTTGCGCCTTCTGCTGGAATCCAACACCCAGTTTGGTTTCTGGAAAATTACTGGAAATGTTTCTTAATTAGAAAGAAAGCATAAGAAAAAACATCATTTTGAGAAAGGCAAGTTATTTCTTCATAGTGGAGGATGCAGCAAAATTTCCACTAATGGTGCGTACATGCCTTGGAGAAACAACTGCATTCCTTGTTTCAGTGTGGAAAACGATCCTAGCTATAACCGAATGCAAGACTTTCTGCAGTCTTAAAATACATGGATGGACAGCAGCATAGCTTCTCACTGGACTGATTTCCTCTGTCAGTGCAGAGTTCCCCAGCTGCTGGGAAGTAATGAGGTTTGATTCCTGCTGGTCAGATCCCTGCCCACCCATTTCCAGTCAAACAGCACAGGGAGTTAACAAACCAAAGGACAGTATCTCTGTCTTCACAAGAAGAAGAAGAAGGAGGGAGGTGATCAGCTGGCGAAAAACTACTGCCAACAATTACCAAGGAGACTGCTTTCTTATTGCATACCTCCTTTCCTACCATCTAGAAACAGAAAGTATTTTCAAAAGAGATGGGAATCCCTGAAATGACTCTTGACGGTACAATCCACTTGTCCCATGCATGTGGGATTTAATGGCTTCGCTGTGCATGGAATGGGGAGTATGTAGTTCCTTACAACATCACCCACACTACAAACATGACCCTTGCTGGCACAGAGGCCAGACGTGAATCAGACTCTGTAAAAAACAAGCTCAACTTGCCAAACCTATGAGGTTTGATCCAGTTGCTCAAGATCTGCCTCTATCCAGTAAAAGCTATTACCTCTGACACAATTTCCTGCAAAGAAGGGAAAAGTGCGATTAGTGGGTTGACAGAGCAGCGGTGGCTGCTGGACTGCAGCAGTGTCTGCAGTGCTGATCAGAAAGAAAAAAAGTCAGGGTTCTAGAAAAGAAATTCATACATTAAAAATTCAAAGAGTAAAGATGCTCTGAACAACTTCGCCTCTTTTTTGCTTCAAAACACTGTCTGAAAACAGTCTTTTTAAGCCCCTTAAATCAGTAGTAAGGTGCTAGTCCTTCACCTGGAGCACAGAGCTAATGGGCTAATGTGCAAAACAAGGTGTAGGCTTGGCTTTCCTGCTCTCTGCATGTGACAGATGGGTCCAGGGCCAGCTCTTCCCTCTGGTATTGACTCCTGCTGTCCACCATCCCAGGCCAGCCTCCAGGGAAGGAAAAAGAGCACAGGGCACTTTCTGGAAATTGGCTACGCTTGGCAAACCTGCAATGCATTGCTCACGCTTGATCAATGACCAGCCATTTCGTTTATCAGCTCTGACTTCCTGGTATTGATTGAAGGAGTTTTTTGCTTCCTGGATGGAATGGATAACGATTAATGTAGGAGACATGTAATTTGAAGAGATTTGATAATCACCACTGATACGTAGGTGCACAGGAGGCCAACTCCTCAGTTGGTATGCAAAGGGTGTGCTCTTCTAGCATTAACTCCTGTACTGGGGCTGGTGAAAAGCTACTGCTTGATTTTTAGCAGGTTTATTGTTCACTTGAGTGGCCTTTCTTTGGTGAGGGAATTAAAAATGAAGACATGAGAATAAGAGGAAGCAGAGTGATGTGTTTAAAGCATTACTGGTGCAGCTTGTGGCATCCCTAGCATGAAACCACACGGTCTTTCCAGCCAATGCTCAGGAGCAGATTGCAAGAGGGGCTCTGGTCCTTCTTAGGGCTGAAATGCAGGGTGTCACCCTGGGAATGATCCAAACCTTGACAGCTGTTTCACCTCTCTGTCTTATTAGGGATAGGGAACATGGGATAAACCATGGTTATGGTATCACATGGGTCAGCTATGATGCATGTAAGGATGTTGGTATTTTGCAGCTCGGAGACAAACAGATGCTGTCATAGTGAAAAATCTCATTTTTGCCTGTGAAAAAATAGACCAGCTAGAGTCATGAGCAATTATGAGATTATCATAATTTAAAGGCATTAATGGAAAAAAAAAAAAGTCACCATTTTTAATTCAGCTTATTTCCTTTGTGCATTTGACAGTCCACTGACTAATTGTTCTCATTGTTCCTCATGTTCCAGCCATTTATTTTCCCTCTACCAAATCCTTGCAAAAATGAGTAAGGATTTTTTAATGAAGTTTTAACATTTTATAAAATAGTATCTTCACAATAATGTAGTCCAAACCAAGATGAGAACAGGTCAGAACAATTAAGTAGGTAGTAACCATTTAATCCAATCAGGACGCCTTTTTAAATGAAAGCGCCCACATATTTTTAGAACATTATACTATCATATTTATAGCCTCTCAATTAAAACAAAACTAGTGAAGTGCTTTTACTCAGTCTTACAGTTCTGCGTTTTGCTTGCAAGGATCACTATCAAACAAGAGCCGTACAACTCAGAACTTCTGCATTACTTCAAATTTTAAAACTGTTTACCACAAATTTATGCAAGCACTAACCTTTCCACACCTCAGCCTTTTCATCTGTGCAGCAAAACTAGATACTGCGCTCTCATACAAGTGGAAGTCAAAGGCTTTAGTTCGTTGCTTGTGAAGTAGCACTACTTGTAAAGTACTTGAATACTTTCTTCTTCTTCAGACCCATGATTGTCACTAATTTGTAGAGAATGAGTAAGTGTTGAAATGGGAAGATAACAGTGGCACAGTGGGAGGATACCATTTTCAAATGTTTAATATTAAACTAATTGAACACTTCTGAATTTTCTCAAGACTTGTCTGAGAATTTCTTCTCCAGAAGTCATCTAATTTACTAAACATCCAGGTCACTGTTAAAAAATAGCCTATTCTCAGTTGTCATCACACGGCAATCAGAGCATAACCACATAGTTTTACATGCAAACGAGCCCTATACTGATGAGCTGTTGGAATCCCATGGTTAGATTTGATTTCATTACATTAACACTTGGTTATTACTACCATTTAATTTAAGCAGCTGATCACAGATTTAAGCAGTGCTCTAAGATTATTTTTATTTTGATTTCAATCATTTTCAGCCCCTCCTGCTGTTTTCTCTTCAGACCATTCACAAATGCTGCAGGAGAGAAAACCCTGCTCATTTGTCAGAAAATCATACAAGCCTACTGAGCTTGATTGGGACCATAGAGACATGAAGGGAAGCAGACAAACCAATATGAGACGAAAGATCTGGCAGAAGCCATTTTCTAGGAAAAAAAAATAATTAAGGAGCTGCAGCCACTGTTTCATACATTTGACTAAATCCATGTATTTCGGGGACAGCATCTTATTATTTCTCCAAAGGCCAGATTCACACAGCAGCCTTTAATCGACTCATCCACATTGCTGACATTACGCAATGGAACAAAAAGATTTTGCAGCTCCAGCGTGCAGCCTGGGGAACACATAGGTCAATGGAGTGTGCCTGGGGACACAAGCCAGCTCTCCTTCGTCAGTCCTTGCCACAAATGTCAACACCGATGTGTATATGAAGTAATGAAAGCCACACCTCCCCGGTGCTTCATTTAGTAGGATTTACACACAGTTTTTTTTCTCACCTGGCTGATTAATACATGAGTTCAAAAGCCCCCAAAAGAACCTTCACCTTTACCTGCAACTAAGAGTGTAAGCACAGAATTTGCACACAAACATTTCACCGACACAAATATGCACACGTGTTATAGTGCGGAGAGCAACTCACCGAATGCACAGGAAAGGAGCTGTGCCGGTTGAGAAAGGAGTTAGAGACTGACATAGTGAGGCCCTGAGTGGCACCGCTGTCCTCGGGTGTGAAGGGCACTTTAGTTTGCTGGACACAGTAGGAGACAGAAGAGAAAGAAGAGGCAGCATAGGAGGCCTGCTGAAGAACGGGAAGAAAGCAAGAGACAGAAGACACAAAGAAAGAGAGCACAGAAAAGGCTATGAATAAAGGATAAGAAATACTAACTGTAAAACAATGCATATAATGGCTTGCTAAACAAACAGCTATTCATACAGTTCATCAGAGCCAGACACACCAATATGCCTTTCTTGAGCTCAAGAGGCATGACAAAAATCACAGTTCAAATCTTCTTTGTTTCACGAATCCCTTAAAAATAACCTCCCACCTCCCCCTTCCAGTTCCCCCCATGGGCAGCTGTGCCGGGAGAGGCAAGCTGGTCCTTGCTGCCCTTTTTTCCCCATGGCATGGGGGACAGATGCCCAAAGGAAAAACCGGCTCTTGCTTCTGGCTGTTAAGCAGCCAATGCTTGCAGACTACTATTTTTTGTGGCAACCTGCAGACTGGAAACTTGGTCTCTCCAGTGTGATCTATGGGCCCTCGCTGGCACTGCTGAGATACCGGATAACAGGGATGTCCAGCCATTTTTCAGTCCAATCCAAAATTATATATTGTTTGCACAAGAGGGAGATATTACACTGTAAGTAACAAATACTATTAAGGAATTTCTCCTGAATTCCACTACAGTAAGGAGCCTGAGAGAGGCTATGATATATCTAGGCTTTCTCAGCTCTGACTCGTTGAATATAACATACATTGTTTCATAAATAAGATCATAAGATCTGAAGCTCACAGGAACAGACTTCCTAATTAGTATTTTATAGAGAAGTCCATCCAGCAAAACTTGCCTGCTGCTAGAGCAGCTGATGCCCATGTGATTTGTTGTTTCAGAAACTCTCAGGGCAGCAGGAGCAGAAGAACAAGAGTCTGGTGGCTTTTACAATGATTGTTGAATGAGCCATCCTCTGCTTGCACCACTTTCCCAATAAAGAGATGGAGGTAAGGGTAGGAGGCTGCAGTCGAAGAAACCTTTGCTTCAGGGGAACTGCAAGCAACACCTTGATGGCATCAGCTTGCAAGACTACAAGAATGGCTAGCAGGCAAACCAGTGACAATTTGGCTGCCCAGATAACGATTGAAGGGTGGCAAAAAAATGCTTTGCTTCAGCTGACAAATTCAGAAAAGGAGCAGAATTTCCCTTCCGCACAATGGCTACAGTAAATCTGTGCTTTACACACCCTCTCTCACAACCGTCTAGACCAAGTCACTGCTGGAAACTATCACCAGAATGTAGCCACCTCGAGGAGGAGGAGGTAGGGCAAGGGACTACAAGGTACAAGTGACAGTGCAAGGGTCACACTGACAAGAGGACCATCAGACTCTGCCTGATCCTTCAGAGAAAAGTCCTGTACACTCTTCAGTGTTCCTGCAGAGCAGATGGGACACGGGCGTTTAAGGCCTCATCCCCACAAAGCAATAAGGCACAATATTCAGTTTAGCTTAGCTGGAAATGTTACTTTATCTTTTTAGGACTCCTACCTGCATCACAGGAATGTAGTCATGCAAATCCCAAAATTAGGGTTCTTGGTTGCTTTTCCCATTTGATTACAAAGTAACACCCTGGGACAGTCAAACTTTAGCATAGATAACATGAAGAATTACTGCAACAGTCGCCCTCATGATGGTAAGACCATGGCTCTGTTCCCGCATTTCCTCCTGTTTTGTTAAAGCCATAGCCAATTTAAGTAAACTACATCACCAAAAAAGATGTTGGTTTTTTTTTTTTAATAGGGCAAATCAGATAATTAATATAAACAAACCCCCTAAGGTTGGAGTTAAAAAAAAAAAAAAAAAAAAAAAAGAGAGAAAATAAAGGAAGACCCTTAAAAAGAAATAGGACAAAATCTCAGCTCCACTGAGGCTGGAAACAAAACTGCTGCTGCCATCACTGAGGCCAGGATTTCATTCCCCACATGGAAAATGGCACCCGCTGTACTATTAAACCCCCTACCCAAAAAGAGAGAACACATGGACGTGCCTTTTTGTGCTGGGAGGGTCAGCAGAACACTGAAAAACAGGTAAAATCCTGGGTCACACAAGGGGACTACTGTGGAGAAAACGCGGACGAGTTAAATAATGGCTAAACCAAAGTTCTCTGGCTCTGGCCAAGACTGAGCCATAAAAGCAGTTATTATGTTTAAATGGTTATTATTAGTGGCATCCTTGACAACAGTTTCAAAACAGCATTGGGAAGAACAGTGCAGCAATCTCTTGAAAATCGTGTTGCCCAGTGTGTCAAAATCTTCAAAGCAGTTGTCATTACACAAGCCTGCAGTCTGGCACAGATTCAGCCACGCCATGCAGAAGACTAACTTTTCATTTTTAGGGCATTTTAGGACTTTCAGAGCTAATGGGGAACAGTCTGAACGTGGGGTACCTAAAAACATGTTAACAAGATGACAAGGAGCATGATGTGGTAACACCACCGAGACGTCCTCCCACCACCACAGCCTGTCAGAAACAGAAGCAGCAAGAACAGAGCTGTTCCTGGAAGGCTGGTGCGTCCTGCCCAGGGCACCGCAGATGTCACTCACCAGCTGCCGCTGTTTCGGTGGGAGAGCAGGAGGAGGTGCCAGATCTTGAGAGGGGTCTAAGCTGATAAAGGAGTCATTGAACCCATAGACTTCCATGAGGTGCTTGTTCTTCTGCTGGTAGATGTGCTCGTTCTGAGGGGTCTGGTAGAACATGGATGGCTGTGGCTCTGAGTAGTCTTCCACAAACTGCATATATGCCATCACTGGNAAAAAAAAGTCACATCACTCACATCACTGCTCCTGGTCCGCATGGTGCAGCTGCAACAAGCAAGCAGGGTACTTATTCTTGAAATAAAGTAAGAGTAAGGCCATGCCACTGTCAGTTGGGCTTTGCTGTAGGCTGGGAGCAGCAAAACATCCACGCTGTGTTCACAGGTAGCTCACGCAGTCAGTTGCCATCCACCTTGCAGGAAAGGATCTGATTATCCTATCCTGCAAGCCAGCGCACAACAAATACTCACAGGCCACAAACACATCTGACAACAGTTTAAGGAACCAGTGAGGTCTCTGAACAGCTACCTGAGAAGTCTGATTCACTGACTCTCAGCCCAAATCCCTTCCTCATGTAACCCATGGCAATTTTGAGAATATTCCTCAACAGCTAATGCCCAACATCACCAACAAAACAGAGTAACTTCAGTCTGCTTTCTAGGAGGCACAAATAATTTTGTACAAAGGTACAACCTTGACAATAAATCTATAATAATTCTTGTGCCTATAATAAGTCTCGTATCAGTACTCAGCAAGATTTCTAGAATGAGGAGGGTCACAGCCTTTCTCTATTCTAGCAAGCTAATAAAACTGTTATCGGAAAACACCCACCTGTGAGACTGGGTGTACCTCTCCCTCAGCTATTTATATGTCACTGCCAATGCTTGCACAAGAGACTTATCTTTTAAAAGTGCCACCGACTGTGCCTTCCTACCCTCTTTGCTCCCATCCCTTTTTAAAGCATCTTACCATCTCCAATTCTTGAACCCAACTGATTCAAAAGCTTTTCCAAGATGTGGTTCAATAGAAATATTAAATGGGATCAAATCTCATTTAAAGGACATTGCCATCTGTACGACATCCTTCCAAAATCTATTAAAAAACCCACACAGGTCTGCCTATGCAGCTCTGACAGAAGATTAGTTACTGCTGCAGTATTTGAGAATTGGAAGGGGAGAATGACACCCAATGTCACAGAAAGACTACAAAACCCCTGAATTATTAAGGATCAGAAGTGTACTTAATAAATGGAAAATAAAGAACTCTCATCTATATACCCGAGAACAGGAGCAATAGATGTATTTAAGAATCATAAAAAGGACTACCCAAGGCCTTTTTGTAAATATGCTGTCATGCACAAGATACTCTGTGATCATTCCTCCCTTCTTCCTGATAAACAAACAGTTTTCAGATTTTGTAAACCTGGTCATTAGGTGGCAATTATTCAGCTTCTGCTGGCATTTCAGTTGTACAGCTGAAATGAATGGATGACTTCAGTGAAAGCTATAAATACAACGACCACAATGCAGTATTTGCACATTGTGAAGCCAGTTCCCACACTCGCTGCAAGGCAAAGCCCTCTGTTCACCTGCCAATGCAGATCTACAGGTCAGCCAATTTCAAACAGGATGCAGCCATGTGAATGTGTCAGCAGGAAGGAGTTGCTTTGCACCTGTCTTTTGCACCTTTTTTCAGATTTCCTCTAATATTTTAAACTCCATTTAGAAATGGAGCTAATGCAGCTGCCCCTTCCCACAGAATTACATCCCTCCTCCAGAAAATAGAATAAAAAAAAAGAAAAGAAAAAAAAGATCATGGCAATTGGAGCACAGGAAACCTCAGCTGATGGATTTCAGTCCTGACCGGTAACACCTGCTGTCCCCATCCTGTGACCCCACATGGTCGTGCCAGCGGACAACCTGTTCATGTCCCACAGTACTGCCAGCTCCTGCACAGCTCTGCCAAGGCTGCTGAAATTCTGACCTCCAACACCCCCTGCTACCCAAGCCTTGCTCCTCTTCCTCCCCCAGCACCACTTCACTGATGTAAGTTGCCACCCTTGCTGGTTCAGACCTCTCCTTCTCAAAGGGAGTGTGACAGAGGTTTCAAACTGCACACACGTGCATGTTGGGGGGTGTTTGTGCCCGCTCATCTGCTGGTGTCAGCACTCATGTTAAAGCCAAGATCAAATTGTTGAGGCATGTGAATTTCAGCCTAAGTCCTAACAGTGAAAAGCAGTGCGTTCTGGCAATATTCTCGAAATCATGGTGAGGGAGTCTTGGCATAGAAAAAACAGAATTGCTAAAATACTGTTTTCAAATATGAGTGATTCAGTTGACTAAAGTACTTTTATTAATACCTGTATCCTGAACAATGCCTTGGTGTCATACAACGACTTTAGAGGATAAGATCTAAAGAAGGCTTATGGAAGATATTTCTCTAGCAGCAAAAGTGAACTAGGGATCAAGACTCCTTGGAGAATTGTAGAGGACAAGAGCTTGAGGGAAAAGACCACATTTTGAGAGCTCATCAACTGAGTAGGACAAAAGCCAAGAAGTCAGGCTTGGCAGTCCTGGTATAATGCAGCTGACATTGCTAAATTCAGACCAGCCCTTCAAGTGGGGTTCAACCTACAAAAACAGTGCTTCACTTAACATCCAGACCTGAAGACAACACTCTGGATCAATAGCTGTGAGTTCCTGGGTTCAGATGTCTGTCTGACAGCACCACTTGGGAAGTGTTGGTGAAAAGGGTATCATATTAGACACTTGCATAAAATTAAATTACTGTAACTCAAGGTAGTAAGCCTGAATGTTGTTGAGAGCCTTAACTCAATCTGCAAGGGAATAATTAAGAGCTCTTTTATCTCTGCTCTTTTTGAGGCTAATGCATCCCATCATCATGGCAGCTCCCCTGCCTTGCTTGTTACAACTAGTCCAGGGCAGGTGAGCATGTCTCTGCTTCTACTTTGTCTTCTCTGTTTTGAGGTGAAATGAAACAGTTGAGATGGTGAAATACAAACTTGGCTCAGGAGCAGAGACTGCAGAGCATAAATTAAAATGGGCATCATTAAAATGCTGCCACTCTTGAACAGGAGAGTAGGACCACTCCTGAGATTGCTGTTTGCAAAGGGTCTTCTCTCCCCGCTCTTTGCTGTGGTTTTTAACAAGGCAGAAATTTAAAAAGCAGACGCGAAATTACATCACCAGCTCAGATCAGGCTGCACACCCTGCAGCGACTCTGTGCAGAGTGAGGGATGGGGGCTGCAACCTCCATGGTGAGCAGCTGGGGTGGAGTAACAGCCTCAAGGCAGCACCCCGGGAGAGAAGGGAGGCGAGAGAGAGAAACCACATGCTCAGCTTATGTCAGTTCTGAACCCAGACAGAAAATATTTGAAATAAAAAAAAAAAGTCTCAGACTGAGGAGAGGAACACCTTCCCAGCAATCTGCTTGCAGTGCCTTGGCTGTCATTTCTGAAGGAGCTAAAACTGCTCAAGGATTTCTAGCACGCACCAGTTCTGTCCACATAGTAGAAGTCATAGATATTGCTTGCTGTGCAGCTGGTGCTCTGCAGCCAGGGAGAGCAGCTGCCGGTCCTGGAAGCAGCACGTTGCTGCAGGAGAGGAGAGAAAGCAGGAAGCGAACTCTTGTCAGGAGAATACCCTCAGATCAGTGGTTGCTGGAGTCTGCAAGGAATTGCTTATTATCAGCAGTAAGGCACATTTGCAATATAGGTAAGGCATAGTAGTATCCGATGCAGAGGACTCACTGAAAGTCTGGCCTGAGTCCTGGCGCTGGGTCAGCAGCCTGTGTTACAACTGGCGCTGCACAAGCGCAACAGATTTGTGTGCACAGGCATGAGCCAAAATAATGGAAATTCTTGAGGTATACTGCATAGCAACTCACTGGAAAAGTCAAGGTCAAGTAAGTCAGTCTTTGCTGTCACCTCTGGGAGGAGAGCTGTTTCTCAAAGAGCTCGCATTATCCGCTGGCTAAGCCCAGACCGCCCTCAGCGTGGTTCCTGCAGTTAAATACCAGCTGCTTACAGGGCACCAGGCTGCATTTTGTTCCCACTGACAGGGAGGGAAACATGAATAAGTGCCTCACTTCTAGTTCACAATCTGTTTAGGGGAAGGATCTTGTTATTTCTGACTCTGGGCTCTTCATGGCAGAAGCTGCTCCGTCTCTGTGTCTTGTACAGCAGGAACATGATGGTGGTGGTCAAGCAGAAGTCCAGAGTAATTTGCCCTTAGCACAGTAACATGTACTCTTACAGCACAGTAAAATAACAATAATTCATGCCAGACTAAAAGACCTATCACTCCTCTGTTTAAATTATACAGAAGTCAACTCTTGGAGGTCCCTCTGAGCACAGCTCACAGCAATACACATGATTAACTCAAGCAGGATTTGCTGTATATTACCAATAAAAAGACCATCAAAGTCCCTGCTGCAACATTTCCTGCCAACCACCAAAAGATGACCCACAACAAAGGTACTACAACCAAGTCCCATCTGTGTGAGCTCCAGATCTTTTTAATAAATTCATGCATCTCCTCCAGATTCCAGGAGCTTGTTGGGGTTGTGGAAGCAGCACTGCCTCGCCTATGTGATCACACAAGAGTATCTACATGCATCAGCCTCCAGGCAAAAAAAATCCTGGGTGCTACCATACAGCCTAAGTAACGTTTTACCGCCCTTTTAATGCTGAAAATAAAAGTAAAACTAACAACCACAGATCTGTGGTGTGATATACTGTGCAGTAAAGACAATCTAAAACAAGTTCTCAGTGTCACATGAATGCAATTAAAAATCCGCAGCAGTTGGGTATCAGCTGAAATACTACTACAAGCTTTGCAGCAAGGATGCTTTATCAAACCGTCAGAGCTGTCAGCACATTAGGTAACAGCTTCTACCTTTCCTAACAATGCAATCTGATCAATACTCCAGAGCTTCTGATAGTGCCAGATGACAATTAACTCTATTCTAACATCAAAGAAAATTCACATATAAGGCCTTGGTACTGAGGTTAAAAAGTATGCACAGGCAATGGAGAAGATAGCTTTTAAAATTGTTTTTAAGTTACTCCTTGACATCTCATATGATAACAGAAAACAAAGACATGCGGCTTAAAGAGAAAAGCAAACAGCTCAGGTCTCTTTCAACTGTCAAATTGCCTCTTACCCAAGACTGATGCAGGTGTCTCCCCCTACTAAAGCTGCCTACGTGTACAGGAGCATTTCCCTGCACCCATCCCAGTCTGCACGGTGTAAAACCACCTGGATCCAGCCCTCATTATGAACATACAGAGCCCACAAGGGCCTGATCATACATAAGGAGTTTCTGTATCTCATCCCGTTGCAGCTGGTACTGCAGGCGAGTATTTTGAACAGCCCTAACAAATAACCTTGGCTATGCCCTGTGCCAGCACTTATTTCCTTTCTGTTGTCTACCAACAAACATCTTGTCTGCTTTTTAGCTGCTTTCACTATCTTTGAACTGCTTGTGTACCAGAGATGGACAAAAGTGATTTCCTGTGTACGGGGACACTGAACTACATGACGACCCTCATTTTCAGATGGGTCAAGCCTTGTGCTCTGAGTAAAATCCCAGAGGGTTACAAATGTGGACTGGTCACTTGGGGATAATGGAAATGCTTTTAGCCAATGCACTTTTTAAAAAAAGTGACTGGCACAGCACACTACCATGGCAATGGACAGAATACTGCCCCTGCCGCACGACACACCGATCTCACTTCCACCTTATTCTGTGTGAATAAGGCTATAAACTGCAGAAATTAGTCAGAAGGACAACTCAGCACTTTCGAATCAGCTCTTCACTTGGGCTGCCAGCCATACAATGGAATGCTGTTGATCCAGAGCTTGTATACACTACCTCCTCAGGCAACATACAACTGCAAAACAAGCCAGTGACTAGTAACCTAACATCTGCTGATCCCACTATGTAGTCCACAGCCTTCCTTGGCAGATCAGTATGGCTGCTTTTTCAGCAAGAGGTTTCACATGTTTTCAGCCATGAACATGAGGGAACTCAGAATTAGGTCATGAGCTTGAGTCACAGTCAACACTGGTGTGCCAGGAGTCTGGCTGGGGATGGCAAGCCTTCGCATTTAGAGGCTGCTCATTTTAACAATTTGGGAAATTCTTAGGCATCCAAAGGAAATGAGATCCCGTAGCAAAACAGCAGTACTGGACACTAGGTTAACAGCGCTGTCTTCCACAGCTATGTGGTTGACTATGTTCCTATTGCCAAAGAACTGCTCTGGCAATGCTCAGTTTTGAACAGAAAAGCACCCCTTTCTCCGAGCTCTTGGAGAGTACCCAATTCTTTTCTGCAGTGGGAAAACATTCATAAAATAGGGGCAGAGGGGAAGGAATGGACATAAAACGGGAGGATAAACCAGGAAAATCTGCAAGGCAGTGTGCCTCCAAGATTCGCACTGAGGTAAACAGAGAAATATGTTCTCACTATAGGAATGAAGATGCTGCGTGACGCCAGCTCCCCTGGGCCTGGGTCGTTTTGGGGTCCAGGAGTCACTCCCTGCCCGCCAAAGGACTGACACCTCCCTTCCACGTGTCTGATGCTGACTGACTGATTTTGACACTCTGCCTCATGAAAGCAGGGGCGTTACCTTGAGGTCACCATTACTTAGTGGTCATCAGAAGCACAACAACTGCAAGGAAAGGGAAAGGTAAAAGTAAAACCCAAACACAAGAACTTGCTTACTGTGTTTGTTTTTCTTCTCTGGCAGAGGTGGTGGCTTCTCTGGGTCACTGTTAGAATCTCGAGCAGGAAAGTCAGCAATGAATTCAACTGGTGCTGAAGAGTTTCCTTGCTGGAAAGGCAAAACAGCAGCAAATGGTGTGAAGGATACTGATGAATTCTGCATGTCATCCTCTGAGATGTTATCGTATTGGGATGGGTGCCTCTCATAGGACACCCTGCAGCCTGAGTTATCTGAAGTCTGAGAGGCTGCGCTCCTCCTCTTCTTTTCTGGTAAAGCTGGAGGAGTCTCTGTTGGCTGCGCTGCTCCCGAGAGGCTGCAGAATTCCAGTGGAGGAGAGCTGCCCTGCAGGTGCTGGAAAGTGCGTCCATGGAAAGGGGAGCCAGACTCACCCAAGGACTCTGGCAAGGGGCTGAGGATACCTGGCACCTGCTGAGGTACCTGATCAGCGTTGGAGAGGTCTTGCTGCAGGAATTCATAGTCCGGATCATAGTGATCCGATTGATCTGGTTGAATAGAGGGAACAAGAGAATGATGCATTAGTTTCTCTCTTTTACTGTTTAGCCCTTCTCAATTCTGCCTCTCCCATTCCACCAGTTAATTAATCAGGTCATTTAATCAGAGTGGCACTTTCTTGCAGCAGGGACCATCTTGCCACACCTTCTGTAACATCCAGCCTTAATAAAACTCTTATCATTATTTCTTTACACTAGCAGACAAATAATAAAAATTCAATAGGTAGATCATTGCAGACATTATTTATATTTACAGTTTTATATTTATAGTTTTATTTTCTTTCCTAGTACTAGAAACAACATCGCTTTAGTCTACCAGAACTGTCATTTCTGCAGACAAGGCTGAAATCAACAAAACATTCCACTTGAGAGCTGAATTGAGTTTGAACACAATCATCTATAGCTAGGGGAACACATTCCTCTGGGCTTTTTCCTGTCCGAAAGAATATAATTCTGCATAGAACCGCCTGCAGCAACTACAAGATGACTGTTGCAAGAGCAATCCATTTACTTCTGCATCACAGCTATGACAGCTCCCAAATGAGAGTGAAGTGGGCTCCTCCAGGGGCCCTGGACAACCCCCCACTTACCTAACGTTTCACAGCTTGTGTTGTGGGAACACTGACCACTGTCGCGGTCCAGAGAAGAGAGTTGCTCGTCAGACTTGCTGAGTTTGCCAATGCTACTGCACGGTGAGAGGCGAGGAGATTCCCCCCCATAGGAGTGGCTTCCACCCGACAACCTTCTCTGGGCATAGCAGTCCACATCAAAATCCTTAAGCAAAAAAATAATAATAATAATAATAATAAAAAAAAAATAAAAATATATATATATAATTGTTGCCATTCTTGGCAGCTCACTAGCAAGCAAGATGCAGCTCAAAGAGCAACCACCTCATAGCTGTGTTAAGAAAACCAGGAGTGGAGAGGATCAGTGCTGCTAGCCCGCTCTAGTTAGACAAGATCATCATGACCACAGAAAACCTCGGATTTGGTAAACAGCCCATGCCAGGGAGCTCTGTGTGTTCTTGCTTCAGGCAAGGTGTGCTGTGACCCACTCTGGACTTCGCAGAGAAGACGACCGAGTTCCTCACTGCCACACATGCCTGATGAGTGCTTGTCAAGACACTGATACTAGCTCACCAGACTGCAAGATTTCTCATTAAATAGCTGGGGCTTTAGCAAATACTTGGTTAGCTTAAGTGCACACAAAGGGAAAATAAGCTATAGTGAGATACAACTTTCTGTGCCTATGACTACATTTCTATTTCAGAAATTACCTCAAGCTTATCAAACTGTGAGTGAACCCTTCACATATTCCCACAGCAGCCAAACAACCTAAGTATGACTGTGCTAGTAACTGAAGAGCTGCACAGCTTTACCTTGGTCAGCCAAACAACTGCAGAGGCTCCCTAAGCCAGAGCTGAGACTTTGGGGATGAGGACAAGATTTGATTTTGGTCCAATTTAATATGATCCAGGTCCACACTGCTGAGTTAGTCAGTTCCTGAATGTGTAAAGCAAACCCAGCTATTTACAACCTCATAAACCTCAGACTAGCACAAGTGATGGAATATGATTAACACACACAGTCCCAAGTTTTCAATTTTTCTACCAAATTTCCCCAAAGCACCAGCAGTAGTCAGAGCAGTTGCTCAAACTACTGCTTGGGTTAAAAGATGTTTTAAACTGTGACTGGATGAAGACAGACATCTGATCTCAATATGCCACGTGCTCCCTTGACCTGTAAGCAAACCTTGGCGAGATCTCAGTAAGCTCAGCCAGCCACTCTGTACCTGATCTATTCAACATGGCAACACTCAACTGCTCACATCGTCACACTCTGCTACAGCTCAAGGCAACAAAGTTTGTAGCAATTTGTTAATTAAATCCAACAACACTGTAAAAAAAATTTGAGCTGTTCACAGTATTTATTACACTGGTGTTCCTGCCACTAGAGCTCCAGAGCTCTCCTGTACAGGGCTGTTGGGACGAGCAGAGGCAGGCAGGGAACTGCGCGGCTGCAGGTCATGGCATTTCTCCGAGCTTTTGCTTCAGTTCACAGCACATTTCCCTTGGCTTTCACAAAGGGCTTACGCCATTACCTGTCTGTTGATTCCAACAGGTAAACTGGACCCACTGGTGGCTCGACTCATGGGGGCCACAACTGCCACTCTTGTTGGGGAAGGCGCCGACTGCCGTTTTTTAGGAGGCAATGCTGGTGGAGGGCTGCAAGACACAACAGGCGTTGATGCTTCCATTACTCTTCCAGCAAAAAGACTTCCAGTGACTTCATGAGCCTGTTTTCCAGAAAGGCTTTGATTTACCAGGCTCAAAACTTGCAGGTTCTTGTCCAAAGCTGGCCAGGAGCTATTCAGCAAAGTGTATCCCCTAACAAATACCAATTTAAGAATATCTGACAGGTAAGGTCCTGTACAGTGATTTATTTTTTAAGGTCGGAAAACAGTTTTTGTTTTTCTCAAACAAAAACAATTCTGTTTTAAAAATTATTTTTAATGGCACTAATTAGCACAGTAATTATTCTTTAATAAGGTGAAAAAACAAATTAAATATTTCGGTTGACCCAAATAATGTTTCCATTCACAGAAGGGAAAAAGAAAAAATCTTTTTCTGCCCTTTTACTCTCCTGGTGAACTTCAGGGAACAAGATGGTGAGTGTTGCTCTCAACATGTAACTGTGAGGGCCCGTGTTTTGGCATGAATCTGCTTCAGATACACACATTGGCAGTAACTAGTGAGATTTTAACAACTGTATTTTTAGGTTTTGAATCTAAGGACACATAACTCTGGTCATCGTCAAGCCTGTGAGGTTCCCAAGAAGACATATATTCTGTTGCTGGACCATACAAGGAGATTTTTATATAACCCATGAGAATTCATAAAATACTTAGAAATGTGATTCTTTTGGCCAGCCACAGTCCTTGATGCTGCACGTTCAATTTAGCATTTGACATGTATTTTTCACACTATCCATTAGCACCAGTACTAGAGAAGAAAAACATCATACACAGACCTAAAACCTGCAAATTGGGGGTTTTCTCTTCCTTCTGAAAATAGAACATAGAAACTTTCATGTGGTTACTCGTAGAACAGGGTAAGAACAACCAAGTAAAAGACTTTTTTCATGCACTATTGGCTCCTTTCACTCTTAAGCTGATAAGCAATGCAGAACAACTTGGATGTGAAGGACAGGTTGATAAC
Source organism: Aramus guarauna (assembly GCA_013400195.1). Taxonomy (NCBI): domain Eukaryota; kingdom Metazoa; phylum Chordata; class Aves; order Gruiformes; family Aramidae; genus Aramus; species Aramus guarauna. The sequence continues at coordinate 2,644,543 of VXBL01002760.1, read as the reverse complement.
TGCCAGCTGAGGTTAACAGAACATTTCCCTTTGGATATAACAGCACATATCATTGTACAGTGTGGTATTCACATAAGGTTCTTATGCGTTTATGTGATGCCTCTCATGCATGGATCTCAGGGCATGGCACTATCCTCACATAAAAAGAAGGAAAGGCAAACACAGATAATGAAGGGTACTGCTCAAAACAAGGCAGAGAATACAAAGTCATAAACAGAGTCCAAGAGCATGGAAGAATTACTCCGGAGGACTGGAAATTCAGAGGCATCACTAACCCTCCTCATGACCTCTCTTGTCCACAATTTGCAAGACTGTTTAACAAACAAGAAGCTGGTAAGAGCCACTGGTATTTTTCAGTCAGCCAGCTGGCCAGTATTACCTGTTTTCTGCCACACGAATGCTAGGCAGAGGGGGTTTAGGAGGTGCAACTTCTTCATCCATGGAGTCAGTCAGCAGCTCATTGGATTGAGTCATATTAGTTGTTTTGTTGAGGATCTCCATTTCTCGGTCCGTAAGGGGAAGTTCCGATGGGCTGCAACAAGCGACATAGTGATTGTAGATCATAAACCACAGTTGGAATGCAGCATGCTGACAGATTAATACATATTTTAAATCATATGCAATATGAGAGACACCTACAGCAGAAGGCAGAATTTGCATCTGTAGATGGAATTCCATGTATATGCAGAATACAACACAAACATGTCATGGCCAAGCGACGTTTCATTGCCAGAATTTGGTATCTTCCCTATCATAGCATATTTTCTTGAAGCAGTCCCACTGTGATGGATAAGGCTACATAAAGCACACTATGCTACCCTCTGTGAAGAATAACTGAACGCTTTAATTCAACTATCAGTAGCCAGAAATTATCCTTTCTATATTACTCCTGCACACAGAAGAAATCCTTGCCAGTGACCCACCTGTCAGATTTACATGCTGGTAAACTGGGTTTAACTGGGCTTGTGGGAGAGGGATGCTCCTGCTTTTCAATCGTGAGTCTGACCAGCTCCTGATGGATGGAGACAAGAGAAGAAAAAGAGAATCATCATTTGCTGAATGCTGCACTCAAACATCCTAGGACAGAAAGGGATGCTACTGCAGCAAACTCTTGGTTATGGATTAATGATGGCATGGAGACAGAGAGCGCCAAGCTGGGTGTGAGTCTGGCACAGAGCCGTACAAACGATACAGCACTGCTGCTAAGGAGCAGCCTGCTCCCAGTAGTAGTTTAGCCATATTTGAGTTAAGTTCACAAACCCCGGCCCTATGGGGATTCTGCACAAACCCACATGTGTGTCTTTTTGCTGTGCTTCCTCTTTCCTCTATTGTCACAAATGTGTTCCAGTCCCCACAACACCCTAGATAATGGCAAATGGACTTTACATACATAAGTACAGAAAAGTCTTGCACAGTGGAGTACTTTGCCTAGCCAGTAAAAAAAAAAACAAACCAAAACAACTTTATATTTTATAAGCAAGTATGTATTTGTTTCAAAAAGCAAATTTTCTGTAAGATGCCCAACAACAAATTAAATAGTGAACCCCTTTATTAAAAGGCCTGCTTCTCCCGAAGCCATCTTTTAACATGTTAGCAGTGGAAGTCTTAATCATTCAAGGAACTCCTGTAGTATATTTGTTATAAGCAGATAAGGCTCTGGATAAAGAGATAAGGGCATGATAATCCTGAACTACAAGCCTGCCTGCAGTCAGAACAACAATCATTCACACCAGAAAGATGGAGAGAACATTTTATGGATGCCTGAGGCTGACAAATAGATCTACTGCTCACAGATAGAAACACATGCCCTCTTACAGGCAGGCTGGAAAACTGGCAGTGCTTCCTGACAGTATTGGCTTCCCAGCATATTATGCAAAGGAAACTACATAGGATCAATTTCTTAATTATTTTTTTTAAAAGCAGCCTGAAGTACAGTGTCATCATTCTAGTATCATCTTCATGTCTGTGTCTGTTGAGCTTGGAAACAAAAACTGTTATTGCTCTCTCAATGCAGTAACTGCAACCGGAATATTGTCATCGTCATCCTTCTGAGGCAGGGAAATACTCTAGTTCTCGTATTTTTATATAAGTTTCTATTAAAAGCTGAACTTCCATGGGTCAACACATGCACAAGAGGAATACAGTAGTGCACTGAATGTGCAAAGGACAGCAAATGCAGTCCAAGTGTCATCCACAGCTTATTTTGGTCTTGATGTTCTACTTACATTCTTGGTGTGAGCTTGTGCTCAAAAATAATTTACACCGTGTCAACCAAAAACACGATGAAGCACTCAGCTTTCCAGAAGTTGTGCTGGAAAATCCCACACATGAGGAAGGAAGAGAGCGCGAACAGAGCACATACAGATATCCATGCAGGCTAACACTATGAAGATGTTCCTGTCTGGGACAGACAGACAAGAGCCCTGACGAGGAACAGCGTATTCTGAGAAGTGCCCTGATGAGAAAAAGCACAGCACCAAGTCAACCACAGCCGACTAGCCTGGCCAGCTCCCACCTCCAAGGAGGGCCACATCCCCAGCCGGGAAACAGTCTGCAACAAGGAGCAACAGAGTGACAGGGCTTTTGACAATCTATCAGCTCCGCTGTGGTAATGTACATTATGCAGGACATAGAAAAGTAAAAAAACTAATGCCCTTCAATCACAGAACTACAGTGAGCTGACCTCAGACTTCTCTGCTGAGCGTTTCCAGTTACTCAACAGAAACTGTTTTTTTAAAAAAGTACTTTCCTCTGTCTCATCCTCTCTTTCAGGATGAATAATCTTTAATTAAAAACTTGCTATTCCTTTTAGACTTCAGAAATTCCCCCATAAAGTTTACAGAACACCACTTGGAAAAACAACTGTAGGACCTGGGAGCCTACAAACCCCAAGCAAGGCTTTTCTGTAAATCGGACAATCTGGAAATCACACAGTGACACCATTTGACTCTTCTGGCTGCAGCTGGCACCACGCTCCAAGTCAGTGTCAGCAATGAATGGTGACACAATGCATTGCCACCTTCTGGACACACCTCCACCACTGAAGAGGTTTCCAGAGACTCTCACGCACATCAACGGACTGTGTCAGACCCTGCAGGGTTATCGGGTACTTGCCAGCAAGAACAGTGACTCCACACAATGCGTAAGAGCACAATAATGAAAATAAAATGTATGGGCATTTAAACCAAAAACAAAAAGCCCTGGGGCCGAAGCACTCTGTTTTCCTATATTGCCAGTTGTAATGGACACACACCTGTCCACCATATGGGAGCGTAGGTTGTAACAGGGGAGAAAAACAATCAAATTTGGCTCAAAAGTATCTTTAGAATGATTCAAGCCATTCCTGCTGTGAAAAGTACCCAAAACACCTCCCACCAGAGACACCGAGAAGACATATGATTGACAATACTCAAGAGGATCACTTTTTCCTCTAAACTTTGACAAACATCACCAGATTGCCTGGACCCTGACTTTTTCTCCTATCTAACCAACACCAAAATGAGTACTGACGTTTGAAAATCAAGCCAAGATCTTTAGTGTACACACAAAGGTAATCAGCACGCAACTGAGCCAGATACACATTATGCTATTCCTTATCAGCAAGTAAAGAGATTCCTGCAGCAGTAAGTAGAGATAATTAAAGTCTCTCTACAAACTTATGCTACTTCGTCAAGCTGGAAATTCCAAAATGAGATGGATTTTTAAGAAGTTACATAATCGAAACAGAGATTTTTATTTTTTTTTTCCTTTTTACATATGCCTAACAGGGTACTAAACCCTGAGATCAGAACAGCAAGTAACACAAGTGAACAAGTGACTCCTTTATGCTCAGTTCTGAAAATAAAGGGGGAAGTAAGCACTGAAATGGGGAAGTGGATCTTATGTGATCTGCCAGAAAAACAAAAAAGGCTGTCCACAGCAGAGAAGTGTCCAGCTTCTCAGTTCTGCTTCCAGATCCTAAAATAAACCTTGTTCCTTGCTATGCAGTAGGAGATGAGTGCATGCCGCTTCCAAATGCTGACCTGTTGATGGGCAGACACATTCGCATCAACCCAGCCAGCCACACATCTGCTCCAACCACACTCCAAGCTGACCAGACATAAGCCAGCTCCAACTGGAAGGCCAAAATAACTTTTAATCTAACAACAGAGTAGAGACTGATATAGCCATGCCGCTCAGCAGGGCTTAACAGCTCAGGCTTAGCACTGTACGGACATGCCTGTGTCGCTTCCAGCCTAGGCTGGCTCGCAGCGTGGGCAGAGCAGGCACCCGAGACCTTCCACCCATCCGCACAGGCATGCTGCTTTGGCTGGAAGGCAACAGGTACTGGGGGTTTAAATATTGCTTGAAGTGAAAGGACAGCGGGTGTCCAAGTTGCAGGCAACAAGACTACACATCTCTATCCTGGATCTGGTGATAACACAGCTCTCCAGAGCAGATTCGTTAAGTGATAACAGAGTGAACCGTCTCGCTATTTGCTGGGGTATTACACTTCAGATACCACAGTGCAAATTTTCACATACTGCAAATTGCTGCTGAATTCCAACACTAACAGCAGCTGAGACTTTAGGCTGAACTCTTTTTCTCTATCCTGCTGTGCAAATTTAAGGCCAGGTTTACTTTTCAAATCTGGAACTTAAAGTTAAAAGGCATATTGTGCCAAATAATCCTGGAAAATCTGTCTTTAGGTGATGGGAACAATTTGTTTCAAAGATACTAGTTTAAAAGGCTTGATAAGTAACAGTAGATTTTAGTATCTGTGTTTGAGCAACATTAAAGAGATATTCAGAGCACACAAACACCACACCAAGACTCCCAAAAACCTCAGGAGATCCACTTAATTTTTTGATTCAGCTCCACTTAACAAAAACTGAGTTTGAGTACAGTGAAAGATATCTGTTCCCGATACACTAATCCAGGTGAAACACCTGCTGCAGTTCTTAAAACTCTACCCCAACTTTCCTTCTGCACTTGATCTAAATATTCCCCCCCCTTTAGATTCAGCCCTGCTGTTGAAAGAAGCTTAACCTTCGCTACAGTTTGCAAAATAAGGTTCCCAGGAGGTATGATGGTCTCTGTGCTGGTGCCCTGAGCCCAGGTCAAGGAAACTTTTAACTGCAGTGCTAGGACAGCTGAACGAACAGCCTCCATGGCCATCTGCCGAGAAGCAAGCCTGGGAAACAGAAATAATGGGTTCCAAAAGCTTACTGGGAGGTAGAAGGAAAGCCAACAGCTTTCCCCAGGGTGGGGCAGGGAGGGAATGCTATAAGCAGGTCTCACAAAGGATACAAAGGTTTCTGTTAAACATTTCCATTAGTTATGTAAAATTAATCTCCAGAAAACTGAGCTTAGCTCATCACCTCTTCCACACCCTAATCTGACTGCTGAAAGCAGTGATGTATCACTGACGAATCCCTTGAAATTTATGTTAAAAGATGGAGCCGGAGTCTTTGATTCTCTGTGGGCACTGACGAGGAAGCATTGCCATTATGTTTTGCCCAGACAGAAAATAGGCAAACTCTGTCTCCTAATATGCATGGGAGACTGGGAATGACACGCTGAAAATGTAATACAATGTTCAGTAAAGACTTACTGCCTCTTACAGTTCATCCAAATGCCAGGGCGAGCATTCCAGAAGTGCACACTAATAGCCAAAAGGTTTGAGCTAGTCTTTAACCAGCACACTGAGCAGGATCATTTCACTTACGGATCAGATGATTTAAGAGGTAGTTTAGTGAAGGCAAGAATAGGATCTTTATATTTTACCTGCACTTAAAAACCTATTTCAACTAGATCTCTTCTAAAATACATTATTATATACTTTATATAATTTACAATATTTGTCTCATGCACCTTGACTCCATCCAGAACAGCTTTTATGACATCCTTCACTGTTGTCACCATCTCCTTGTCTTCCGAATTCACACCTTCCAGCATCACTTGATCAGACCAGCGAATGAGATTGGCCAGACTCTGGTACACACGGCTATAGCAAGACGAGATGGCAGAACTGGATGGCAGGGAAGGAAATAGTTGAGAAAAAAAAGAACAAAATGAAATTATGGAGATACTATCAAATGTTACGAGACTGCTTGATTTAAAGTGCATTTCACACTGTTAAAAATGTTATTGTTCTCCTCTACTCTCTGACATTCAGAATTTGTGCTGAGCAGGTGACAAAGCCTGGGTTTCTACTCTGCTGCAGTTGCTCTCCTGTTCTCCAGCACCAAATGGGACGACAGTATGAAGGTACCATCAATCAACAGTTTGTTCTCAGTTAAGAGTATCTAGGCTGCAGGTTAACACAGCAATGTTAAAAAGAACATGCTTTCCATTTTAATTTACAGCTCCATCCTGTGTCTTAACTTCAAAGGTAAATATTTAAGTCCTGTATTTAAATCATATTATTTCAGTTTTATCTATGCTTTCCTTCTTCCTTATTAACTCTCCCCAAAAATTTCTTGGATAATTGAGAGCTGACTGTATTTATTGCTTTACAAATCATTTCCTCACTGTTTATGATGCCTGAAAACATGTAATTAAAATCTGCTTCTTCACAGAAATTGAACTGAATTAATTTCAGGTTTGGAAGAGGAAGGGTGTTGCTTTGTTTTGCTTTTAATGAGAAACAGAATTAAAGCTATTGTTCCAAAGTGAAAAAAAATTTTTTTTGGAAGAATGACAACTCTAAATAAAAGTTAACTGTAACAACAGTGCTCACAGGCATTGGCCTGGCAATTCTGAAAACACTTACTTCATTACTAAACAAGGTGTGTTAACAGTACTGCTGATGGCAATGCTTCAACAATTCTTTGTAAAGTTAAATCAATTTCAAACTGCATCAAAACTGTAAACAGATAAGGGAAGGTGTAATCTTGCAATCATTACTGATACCAGTGTTCCAAATCTCCCCATTTCTCTTTGGTATCCATTTTACACTGGCTTAACTCCAATAATTTCATTATCTGTGAGAAGAGAATCAAGCCCACAAGCTTCAATGAGATTATTTAGGTGAATGAGGTTTGCAGAACTGGGGAAAGAACTATTGTGAAGTTCAACCAGGGGGATACAAACAATGGCAAGTACTTTTTTGTTTGGTTGGGGTTTTTTTGTTTTGTGGGTTCTTTTTGTTTGTTTGTTTTTAAAAAGCATGCTGCTTGCCATTTATTCTAATTTCAATTGAAATTAGCTTGCTAGGAGATATTTCCTAAATAAGGCCCTCCCCCATCTCTTTCTAAGGCTTTTGATTTCTTCGCCATTAATCTTCAGTCTGCTTCCTTCTAAGGAGGCAGTAATTGAAAACCCATTTTGTGCTAGATTTAATTACTTTCTTCCTTGATGCAAATGCTTCCCCTAAAGCAAAAAAGTCCAACAATAATTGTAGGGCTTTCTTCCACACTGACACAAGTTTTGCTCACTTTTCTTGAGGGGGATTTGCTATCAAAATCACCCCTTTGTATCCTGCCATTACTCAAAAGAAATAAAGTGCATAGGTGGGCACGAAAAGACACCACTTTCTGAGAATGCCAGATCCCCTTCTTTTCTGTGAGGCTAAACAAGGCAGAACATACATATGGGATCTGTGCTGTTAATACATATCATTTCCAGAAAGAGAGACTTATCACTCTGTAGAGGACTCCATTGACTACTGACTGAAAATTCTGCTTCTATGGGTAAATACGGATACCCAACTATCAAGGTTGCATTAGTTCACTACTGAGAGACAGTGTAAGGAACCTGAAGAATAAAACTGTCTGAAATACTGCTGCTACTGAAGACCATTTAGTTGATATTTATTTCCAAATATATTCTTGGAAGGAAAGATCACCCAGTAAACATCCAGTGGATATGTAAATCAAAACAAGTGACTGTAAAGACAACTTGTTCTATCCTAAAAATATTTGCTGACATTTTACATGTTCTCCTGGTGTAAGGGGAAAGTTTGTTCTTTCTTTTATTAAGTGAAAGTAGGTACTTGTCAGGAATTTAATGGCTGTGAGAAACCTGATAGCAACCAAAGAAACTTTTGTGTCTGTATCCAGAAGCCTGATGAATGTTCCCATTCTAACAGCTATTGTTCTTTGTAGTTCTATAAATCTAACCAAAACTGAATCTCTACTGTCCCAGCCACAACTCTGATACTCACCCATTGCCTCCTTCCTTTCGTACCGTCAGATACAACCCTGGCGTATGCATCAGGACCAAACACAGCAAAGCACCTCTGTTTGCAAAATATTTGGCACCCTACTGCTGTCTGCTGGACCACACTACAAACCTTTCTTGCATCAGAATTGAAATAACCATCTTGAAACAAAAATTAAGGGAAAACAACTAGGAGCAGCACAAAACTTGGCAGGATTTCAGGAACCAAAAAACACCTGCATTTCTCTGCCTTGTTTTGTGCTTTTCTCTATTACTCAACAATGTTTGCTTGTTTTGTGTAAATCAATGGTTCCAGCATCTATGGGATGAACATCAACTGTATCTCAATGGCTTGGCAACTCCACAAATTCTTATAATCCATGCTGAGCTTTGCTGTGGCAAATTTCTACTTCTTTTCTAGCTTCAAACTGGTTAAAACATAATACACCTAATCTGTTAAAACATAAACCAAATAATCTCTTGAGAGTGCACAGGAACGAACTTGGACTGGTTAATCTACTGAAGTACATCTGCTTACTTCTGCTCTGTATCTGATGCAATAAAATAAAAAAAAACAGTTAAGAGTGCAGTCTCAGACCTCTCTAGTATCAGGGTGGATAAACTGAAGATAAAGATGAATTACTCTGAAGATAAACTCTTTTTCAGGTAAAAGCTGTTGGATTTGTTAGCTTTTAGGACACCATCATGGACTGCAGAAACAGTATAGTATCTGAGGAGAATCTCTTACTAGTAAATGATGAATTTCCAAGTTTATGCTAAGAATCAGCCTGTCCTCCTCTCTGAAACCATTCAGATTTGCTTTATCTTTCCACAGCACAGGCTTCTTCGCAGCAGGGGATCTGCTTTTAAATTATGTTTGAAAACTACCACATAATTAGTAAAAATATCAGCCACTTCAATAGCCACTGCAGGATTTTCTGTCTCCTGCACAATGTGGTTCTTCAGACACAAGAAGGGAAGAAACTGGGAGCCTGTTGATCTGTCGGAGTCCCAAAACCCAAGAAGGAAACTCACCTTTGCTGGATGCGTGGATCGGTTTGCACCAAGGGCAGGATGGCTTCCAGCACTTTACTTGCTGAGCCTGGCAGCATCTCTAATACTTTCTTATCAATTACCATTTTGTCCACAATAGTCTTAAAGTAGCGTAATGCACTGACGACCTCCTTCTCCTTTTCCTCTAGCCATGATACATTCTAAAGAGGAGGAAAAAAAGGAGAGAGATGTTAAAACCTCAGGATTTTCAAGGGCAAGGTTACTTTAACTCACCTGAAGTATGGTGACACTGAATGAGGTACATTCCACAAGGAGTGGAGAAAACCCCTTCTACCACAATTGGTTTTAAACTGACTTACTACTCTTTCAAAAGAAGTCAGTACAAAATTGCAACCACACTTTCTTTAACTTTCTGAATTACGTGCATTCCAAACTGAAGTCTAATCTTGATCAGTTTTAGGCCAAGATTAACGCTACTGATGATGTGAAGGGCAGTGCTTTGAAACCCACATGCCAAACTGGGAGGGTGGAAAAAAAAAATATACCAAATGCAGATAATAATGATAATGCAAGAAAGGAAGCAACAACTACTGGTTTTAAATAGAGTTGCCCCTCTGATGCAATCAAAATCCTTTTACCTTAAGCACATCTCACTATGAAAAAGGTTTTTTTCAATCAGAAAATGCACTGGATCAGCCAAAGGGAAAGAGAAAAACAAATCACAATCAGAAAAACTTCCAAATTCCAGAACAATCCAAACAAGAGGCCTCCATTTTTGTACTCATCCCTGATAGTTTCAGTGACATATGTGGTGTTCACCCTTATTGAGTAATTCTGCTGACTTAATATGCCTACTTGTATGAAAGTGGGCTATAGTCTTGTCTCTCCGTTACCAAATAAAAACCTCCATTCTGATCAGCCTTCAACCTAAGTCATTTTGCGATGCTGCTGCAACAAGGGAACTCACATGCTTTCCATGGGGACAGACTGTGGAAGTTAAATTTTGGTATCAGTGAATGAATGTTGCAGAAGGGAACAATTCATTGGAATAAAGCTGAGTTGTGGTCACCAACTTCCGTGCCACCACCAACACTGGAAGAGGAAATTCAGAAGTGATACGTGATATCTTAATGGCATTCTGGACAGGGATATTTTTAAGAAGTTTACCAGAGTATGCCTGGAGAACTTTTAATACCACAAGTAGTGCCTAAGTGAGATTTAAATTAACTACTGAACACTGCTAGAAAAGGAGCAAAGAGCTTAGCAGAGCCAGGTTTCATCCATTATCTCCTCAGTAAATTCAGCTTCAAGAATTAATGACCTATGGGCATTGTGGGCTCCCCATACTCTTGTCAGCTGTTAAACTATTGCTTTTCTGCAAAATCAGTCTAGCAGCCCAAAAGATTTTAGGAAGAACAATTTATAGGAAGCACTGGTTAGTAATTTGGGGCCAGTTGCATAAAAGGATTAGAGTTCCAAGTCCCATCTAGCTCCAACTTTAGAAGTCCCATCCAAGATCTGCAAACTACCCTGTCATTTTCATCTCATCTTCCAAACTCTGCTGCTGCTTCCACTTTTTGACAATATTGCTTGCCAGGCACCTCAAGTTCTGCTCTGTAGCCCACAGCACCTCAAAATCCCTTACTGAGGAGCATCATGGCAACTCACTGATGTCAAAAATGACATTTCCCATTTTTCAGGCATGTGTCCTCACCACTGCACAGTTTATTCCAGGATATGGAGAGGCTCAGTCCCTCCTGTGAAACTTTTGCACATCATATGAAATGACCACACATTTCAGGGATGAGAGAGCCTGTATATTCCCCAAGTGAGTATGACTACAGCCCAGTGGTCAGAGCTCTTGAACAGAAGTGAAAAAATGTAGATTGCAGTTCCTGCTCTTTTGGCTGTTTATGTATTTCATTCAACAAGTGTTTCCTGCAGAAAGGCTTGCAACTTAATAGCTTAAACGCTCTCCTGGCACATAGGAGGGATGGGCTTGACTCAGAGTTCAGGGCTGAGAACGACAAGTGGAAACACAAATCCTTCCGTTGAACACATGAAGGCATGCAAATCCAGCCAGCGGACACTATTTGGGACACAGCCCTTTTTTTTGTTTGTTTGGTTTTTTTTTTTTCTTCAACTTCCCTGCTAGCTCTTTGGGTGACACTCCATACAAGCATTTTTATGAAACCCCTTCTGAGGTCCAAAGGTATCATATGTATGTGTGTACATATGTGCACTCAAACACACACAAGGAAAGCCTATACATCCTACACAGCATTGCAGGTTCTGCTACAGAGCTCAGTTGTTGCTATGAGGCTGAAGTTTCTTGTGTTCAGTGCTTTTACTCACTGAGGCCTGACAATAACAGCAATAAATCTAGAGAAAAGAGTAATAACCTGGTGGGATGGATGGATATTAATATATTCCAGTGTCTGCATCTCACAAGACTAAAGGTATTAAGTTTTTCCACCAAACATTTCAGTGTGTCCCTAAAGCCAAAGTAAACATGCAGTGGTACCCCTCCGGGTTGGCAGAGAGGACCCAAACTAATCTCTCATTTCATTTCTCCATAGAGGTGAATTTGCTCCAGCGGTTACCTTACCCCAGGGAGAGAGCAAAGTGATAACTGTGGGAGCTGTTAAGCATTCACCTATCGCTCTTTTGGGCATTAAATGAGATTAAATTTAACATTCAGGCAAAATGGCATCTCCTCTCCACTACCCTGCCTGCCACACACAGATATTTTTGCATGATTTTTGAAGTTTTCCCTTAAATAATCATTAGAAATGCATCATGTATGAGATACAGCTGACCCAGAAAGGGTTACAGTGAACTGTGCAGAATACACCTGCTTACAAAAGCTGGAACAGTCCCTTTTTCTCCTGCATTTTGGCAGTGAAAAACCTATTATAGCTTTGCATATAGTGCTGAAGGGCACTACTGTTCCCACAATATGCCCTACGGTAAGAATCAAAGACAGTGTCCGGGGGACAAAAGGAGGCTCTGGGAAAAACCTTCCCCTACGTTGCTCACATGTAGCTATAAAGGGGAAGAGGAGAAGATGTCTGCAGGGGCTGAGCATAACCTTCAGGCTACACGTACTGATTTTACATTAATTTTAGGTATTGCTATTTCTGCTCTACAGTGATTATCTACTTCAAGAGTATAAAAATAGCATCTTAAGTACTTAAGAGGGAGGAAAGGATGATATTTGGTTTATCAAGTGTGTCTTCTGACAGAAAAATCTCCTGTTTGTCAACTGATGTATATACTCCAGTGAGAGAACATGATGATAATCCAGGCATATACTCTTCCTCACTCCCTCCACACAAAGCTAATGAGCTGATGACATCCAACTAATTGCTTAGTTAAACAGTAGCTATTAAAACAGGTAAGGAATAAGCCAGAAATCAACAATATTTCACAGTCTAAAAATGTATACAGCTTAAATAATCATGTTCGGTAAGAAAAATTATTGCAAGTGTTTTGTTTTCCAATTAAAAAAAAATACCAGTATGTACATAATAAAGGTTTTACATGTTCAGCCTTATCAGTAAATCCTCTTCCATTGTTTTCAGAGGAAAGAAAGAAAGGCACGAACTTCACCTATTACGAACATGTTAATATATATTTGCTATATAACAGCCTTTTGGAAAGGGCTCTTCATTTTCTAATATGAGGTCACATATCAATTTAAAGAAAGGCCTCTAAATTATCTCAATATACCATCCTGAAACATTGTTGGAATTAAAAGCCTTCAAGAAGTACTCCCAGATTTTTATTTTTATTTTTATTTTTCAGTAGCAGTCAGCAATACAAGGTGCTCAGCTCCCTAGAAAATATACTCATAGTCTCCTGGGGAAAAAAAACCCAAAACCAACTACAGTCTAGGAAATAAAGGCCTCATCATCTTCCACCTGATGGTGCAAAATAGGGCTAGGAGGCCCCGCAGCAACTGCTCTGGGTGTTAAGCACATCACACAGCACAAGATAACTGTATCTTGCTCACCGCTCTCAATAACACTGCAACAATCCTCAGCAGAGATAATCTAAAAGTTTGCATATCTGGCGCTGCACATTGGATGAGACTTTCAACAACAACTGGGAAAAATTTTGAATTATCATAAATAACTTCAACCGTTCTTAACTTTTGGCTGAGATTTATACTTGAAAATTGACTGCAACAGTACTGTTACAGAGACAGTGTCCAGTCTACATAATCAGGTCACAACAGGCTTTGTGCTGGGAAGAGAGTGGTGACGTCAGCCCTTAGAGGACTTGAAGTACATCGGGTCTGAGGAACGGTGTGCTAGAATCAGCAGCTGCTGGAGCACATCTGTTTGACTCTCCCTGCTGATGTCGTCAGAGATTGAGCACATTTTTGGACCAGATTCAAGGATTTGCTCGCCTGGGTTTTGGGGTTTTTAAAAGGATCACACCCCAAAACCAGGTGTGGTAAGTAACCATAAAGTAACCCTGAGAATCCCTGAAAAATCTGCACAATTCTGCAGAGGACAAAGTCACGCACTAAAAGTGGAGCTGCAGATTTTGATAAACTGAGTACCAAACAATCAAGAAAACAGCAAAACTAACAGAGTATGTCCTTTGTCTGCTTACTTTGTTCGCTGGCTTCTCTGGTGTTTTCACTGTCAGGTCAGTTTGCTTTCCTTTCTTTGAAGGGGTTCTCTTTATTTTTGGTGAATGAAACTTGCCCTTCAACTTCATAGTGAACGAGGAGAGATGGGAACGCTCAGAATCTAGAAAGACACAGAAATGTATTACTGGATTAGGGTAAATTTGTCAAAACCAGGAAGCTGTATTACAGCATTATCTGGAAGACCAGCCTATGAAAAACATTGCAACCATATAAATTTATTGAGTGGAATAGGATAAAAAAAATAGTAATCAGGGCTCTCTGTTTCCAGACACAGTATCACAGTGCTTCCCCTCAGAAGCAGCAACACTGCAGTGCAAAGGCAGGAACAGTGGGATTGCTACTGCTCTGTGCCTGGGAGAGAAAAAAGGAAAACCACTTCTCTTAAAAGCACTTATCTCCAGCACATCCCAAAGTACTTTACAAAGGAGGTAATCATCATCCCTCTTTTGCAGAGGAGTAACTGAGTCAAGAGGATGAAGTGACTTGTTCACAGACCTCTGGCAGAGCAGAGCTCCTGCCTGTGACTTGGCTGGGGGTCAGCAGCCACCACGGGTGTGCAGGCAGGGTTCTGCCTGGTACCCAGGACTGGTGCCTGCTTCAGAGAAGGAAAACACAGTCCGACGCGATGCCTTTCCCAGGTTGCTGATCTCTACTCATTTGGTAGCATTGCCTTTGGATGTGGCTGCATGGATAATCTGAACAAAAATGCCAGCCCTTGTCATTCACAGTGGGCTTCACTTCTATGTACCAGATAAACTAGAGAAGAGAGGAAGAACTTCAATACCAGGGCATCCTTGAAGAAGTTTAATCACAGAACTGCTCAACCCGTTGAAATATATTTTTACCTGGTTAGACATGAAACTAAATAAAACTAAGCTGCCTTGTAGAAAGCAACTTAGAATGTATTTTGAGCAAAGGGCACTTTAATAAATGAAGGTCTGAATTGCTCTCTAGTGACCCAGATAATTCAGCAGAAGATACTGAACTTGTCTCTAACTACATTATCAAGAAAAGTAAACAGTTTTGCTGTAGGTTTCATTTTTCGTTTCTATTATTTGGGAACTGACTGCACTGGCTATAATGAGTCAAAATGACAGAGTCCCATGCATGCAGCACTGCACCACCTTCTTAGCATGCAGATTGCAAACAGAAAAGGCTGCTGAGTCAAATCTAGTACCCAGAAAGAAGCTAAATACCACACTGCAGCGCAAACACTGCTCTTCATACTCAGAAATTACCTAACCACAACTCAAGGGAAGGAACCTGTGCTTGCCTCCCCATAAGGGCTGTCTCCCTTTAAACTTGGTTTTCTGGTAGTGTGTTAAGACCCTGCTATTAACACCTTCACCAGAGCCAAAACTCTAGCTAGTTACATCCTCTAGATCAAAATTTTGCAGGCATCCTATTAATGGAAGCTGCATCAGCACCGATTATAATCTAGTCTGGCTGCAGACCTGTTCTCCATTTACAGGAGTAAATGTTTTTCAAAGTTTTCTTGGTATCTTAAAGTCCTTTCTAATGCACTGAGGAGGGAGGCACTAAAAACCTTGCCCACTGCAGATAAAGCCAGACGTATCAGTTGGCCTCTGAAGAATCACTTACAGCAGCTGGCACCCTAACTTAGCAACAATTTACGTCATCGCTTTACATCGACAAGGGGATCTCCAACCCTGTAAAACCTCTCTGGCTCCACGAGATGCTGAAGGTCACCACTGAAAGCAGTTCCTGGCTGCTTTTGCACTCCCCTCCCCCCAAAATAATTTGTATTTATGTCATACACCATATGAGAATTTCTATACACACGCGCATATGCACGCCTGCCAAGACAAGTCATGGCTCTGAATTTATTTTTTTTCAAGAACTGGCAAACAATTACAATAATTAATCTACAGGGAAATAATGGTAGCAGAAACAAATTGCGTCTGGCTCCTCCATGCAGTGAGATCCAAACTGCGAGTCTGAGTAAGAAAATATTCAATACCTACAAAACCCTTGGCTGCTCATGGTGATAATTTTGCCCTGTAGGGACAAGAAATTCTTAAGGGAGAAAGATTTCAGAAGACTGCAATTTCCTTTTCTCCTTCCCACCAGACATCTCTACCCACCCTTACAGTGCAAGCACACAAACAGCTGAACCAGTGTGTGTGCATGGTCAGGAACCTCTAAAAGAGGACATCTTGTCAGCAGAAAAAGTTTCTTCTGCTGACAGCAGATTCCCTTCACCACACCCCCCCCAACCATTGCCCTTCACTTTCTTTACCCTTCTGTCCCATCAAACACCGAATCATTAGCACGCCATGCTCCAAGGGGACACAGACCTGCAGAGCAAGGACAGGAGCAAGTGGCTGGTGCAGAATGGGAACTACTTAAAAGAGTACTAATGAAGTAAACCAGCTGACATTTGCAAAAATAATAAACTTTATTGTTTGAACAGCCCTGCTTTGAAGATCACAAATTACTGCAGCTCTTTATTACCATGTATTCCCATCTACAACAAGCATTTTCCATATATCATCTGCTCCTAAGTTTCTGATGCATTTGCAGTTAAACGAGTCACAAACCAATATTCTCTTACGCTCAATTACACTTAGCACTTAAAGTAGTGCTTTTCTTGTTCCAAGCACATTACAAACATATCTTTCTCATCCTTAAACAGTTAGGTCTTAACCTTACTCTGCAGATGGGAAGCAGGCATGAAGGTGAAGCAACTTGTCTAAGCAGAGCAGAGGGTGAGTCAGTGACTCCAGTAGAGCATCTCCATCATACCGCAAGCCCTTGTCCCTCTCTCTGTATTCACGAATCAAGCAGTGGAACTACTGTAAATATATTCAGTGAATGCCAACAGACATTATTCGGCATGATGGGCTTTACAGTTTTCAAGCAGATACATCATTCAAGGGTTATAAACAGAATTTGCATTTTAATGAATCTGGATGAAGTGGTATAAAAGAGAAATTACACTTAAAATAGGAAGGTATTCTAGTTCAAAGGTGTAAGTTACCTAAGCTTTTACAAATGATGACTGAACCTCTCCTGCAAAAAGCACAGCTGAGCAAGACTTCCTAGGCTGGTTACCATAGCACTGGTCTGCTTCAAGAAAGTCACCTTCTTCACACTCTATACTAATTCAAGTATCTAACATGTCCTATGTCTGTCCAGTTTAAAAGTTCAAACAGCATAGCATGCCTTTACAGATCAAATAATTTGATAACATACAGAGAGGAGAAAACAGAGCCATGGCAGTGCTCAAACAGCTTCTCCTGTCTCTCTGCGCCTTCCTGCGTGCCGACAGTAACCAAACCCCTTAATGCAGCATTGAGGTTCTACCTGAGCTTGGTAGTCTGCCCAAGTCTTCCCAAGCAGGGAAATTGTTCTATCGAATTACCGTCGCCTCTTACTGATGAATAACTGACAGTGTTTAACTGCAGTCTCAGCACCGGCCTTCTGAACCTCTTCTTCTCCATTCTGCTGCGCAGGAGGAGAGTACCCTGTACTTACTTCTATGCAGTGTCCAAACATTTAGAAGATGAATGGGAAAAGACAGGGTAATAAACTCAATGGAGTGATTTCAACTGGAAGGGGGGGGAAATTAATACTGTTGTATCAAAGTGTTTCTGTCTCAAAGGAACTGCTGACTTTCCATCCCCTTGTATCTCACCTGTCTAGATGCTCTGCTGCTGTATGCAACTGGGGGGAAAAAAAAAATCCCTTCAAAATTACTTTACTATGGATTTGAGTTTCTTGATTTCTGACTGGAAGTTTTAATACATCACTCACTTCATTGCTAATTCCCCTATTAATGAGGCTCCCGCTCCGTTGTGCTTGAACATGCTCCAGCTGTTGAGTCACGGCCTCGCTCAGCTCTCAGGCTCATCTCCCCGGCCGGCACGTGTCTGGAGTCCGACCACACACAACATGAGCAAGCTCACGTTATGCGCCTGCTCCAAGCAGCCCCGCTCCTAGAGGGTTTTTTTGGCACCCATTGAACCCCTTGAGCCCCCTGGGCCGGGGAGGCCATGGCCGGCTGGGAGCCACCTCATCCCCCAGCAACTCCGCCAGCTCCAGCAAAGCAGTGCTGCCTGCCAGCTTGCCAACTGAAAGCTAAATCTGGTGAGGAAAGAACTGCAGATTTTAAATGACAGCGGATTAAGAGGCAGACGGGAAGGCAGATAAATCAGCTTACGTGCTCGTGGGCAAAGAAACTAGGCTGCTTAGGAGAAAGCTGGCGAGTCAAAGCCCAACGTCCACCGCTGCTGTAGTCAAACGGTCACTTTCTACTTGGGTTCAAGTCGAAACACGCACATGCTGGTGAATTCCACCAACCTAACCCAGCAGCAAATTATTTACTTTAAAGTCAAAGTGAAAGTTCAGCCTTTTACAGAGCTCAGTCATGGCAGACTTTCCAGCTGCTGGGTCCTCCTCGCTTGCTGTCCACATCTAACTAGCACACGGGAGGCTCCAGAGGTGGGAAATAACCCCCCACTGCTTCTGCATCTCCTGGTCAAGGTTTTGTCACTACAGCACAGCTCAATGGCAGGCAGGCTCTACCAGCAGGGGCGTGCAATTATAACTGTTCAACTTGTCTAGTGCTTGGATCATACCAAACAAATTGAAAATAGACTTTTTTTTTTTAAATATAAAACCCCCCAACTTCAAAATACAGTTCCTTCTCTTTCCTTCACCTGAAAACCTAAACCCACCATCTTCTCTCACTCTGTATATGTTCACACACTGAAAGCCTGCAGCTTTAGGAGGGTCAAAGCCTTAAAAAAGGGTTATAGTTCATTTTCCAGCTTGAACTGACTCTTGCGGCTCGTTAGAAAGAAGTGGAGTCTAAAACTCTTATCCCACAAATGGTTCCCATTTTAAAGGCCATTTGGGTCTCTGCTGGATGCACATATTTAAAAGCTATCAGATTAAAAATAACTGTGGACATCTCTCCCCATGTCATAATGAAGCTATTGTGCACATTTTTAATCAACTGCTCCTGCCATTTATGCCATGAGTCCTTTGAAAGCCGAGGTGACTTATGTAATGAGTTATACAACGATGCCCATTAAAATGGCATTTGTTCCCTTGGGCTCAGCTCCATCATTTGTGGAAGACAAAAGGCAAGTTGCAAAGCTTCAGCTAAACCCTAGCTGACAGTGACTTTAAGAGTTCTGAAGCAAAAGGAAAACCTAACGAGCTGCAGCTCAAAATGACTTTTCCGCTGAGGACGTCTGGTACTGCAATGAGCTACCCAGCGAGGCGCTATGGGGCTGGGGCTACGACCCTGGCTCCTCTAGATCCAATTCTGCTGTCAGAAACACAGAAGAACATGCAATTCAGGACAGACAGGTGGGCATGTGAGAGCTTCCCACGATAGTCATGAAACATGCTGCAAAGCACAGATCTTTCAAGATTTTCTATGAATATTCCTACAATTCCCAACCATCCACCTTCTACCCTCTCCCTTTGCTGTAAGGCAAGGGCTGTATCTACTACATGCTTGTAAGTACACAGATCTGCAAGGCCTTTGCCCTAACTAAAGCTTTTGGGCTCTCCTATAATGCAAATATTAATATAATAGCATTTGACAGAAAATCAAAGCCTTTGAGCTTTGCAGAAATGCTGCTCTAACCTGAAACTCAAACAGCCTCTCCCAACAGCTGAGTTCCTCCACAGAAGAGCTGGCAGAGCTGATGCAGGAGGAACGATGTAAAGCTCACCAGTGAGCTGTGGCAACAAAAAGCTACCACAGGGGGACTTTTAAAAATAATTTTTAGTAATTTTTTGGTGGAGGGCATCTCTGTCTTTCTTGCAACAAAACATTCAAGCCTGCCAGTGTGTGGCTATGAGGATGGAGAGGAAGCCCAAGGCTTTCAAGGAGGGTTGAAGAAACAGATGAGGAGAACCCCAGATATGTTCTCAGCCCTTTCACACCTGCAATGTGTAACTCAGTTCTGGCATTACCCAGCAAACAGCCTTCGGCTACATTTCATGCCCTCTTTCTCCAGAAGTCCTGGGGATGTTTAGAAGTCTAAAACCACTGATATGCAGCACTTGTGCGGTGCTGTATGTTCTCAAAAGGATGAACTGGGATCCTGAATACAGAAAAGACAGAACGTGACAAAACAGAATTAAAATATCCCTTATAAACATCTGAGCATATTACTCTTGCACCACTACAAAAGCCTCAGAAATACCGCTTCCATCTCCAGGAGTTTACTTTTGTCAACTTTGCTATTACTCCCAGAGACTGAAGCAAAGAGACACAAAAAATTCAGAGACACAAAAAAAGACCTGGTAAGGGAATCAGAAAAGAAAGGCAAAAGAAAAAAAGAAAGGCAAAAGAAAAAAAGAAAGGCAAAAGAAAAAAAGAAAGGCAAAAGAAAAAAAGAAAGGCAAAAGAAAAAAAGAAAGGCAAAAGAAAAAAAGAAAGGCAAAAGAAAAAAAGAAAGGCAAAAGAAAAAAAGAAAGGCAAAAGAAGAAAAAGGGAGGGTCCGGTGTCAATCAGGAAGTTTGCCCACCCTAACCTTTGTACCTTAGGTGGAGCTGTTTGTAAGCTGCTCCAAGTCCCTCTCCAGGGAATCCAATTGCTAGGAGAGCAGCCAGGTTTTAGAGGAAAATGGTGGAGGAAGGGCAGCTCGAGAATCAAACAATCGCTCTTGAGCGCTAAAGAAACTTTTCCTCTAACATCACGTCACCTTTGAAGCAGCCAGCATTTGGGAGCGGAAAGACCAACTGCCCTTTTTCTTTTTTGGCAACATTACAGTGAATGAGCATAAACCAGCGAGCATTAATGATGTGCAATGACAGCACACAAACTTCTATGGAAAAGGGAGGCTCAGTTCCCTCTCAGCTGGCCAGGCAATGCTCACTGACTCACAGGCTTCATTATTTTTCATGCTGCCCTCTGGGGCCTCCAGAGGAAGCAAAACATTTTTATTTGTCAGAGAGCACATTTTCATTTTTTATTTTTTTTTCTTTCTAAGCAACCATGAATGAGGCATCTCCAGCTGCAACAACCTCATTGGCAAGAGCGCACAGTGTTTGTGAGGGAATTGGGAGGCACAGAGGGCAACTTATCAATTCAGCCACGTCTCCTGACTGCAGCAAAAAGGATTGGGTCAGTCAACAACATTAATTTCATGGTGCATTAGTACTACAGCTCTTCTTCCTTCCAGCTTTATATGTGGAAGCAAATCTTCAGGCTGCAAGGAAGAGAAGATGCACTAGACCAAGCAGCAAGTTCAGAGCGGCTGACCAGGTTCCCTCCTAGTCCTCTTTAGCCTGAAGTATTTCAGAAGAGAGAAATCTGCTTGCATGAAGACACATAAACCAGGAATCCTTTAGATGCTGAAAACTGCAGCAATGTCACCCAACCAATTTACAGGAAAAAAAAAATAGGAAAAAGGTACAATTTATTGAACAAGGAAGGATTTAAGGGAGTAGAACTTTCCTGCCCACGTTCAGTTTCCTCCAGCACGCCAAAGCTGGCTTTGAGACTTCTTTTTGAAAAAGATACTGCAATTTATTGATAAGCAGCAGACTTTAGCTCTGTTTTATTTGAAAGAAAGCTGCTCCAGCAGATTGGTGCCATATCAACTCACAAGCAGAAATGTTGCCATTTACCAAATCACTAGCAAACCTTTGTGTGGCATCTGCTGAGTCTCTGGTAATTTCCCATTTAAGTACTGATTTTGCACAGCCCTGCAAGCCCAGGAGAACTAATGGGATTACAGCACTGGTAACATGACTCGTAACTCCCCCTGTGCCAGCAACATTAAACAAGAGAGTCAAGTAGCCTCCAACATCAACATGACTGCTGTGGTCCATGCTCACCCTGCTCTACACATTAAAACCACCAAGGTTGTTAACTAAACATTTAATTTTAAAGGGAAACAAAATCCAGGCATAGCCTCTGCATTACTTCAGCAAACAGCTCTGAGCACAGAAATTGCAACAGTTGCAAGGGAATCTCTTGAATTCTCTGTTCACCAAACATGACTTAATATGGGGGCCGTGGGCATCCCCACTCATCTAACGGCTTTATGAGGATATAGTCATGACAGTGATTCAGACATCTAAAAATAAAGCCCTGGAGGCACAAGTATGCATGCAAACTACCTGAGTCACTCCAGGCTGTAGGGAGCATGGGAGCCAAAGCTAATTCATTTCATTCACACTGCTGCCATGGCCAAGCAAAAGGCCTTGTCACTGAGCTCCGCTTAAACTCTTTCTCCCCTCCTCTCATTTAGACTCTTTCCACATTGAAAAACCTTTGCTAGACTTGGGTTTCAGTCGTACGGATGTCAGCTTTGAAACTCAGACTTGAAAGATTATAACCCAATGTTGCTGAAGCTGTTTATCCATCTCCAAGGTGACAGAATGTCGTCACCGCCACTCTGCAGGACAGCAAGCAGAAACGCATTATTTTAGATGCTTTAGGGAAAAGCCTAATTGCTCACAACCTGCCCACAGGTTCAATAGCTGAAAAAACAAGGTTGTAAATGAGAGTCTTGACTTCGTATCTGCCCCACAGCACCAGTTTTGAATGGGAAAAACTCAGCCCTCTTTCATCCTTGGAGAGTAACCTCAGCTCTCATTCATTAGGCAATGGAAAAAAAAAAGAGAAGCTGGCTCGGATCTGCCTGACAAAATTTCCAGTTGCTTTGGACATTACTAATTATAGTCATCTTTATTTTTGACATCTGATTACAGACTCTTTGCACATTCAGACTGAACTGCAAAGCTAACCCCTCTTTTCTAGTAGGCTTGGGAAGAGCCTTATACCCTGCCCAAAAGCCACCGCCCACAGTCCTCTGAGCTTAGCACAAGAAATAAGATCAAAACATGGAAAGCATTTGCTTAAACATGCTTGATTTTATTTCCTTCTTTAGCAAGTGCCATAGATTAAGGGCAACAGTCCAGGTGAGAGTGTGATGTAAGCTCTTTTACATGCATGTTAAGATATGAGCTAACTTCTCTGCAAGTCTCATTTCTCACTGTTCTGACTAGCACCGTATCCTCAGGGCTCAGATGCTGAAAAGCAGATACTACTTGGTTTGGTAAGACTAAACATGTCTGCACAACTCCAGCACACCATGCTGGGGGCTCACACCTCTGCAAGAGAAAGAAAAATGAATTTCAGGAACCAGGCCAGCACTATGTCTTAAGAGAGGCATCCCAATATCAGTGTAAACTTCCCTATCTTGCTTACTCAGTAAACCAAGGCATCACAGGAGGGCTATGTAAATCACCAAACTTTGAAGTACTACTACACTGTTGCCCCAAAGGGCCAGCTCTCTATCTGCACATACACAGACAAGCACATGTGCAAAGTGATACAGTGGCACCGCAGGTGTGAAATTTCTGATGTAATCAGGTCAGAAGCTGCTTTTACATTATTGTTGTCCTGCTTACGTGAAGGGTTAAGAAGCTGCAGGCCATATCCTCAATTCCATACCCTATTCTATATACCTGGTAGGATCTGCAACCAAACCACCAGTTTTATTGTTTGCCTACAGGCACAGTAGGAAATTTTAGTCTGTAAGCACAATGAAACATCAGTGCCTCCAGCAAGGGGAAACCAAGATGTTAATTGAACTGAACAGCCCAGGAGGGAGAGGAAACACTAGCCCTCGCCTTTGTTAGTTTAGGATTAGCATATCCCTATACCATCATGTCAGGAAACATGAGGTAGCTTATGGAGTCAAAGTGAGATGTCTATCTTTTACTCGACTGCATGTAAACATTAAAAGTTACTTTAGCAGTAAACAATTATTTGTGACAACTCTCTATTTTATCTTGTCTCCTCATGCCTGAATTAAAACAGCCTGGTTACATCGCTCCTGCAGATGATAGGTTTCAAGGAGAAGGCATACTGCTACAAACACCCATCTTCTCAGCAAATCCCAACTTTAAAACAAACAAAAAAGTCTTAAAAAAAAAGATATAGAACAATAAGCATCTACAGAAGCAAACACTAGCAGATCTGTACAAGTGTCACCAGAAACACGATGGAATCTGAAGGAATCCATGCTAACACAACTGAGCCTACTGAAGACTTGAGGCTTCAGTAGCATGGAAATAGTCACTAAAATTTTACCTGTTCATTTAATGCTGAAGAAAAACCAGCTATTCCCCAGCTACTTCAGAATATTACACAGCCTAATACAGTGAGAAGTTTGGAAACCAACTCAAGGGGATAACTGAGCTTGATTTCTTTGGAGCTTGTTTCTTTGCTGGCATGCAACATTATTTCTTGTATCACCCTGACTATCTATAATTAAACAGTTACTGTTATCTTTTATGGAAATTACCAAAAGGAGGCCCTACTAATAATTAGTTTCTATTTTTTAATGAGCTTTCAGTTTACTGATACAGGAAGTATCAGTGTGCCTTTCAAGAAGAAAACAATTTTAATGGGGCAATAGCTAAAGGGAGCTAAATCGAGGCTGTATTTTACCAAAACCAAAGCTGAACCTTATCTCAGCATCTCTTTACAATCCTGCTGAAACAATTCTCTAATCACTGAATAAATCTTGGTGAATTAACAGCTACTTGAATGAGGTTTTACTAATAGCCCATTCCCTTATCATGTCCATCCCATGCGGAGCATGGCATCACGTTTCAAAAGTGAGATCTTGCCCAACAGCCATACCTGCCAGGGAGGCACAGCATGCCACATGAATGCATTCAAAGACCACGATCCGCTCCATGAGAAAAAGCATGTTTTAAAACCCCGTGCCCAGATTCTGTGGCAGAGAGACCTTAAGATTCTATAAATAAGAAATAATTTTGTACAGTATTTAACTTTAATTTGATTTTGACAAAGCAGCAAAACCACAACTGCTACAGCTATTTAAGTCTCTGTAACACAGAATGCGATTGTGTGGTGATCCTGCCATCCAGCCCTGAAAGGTGAATCAATACCAATTTCAGCTTGTGGTACATTGAGCAATACTTTGGGAGCTTAGGAGGGCTGTTTGGAAAACAGCAACTAGTCCGTAACAAGAAACTTCAGCTCCATGAGGCCCCAAGATGTGCGGCGTGGGGTCTGGCAGCCCCGGGAGGGCTGTGGGTTGGGTCAGGCTATGCTCCGTCACGTCCAGGGAGCACTGCCTCCTCGGAAAGGCTAAGCCTGGTGCTTTGTCAAAGCTTCAGTGTGATTAACTTTATGCTCTTTCACGGTGAAAAACATTCAATAACCTACTGATTTCTGCAGCGGATTTAGTATGTCAAATGGGTTGGGTTCAGAAAGACAGAAAGACACTTACATAAAAATGCCTTTGGTGCTGTTATTACATGGGTAAATACCTCACAGACCTTCTGTGCTTAATATTATCAACTGGTAATGCACAACCCCCTGCACAACCTTCATCCCTGTCCAAATTTGAGAGTCTTCAACTGGGTCCAGCCAATGACTCAAAAAAAATTACACCGCAGTAAAGCAACAAGAAATGCTGTAAACCATCTTTCAACTAACAAACCACCACCTATAATGCTGCAAACACAGAACTGACTTTGTACATATGATCCATATTCATTAATATTATTTTGCAGTATAAGAAGCATTTAGTGCTAAGCTTTGTGGCAGCCTAGTTAAAAACCATGGCTTTGTAACTTGTATCTAATATCACATGAGATGAAAAATACTTATGCCTAGGAAAGTATGTGTTTGAGACTGCAGTNTAACAAAAAAAAAAAAGGAGGAAGAAGAGGAGATGGGGTGCTGCTGGGCAGAAATAGCCCTGTGTTGTGGAGGGGGTCGAGAGAAGTTGAACACTGCAGCCATTGACTGCAGGACCTCAGCAAACATCTGCTACCCACACGGAACGCTCACCCTGCATGACTTCACAAGATTTCCAATATGAGGGTGGACTTCATTTATTTTAGCATGTGTTTTGGGGAAACATCCCTCTCTACCCTATTTACAAATTTACACAACAAACTCAATTTGCCTCCCTCCCCAAACACACATTTTGCCTTTTTTCTTTGTGAACTCATAAACTCCACTCTGAAACTCAGCAAATAAACTCTCAGCTACATCTACTTCTAAACTGCTGATTTCTGTAGAAGAATGGCAGATGGAAGATACCGCTCTTGCTTCATTTTTGGCAACTCTGCAGTCAGGAAAGTTTGAATACACTAAATGTGCCATCATTCTTCATTAACCTGAAAACCAGCTAGGTATCTATTACAAAGAGCGCAAAACTAAGATATCTCAAGTAAACCTTGGAAAAAGTATTTGACTTGGGAAAACCCGATTCATTAAAATGTATTGAGAGCCCCAAGTTCCTCCACAGAAGGAGACTCCTCCTACAGTCTATATGACTTTAAACATTAAGCATTTCCATGACCATCCTGATATTGCACACAAGCCATAAGTACAAAACACCCATAACAGCTTGATTGCTGCTGCCATTTGATAAAAACCTCCAACACTATATATAGCAGTCACAATGTTAAATTATGAAACTGAACTCATTCATACAGAAACTTTGAAAGAAGCCCCTCACAGAAGACATTTTCAACAGGGATTCAAATCACTTATAGAAGAGAATTAAGAAATATAGATAGAAAATACTTCAATACTTCAAGCACAGTCAAGTTAACTTGCCATTCATTGGCAAAAAACAGAGCAGGTGAAGAGCTGAGCTGGTTTTCTGGCAGCTGTATGAATCTACGCTTTCAGGGAGACTGCTTGAAACTATAATGCACCAGTAATTTATCATGATAAAATGTACCAACACTCAAAGCCACAAGAACCTTATAGCTCAGACTTTATAAATAAGAGGGTTTTCCATCCAGGAAAGTTAATTCAAATCAAGGTGAAGGTTGGAAACTCACACACAATATTCTGAATTAACTCCCTACATGGTTTTATTATGGAATAAAACTGTCCACTTGTAAAACGGATTTAGCTAATTAGAAGCCAAATTAGCATTAAAGGGAAATATTTAGGGATAATTCTCATATATATGGGAACTTGTTTCTCAGATAAAGTCCAGCTTTGTTGAACAGTAGTAGATGACAAACCTCCATGGAGGAGATTTTTCTTGTAATCACTCTCCCTACAATCCAGAGGCCTCTTCTCAAATTTGTTTGCTTATATTTCCTTTTTCTCAGTTGGTATGAGTGGTTTTATTGTGTAATTTTTATTTCCTTAAAGGACACTCCTGTGGTACTATAAGGAATCAGGAAAGCAAAGGAGCTAAACCTGTTCCTCCAACAACATAAACCCAAAATTTTCCACTATAAAGCAGAAATTCCTGGTTTGTGCTCTCCTGTTAGGAATTGGGTCTGCATTTGCAAAACAACCCAACAAAGAAGTGCCAGCTCCACTGAAATACTTTGTCATTCATGAACCCAATGGGAGGCAAGTCAACTGTAGACCTAGCAGCAAAGCTCTAGGCTTAAATTTAGACAATAGTCTAAACAAAGCCTAATGTAGCACCAAACAGGCATCTAATTTTTACATAAGAATTTGCAGAATGTTTCTTTTACCCCTTTAATGTGAAAACTGCCACCTCTGTGCCTCTGAAATGACTGTATGATGATTTTTCATTTTACACAGCTAGAAATTCATGGCACAAATGGATAAGAGGTGGGGATTCAGAGCAAGTGACACTTGCCATCAGTCACACGAAAAGTTAATGCAGAACAGGCACAAAAACATGTCAGTATTGGCAGAGGACCTACCTGGATGATGACAGCTCAATTCTTGATGTCACTGTGAGTGGCATGAAAGGACAAAATGGACTACCCATGATCCTGAAGCTACATAATATTCCTATAATCGGCTTGAAATGCACTGCCAGTCAACAGGCAGCAGAGAGCAAACAGTTTGGCAAAGCTGTCCAAGCAATTATCAGGTTACTGTGAAAGAAATGACCAATATTCACAGCAAATGACCCAGTATAACCAATCTCACCATCCCTAACAAGCTTTCCAGATGTAACAGGATGAATGCTTACAACATTTCAAACCAAGAAACCACTTCCTCATATTCTTAATTACCTCCCACAGCAAGATCAGACGGGGATTTGGAGTCTCCATAAATTCTTACCAGTAGAGAAATCATCCCATTAATTTTCTAACATTAAGTCTACCAGGCTTATTTTATAAAACTGATAGCCAAACCAGAGTCCAATAATGAGATGATCTATTTAGAAATACTACTTTGCTTGGAGGAAAAATAGAAACACCATTTTCATTTATAATATCCATAAATCACTTTATTTACAGATTACAACTTGGGGACTCAGGGCCAATCTAGGGATAGGATTTCTCTTCTATTTGCACCATGTCAGCATCTGCTCTCTTTACATGAAAAGAAAAAGCTGCCCAAGAATATGATAGCACTTTCACAGCCTCAACCACTGATATCCCAAAGAGTCTGCCTAGCTCAGTTAGTTACAAGCACACTACATTTTGCATTTCCTACCATTTTAGTCTTGCAAGTGTTTAGCTGAATATATGATAACACTGACTGATAGAGTAGCTCTTGTTCAATTTCAAACAAATAACCTTTTCAAATGAAGAAGTGGTTTAAGTCAAATGCTCCAAGGCTGCTTTCAGAAAGTGATCGTGCAGCAAAATGATGGGCATACAAGGCAAATGTCAGTTAAGACAGTGAAAAGTATGTCCTCCTCTCCCTAGACATGTTCCTACTGTTCAATTATACTGTGGCAGACATGGCTTGTTACAGGATTTTCACATGCCTAAGGATCCAAGTTTGGCAGTGATTTTTTTTTTTTTTAATTTACATAAACATTTTACTCCTATATACATATAATGCTTTTAAAGAGAAACTCTGATTGTGCTGAATTACTGTATCAAGAAACAATCATCTCCAAGGTAAAAGGTAACAGCCAAGCATGAGAAAAATCACAACAGGAAGAAGAGAAATTATATTCCAGACATGAGAGCAAACAACACGGCTTTCAAAGCATGCTAGGGGCTATACAGAGCCCACTTATTGCAGATAAGACTTCAGATTGAATTTTGGAGGTCTAATCTGAAATACAGAGTCATAATATTCCTGGGGGTAAACAGCTCTAGCGACCATCAGTGTTGCAGCAGTATGCTGCTTCTACCAAATTACCATCACTCTTATTGAAATCACATCCTCTGGTCGTGTAGTAACACAACAATTTGTATTATCTTAACCTCAGTCTATCATTTTACCTCCACAGAAGCACAGGCCAGAAAGGGAATTCCAGAGTTTAAGCTCATTCTCTTCTGCGATCATAAAAATCACATACGGGTAACCATATCATACAAAAGGTCACTCACTGGGACCTGATGCAAAACAAGGAAAACCAAAACAAGGAAACCAAACAAAGAAACAAACCAAACAAGAAAAATCCTTAAACAAAGAAGGAAAATCTTTCAAATCATCAGTCCATCCACTTGGTTAATTCATGATGATCTTGATTATTACAGCTAGTTCTACATTTTCAACAAAGTATGTGTCACTCTATTTAAAAAATATGACCTACATTTGAATTCCTGAGTAAGAGCACAGATGTACACAACGCTTTGCATGTTAAATATGTGGCTTTACAGAGGCTTAAATTTCACACGTGCCCATTATTTCAATGATAAATCTGTTCTGACATTGCTTGTTGTTACAGGATCTAAAAAACACGGAGACCCAGAGAGCGCCTAACATGCGAGTTTTGATAGCAAACAGGCTATCTACAGAGATGCTCAACAGACCTGAAGGAAAAAAGAGGCCGATCAGACGTCAGTCAGACCCTTTTTAATCAGGCTGAAATGCTTTGCTCAGAGAGGGGGGCTCAATCTCTGCAATCCACATTCCCATTGCTCATGCTGCTTTCTTAATTAGCAGCAAGTGGACAACAGCTGTCAGTAGCCTGGAGGCCAGCAAGTTATCAGCAAAAAAGGGGGACATGTTAAGGAGAGAGACATGGGGCAGCCACAGAACCGGTCTGTTAAATGCATGAGTGGTTCATACACGCAAGAGATCCAGCCAAAATGGCATACTAAAACACGGCCTCATATGCTGACACTGAGAGGATGCTCTTCCTGCTGGCTTTAGTCTGGTTGTTGTAACATATGACTAACTGCAATTCAATTTTTTTTTTTTTTTTTTTTTTTTTTTTTTTTTTTTTAGTATTCCTATAACCAGAAAAATTAACTGAGAATAGAAGGAAATGGGAAGGTCATCCTAATGTCTCAATGGAAATACATGGGGGGTCAATTCAAAGGCACAGCTTAATAAAAACTTCAAGGTTGTTCCTGAGGTTTTAAGCATAAAAGTTGAAGCATAGGAAAGAGGGAGGAGAAAAGATGTTTTACTTAAATGGCAGAGAGAAACTATAGCACAAGATACAATTGTCATCAGAGACAACTGATGTAACCTCAAATAAAGTGAAATTAAAAACCTCTTTCAGTCATTACTATTTGTGTGTTAAATTCTATGAGCCCAAGTCACTGGTTATGACCTTATTGGGCCACATACTAGACTAATATGGATGACATTGAAATTTCTGTCCTAAAGAGTTGATACCCTCTGGTCAAGCCATGTACTTATCTGACAACACAACTCCCTGACTCTCTGAACGACCAAGAAATAAAACGATTGCTTCCCTGTTGGATGTACTGATTACTGTCATTTGTGGCTATGGGGGAACTCAATGCAATTGTAAGCAATAAAATGTATTATTAAAATTTCCCACTGCCCATTTGTTAATGAAAAATTACCATCATCCTGACTTCAACTTCTTCAAAAAAGCCAGGCTTCTTACAAATTTGGCTTAAACCTACCCAGAAAGCATAGATTTGGAGCAATTTTCTCAGGCATGTCTGGCAGGCTGCAGTTCTGTGGGTTCTAAATATATACTTGCTTTCTGAGCTTGAACCTACACAAGGGAAGCTGGGCTGAAGATGGAAGCATTTCCCAAGCTGCCAGTAGACTAGCAGCACATTTAAAAACCCTCATCAAATTAAGTGCTTAATTACAACTCAGACTTTGAGACTCTGGAAATTAGGATAATCTTCTGGGAAATTTATTAGTCTCCCACAAAAGAATTTGCAACATACAAGCCAAAAAAAGCACAGAGCTTGGAGAGCATTAGCCCATCAAATCACACCTTGTACTAGATTCCTCACCCTAATTCCCAGAGAATATGAGGTGAGATATGCAACTTAATTTCAGATTCTTGAGTCTCTGTGAAAGATTAGGATCAACATAACCAGGAGGCTAAATCATGAACAGTAGTCTCACATAAAAAATTGAGAAGTGTTTGTTGAGAAGAGTTGATAGAAAGCTAGCTGTGCACGGACCTTCGCACACTTGACTTGGTGAATGTACTAGAGGCAAGGCCACCAAGGGCACTGCTTGGAGGAAGTCTCAGCATAACCACTCGCACAGGTACCTGAATTTTGCCAGTAAATCAAACAACCTTGCTGGCCCGATCCGTTCCTCTAGGTGGCATGCTCTGTGCACACAATGTTACCTGCATCTTCCCACAAAAGGGGAGATGCCACCACTACACAGCACTGTCTTCCACTCTCACTACCCAATGAGATCTCAAATGTCTTAAAAACACAAACTAACAACCCCCTTACAGGGTATACAACTCTAGCGATAAACTGAAAAGCCCACAGAAGCTTATGGAAAAGCAGACATCATCTGACCAAAGTAACAAGTTAAATCATACCAGTAAATGAAACAAGGGCAGAAGTTTTACTCCCTATTCTTCATCTCACTACAGTCAGCACTTTCCATCACCACCCATCATGAAGTCAAAAGTACAGAATAAATGCTTGTACAATGCTCTAAAAATGTAAAGCTCTAGATGAACACTAAGCATTACACATTTTCCTTTTTGATTCATGAAATTATTGAATCAAGGGAAATTGAATCTTGTTCTCAAAATAAGTCAGAACATCACACATTTTCCGTTGCTACCACCCTCGTGAGCCATGGCCTGAGAACGGCAAGAAAAGCTTTACTGCTTGGTCAAGATGCGTATGTGTGCCCCTTTGCTGAGACATATGTACCACTATTTGCTGGCACATCCCCATACATCTCCAGGACAACCCTGCTGAATCAAAACCTTGTGACACAGGCTCTCAGACAGGAGGCACTACAAGCAACATCAATGTATGCGTCAAAAAATTGTAAACTAAGAGAAACAAAGGGCAGTGAGAGGTGACAACAAAGAAATCATATCCTGGTATCAAAGACAACAAGGAACAATACAAAATGAAAAGCAATTCAAACGCAGAGCTCAAACGCAGAACAAAGTAAGTAACGAAATTAGGTTGGAAGTATCTCAGAAGCTGAGCTAGGAAACTACTCCATTGGGTTCACCTGTACAATACATCAGCTGTAAGTGAAAGGGTTTTCCCCTTTAGTGGCTTATCTTTGCATACTCAGCTTCCAGACAGGTTCATGTTTGGAGCACAGTACTTCTTGGTTACCCTCTTTTTTTTTTCTTTTGGTAGCCAAAGGTCAGCAGTTCTGCTACAGCCATCCGTACCCAGGAAGAGCCCATCAGAGCCCAGCGCCTCCTCTGCTGCTCACAGCTGGCATGGATGAGAGGGGTTTGGACTAAAATAATTTCTTTTTCCAGAAAATTTCAACTACAGAAATTAACTGAAATGCCCATTAATTAAAAATAAACTTTTTGGTGGAAAGCTATGGAAATCTATGTATCAGTCTCAACTCTGACTAAAAACAGAGACAGACTGTATCAAAAAAGCCCCAAGTTCCTGATAAGAGGATGACTGCAGTTCAAGTGTGTGCCCTGTCTAATACAGGCCTTGGTAGAAATGCAGTCTAAGCAACTCTGGTGCCACAATGCTAGGAAATGCTAAAAGCCATGGAGCCAGTTGAGATGCCTACTTACAGAGACAGAAACTGCTACATCAACTCAACATGGGATATATCAAATAAATATGTACCCTGGGGCAAGAGTCTGGGGAGTGTGCAGACAAGCCTTCACAAATATTAACTAGCCTGAAGTTAACTACCTCTGTGTAAACTATCTTACAGACTTTGATACCATAAGAACCAGAAACATTTTCCAATATAAAATTCCAAGCAAGTGAAAATACGAAAGCAGCTCTTGATACAGCTTAACCATGCTTTGGTGCTGATCATTTAAGCTCGCGTTGCTTCCTACTGATATCAAGGTTTTCACAAGATTTTTCATACGGCTTACTCATAATGAACAGCTGCTCTGGCAACTGCTAGAGTCAGCATGTACTTCCTGCCTTGAAAAAAAAAAAAAAAAGGCACTATATAACTCAGTACAGAAAAACCATACTCTCTTTAAAACAATTCGTGATAGGGTTTAGATATCAACTGGCTACATGCCACCGACACTCCCTTAAACAATGGCTACACCCTCTATACAGCTAAAAATGAAATAGCTGAAAGGGAAGACATTTTACACAAGTTCCCAGGGTAAAACACATCTGAAAAGCACTGGTCTGGGACTGACATTGTTCTACTGAAAGAATAAATATCTGAATCCAAACTGTATTTCCTTCACCACCTTCTTAGACTCACACAAGAAGAAACTCCATCTGAGCTTTCCTTTTACACTTCTGGTGCTCTGTAACACAACAAAATCCCAGCATTTCATAAAAGTGTAAAATAAATCAGAAGTGCTACAGATTATGATTTACCCTTTTGTTAACTTCACTTGTAGCACCAGTGAGACTGTTTGCCAGTTAAGGAGAGGTCTGAAACTCTTTCAGTGTTGACTTTATGCTGAATACAAATGTTGAGTGATCTGCCCATACAGCAAGTCCTCAACCACAGAGATGTCCTCGTGTAGCAATGCTGCTTACAAAGCCACCACAGAGAGACAGGGTGTCAAGACAAACATCGTTGTATTAATTGCATCTGTTGATTAACCAGCCCAAGAACAGCCTTGTTTCAATCATAGGCTTTATAAAAAGAGTACTGAAATGTTACTGTAAGTGGTGAGATGGGTGAGTCAACAGCCAAAATACAAAAGCATTTGTAAGGACACTCTCACTGGAGTAATTTGATAAGCTGCTCAGCTGCACAAAATGATAGTCTTTATTGACATAGCATCCTTAACTTGGTTTTACATTTCAGTCGGTTTTCGCAAGCTTTCCAGTCAAAGCTGGGCAAACACACGTGTACTGTTACCTTTGCAAAGCTGAAAGATGGGTAGAGATGTGTAGCCAATCTGAAAATAGTTTAAAAAGTCATATTAGATACTAATCCTTCTCATTTGGGGAGTTTACAATGGCTCCCCTCTGTATTTTGGAAGCTTTCCTTGACCTTGTGGAGTGAAAGACATTTTAAACCAACAGGTGAATATAACACTGGGGGCTCAGAGGTCAGAGCAGTGCAGGAAGCACTGGCCACACACCACAGGCAAGTCTCCTTCCCTTCTCAGCTGAAATAGTTTCTGTGATGCCACGTAAGGTCAGTAGATTCAGGTTACTGAAAGAGTGACATTTTAAACTGGGTATCTCTCTCATCTAAAATCATCTGCAATTCATCTTTTAAGGCTGAGATTATTCATTCTGGGGGAATTATCCACTAAACAATTTTTATCTCCAAACTAGGTGCTCATGCTTGCAGCTAGTCAAGAGCTCAGTCTGGCAAAGGTTTTGGTTCCCTCTGCTCTCATTAGAGGCCATGGTAACACAGAACAGTGTTCCACAGGACAGGTTTTAAAATACATTTTAAAATACATAGGCAGGTCTGCACTAAGGAAGACGGTACCAATTTACTAGCTGACACCTCACGTAGCTGAGGTACAGAGGCACAAAGCAAGGCTTCAAGTTATGAATCCCCTTTACTGGGCTGGGCCTTAGTTCTATCTTCCTGCACAGGGAGCTGCTGCGAGTATTTTTGCCTCACCATGATTTTCTGAAGCAGGATAAAAACTAAGCAAAATCGGAATACACAATAGGAAAAGGGGGTAAGGACTCCAGTATCTCCCCCAAAACAGACATGCAGAGAAAGCGGTCAGCACTGCCTTTTGGCTCTTAAGCACACTTGCTCACTAGCCTGGCTGCTATTCTGTTAAATACTTGTCATATAGTCAAGTGTGAAACTCAAGAGGAGCACATGGTCAAGTGAGTCAATATCTTGGGTTCTGCAAGTCCTTCTCCCCTACTTATTACAGCTCATCCTTCTGCTACCACCCTGCCCCATTCCAGCAAAGCATTTTGTATGGACTGCTCATCTGCTACAAAAGTGATTCATTCCATTCACAATGTACCAATGTGAAATTCATTTACATCTCCATCCCTCAGAGCGGATATCCCTGTTCTGCAGGGGCTTCAGAATAAGATATTCCCTTCATTTGCAATTATCATGCAAAAAAAACCCCCAAATCCAAGCAGATAAACCCCCAAAATCCAAGCAGATAAGTTGTCTCCTGCATTTCACCCAGAAGCCAAGGCAATTACTGCAAAACTTGCAGTTTGCATCAGTAAACACAGCAGCATAATAATTTGGTTTATCTAATTTTCAATTTGAAGGACTATGTGAAAACAAAAACAAAATCAAACAAAACTCAACTGGATTTCTCCTGACAAGCAAATTGTTGAACTGGCCAAAAATCATATTTTGCCCACTGCAAAAAAGAAATTCTACAGATTCTTCAGCTTGTACGATTCTGGATAAAGGGCATTTTACAGCTGTTCAAGTGAGAATATTTTGGGAAACAGACATGTTTTTAATTCCCTTTGGTTCATTTAATAAAATCTAAACATCATAGCTTAAAATAATTCTGACAAGGCAGGCCAGACCTTCCTATCCAATACAGTATAACCAGGTACTGCATCAAAACTGTTTTGTATCCTCTCCTTGGGTAAAATAGCAGGAATGGAGAAAAAGAAACCATTTACACAGAAGAGCAGAAACCTTTCTACCCAGATCCATTAGTTTTACGCTTAAGTATTGACAGATGAGTAATGAAAACTCTGTTGCAGACATAGGCTCTTCTTCAAGGCAGCATCAGTTAATAAACCACAACCACAGCTGCAAAAGTATTAAGGAATTTAACTAAATGACTCCTTCAAGGGCACAAGATTGAAAGAGGAGCCAGTTTTTGTGCTTTGTTATCATCCCAAAGGTTAAGATGACAGTGTGCAGCATCAACACAAACCACTGTTACTTTTCTGGATATGAGCGCTTTGAACGACAATTTCATTAAATGTATACTACTACTATGTCTAGCATGGATTTTTCCCCCCCATTATGATAATCTTTGAAACTTAGCACACTAGGTTGTCCAAGTTTTCAGATGCGAAGTACTTCATCTGAGAATTATTATTATTAATAATAATAATATAAAACCCCACAGCCTGTTAGCTCTCCCCACAGGATGTGCCACAGCACTGGTAACATCGCAGAGAATGGTGGTTTGCATGAGATGTCAACTTGGGATGCCAGACTCTGATCAGGACCTTGATCAACATTCGTATTAACAGCACATGCACGCTGGGAATGACTTCAGAATCAGTTATGCTTTCGTTCGATGTGGGAATTATTTTTTTTTTTATATTGTCAGTGGAGCTCTAGCAGCCTAGATGACCAATGGGTGTAACCTTAGATAGAATTATTTATACCAGCCCCAAGTAATTGAGGAAATTGAGAAGTATCAAAACAATGACAGAAGTGATGAACAACCTTCCAGCATCGTTTTTGTTGTTACTATTACACACCTTGTTGCCAGAGACTCTCAGGATTTATAGATAAACCCAGCTGCCAGAAATAATCCCTCAGATGTCTCCTTAGTTTTCTCTTCTTTATCATGTTAACTTCAGCGAGAACAAAAAGTATAAAATACACATTTGGCTGGTAACCCTGAACACAGATAATTGTGATCAACTGCCAGGTAAGCATTTTTTCCTTATACACACAGTAAAAAGCCACAACAATCCCAACAACCCAGGGCAACGACATGGATTACACCAAAGTCTGGCCCAAACAATGGTTTTGATCCTTTAGACCTGGATACTCCCCAGGCTGCCAGCCAAATGGAAGCTTAGAGAAGTTCTCCTGTGTATCACTTGTGGTATACCTGATGTCTCCAGGGAGCCTTAGAAGTACTACAGTGAAATGTACACCTCAGATTTGAGGTCTAATGAACAAGGCTGCAATTCAGGATAAAACCTAAGAGTAAGAGCCGCCAATGCTTACTTACAGAATTTATACAAGTGCTTTCACCCAAGACAGACAGGAGCAAAACCATCTTTGTTTAAAGATTACCTGGAAATATACAGAGACAGTAATGAGAACCAAATTCTCTCTTTGCATGGTTTTTAAGGGTTCATTTGTCCTGCCATTTTTACCAGGATACTTTGTCTTTTAACAGCAACCCACCCTTCACTGCCCTCGATTGGCTCCTCTGAGCTGTCCCCAGAAGACACCAAAAGATTTTGCTTACCATTCCCTGTTCCAGGCCAACTAGTTCACAATTCAAGCAGTCTTTGTTCTAGCAGCAAAGAAAAACATTTTTTATCAGTGTTTTTACCTTTCAGTCTGATGCCAAATCATTGGCTGATGGAACATGGTACCTCACGTTGCCCTAGGCTGAGCAGCACAAGGAAAAGCAAAGGAATTCAACTTTAAAAGCACGTTTGCTTTAGCACTGTAAGAAACAGGTGTGCCAAAGCGAGAGTGGCAGTGAAGAAATGCCTTCCCCAGCTCTGCCTCGACCAAAGATGCAGCAAGCAGTTGGCTAAATCAATGCATTCAGCTTCAGATAACTATAGTATCAAGCAATATCTAAAATCTCTTTGAACAGCTTTCCAACAGGACAGAAATCTGCCTGGGGCTGGGATTCATCTCCCTCAAACTTAGGTGGGTAAATGCTAGGCATTAGGGTCTACACTAGTCACAGCCACCAGAGGCTTCTCCTATGGTTTCTGGTGAAAGACAGGCATTTCCAAACCAATATAACCACTATTAAATCATTTTGACACCTGCTGAAATCCACAAGGGACTAGAAATTATTAGAACAAAAATTATATATAAATAAAGAATATTTTAGACTATGTATACACAAAACTGTATCTATTTTAATGTAGGTGCAATTTTGAGCCAGCTTTGCAAAACTGACTATTTCTGAGCAGGATATTCTCAAATCACCATAAATCTCTCTGTTAGGAATTCACCCTACCTTTATAAATGTAGAGGCAAAAACTTAAATGACACAATTGGGTTTTAACTAACACAAGTGTGGTGGTGCAAGACTTTGAGTAGGAAAATAAAAAATTTCTAAGCAACAAAGAACTTACATCCACTCATTCTTAGACCTTGGCTATACATGAAAGTTGCATCAATAAATCCAGCTGAGGTTAAACTAGAGTAACTCACTGCACAATTTTCTCTCTCTCTTTTTTTTTTTTTTTAAATATGGTCAGATTTATCTCATGCCTGTGAATTTTACAGTGCAAGACAAATATGAGACAAGTTTAGACTGACAAAATGCTCATGCGATTCCATGAGCATAAGATAATAACCTTAGTTAAATCATCAAACAGCAAACTGCATCATCCAGGTCTTAGTTTAAAA
>VXBL01002760.1:2526551-2595568 GCA_013400195.1 Aramus guarauna | reverse complement strand
TTTTTGAGAGGCTTGTGTGCTTGAGTGCATTTGCTTAATAAATCTAAACAACAACAACAACAAAATTTGGGGACAGATTCTTCTCTCTCTTGCACAAGTGTAAAAGGTGGCTGTCTTGTAGCCACGCTGAGCTGTGCTGACTCACATTAGCAAGCAATAGTAACTAGGATCTGTAGCGGGTGATGCTAACGTGAGCAGACCCAACTGTGAGTACACACAGGAAGGAGACAGATGAAGTAAGAAGCTGCTATTTTACACCCTCCATTTTCAGACGTGGGCAAGGAAGAAGGAGCGTGTGTGCAATAATGTGCAATATGAACAGAACAGCTACTAAATTGGAAGGCCTTTTCATAGTCTCTGATATAAAAAGCCCCGTTCTGCCCATGATGTATTGCCTTTGGGGGATATTGGAGTTTCTCTTGTGCTTTCTGCATTAAGATGTAACTCACTACACCAGGAAAACCTGATGCTTCTAAATATCCCATTGAGCCAGCTGGGCAAAAAAAACACCCCAGAGCTGATTGCATCAGTGTGAATGTGCTGTTACGGACAGAGCCCGGGTCAGGAGAGCAGGAGGAGAGCTGTGAAGAGAGACTTTTCATGCTGGTACAGAGCGGTATGGGATCCTGTGGAGGTGTTTTAGCTGCAAGCTGGGGAGAGAAAGGAAAGGGGATGATGGTAGCTGGTTACCTGCAAAGAGCCAATTTTTCACGTGCCAATACTACCCCAGGAAGAAAAGGAGGAGAATAATACGTTGGGTCTTGGTACCAGTGTGGATACCTGCTTTGCTAGCAGAGGAGAGTGCAGTGCTAAAGTTCACTTTGCAGCAAGAGGCTGTGAGGATGACTGACAACTGGAGCTTCCTATCCCAAATGTTTCTTTGCTGGAAGAAAGTACCAGGCAGCAAACCTGCAGCAACACTCAGCAGGCGGTCGGTCTCTCTGTGCAAACCCCTCCAACTGAGTCTGCTTCAGCCTTGTCCACCGGCGCTGGCAGCAGCTAGGGAAGGCCACCAGACATAAACTGCAGCCCCACAGGGTAATTTCCTGCAATGAGTCACTGAACTTTACAACTGACCCACCGAACAGGGGAAATTGTGCAAGAAATGCCAGCAAAGCCGTTGAGACGTGCAATTAGAAAAGAGCTCTCCTGCCCTCTAGTGCCCTTCCCCTCTCCCGGGCGGCTTCCTCCCACCCAGCTTTGGCTCTCCTGCTCTCCTCCGGCTTGTGGGGCGATGCAGTGTCTGTCCCTGCAGAAATGCCAGGACATAGTGGCCGTTTGCCCCCAAACACAGCTGTCTGAGTGGGTTTCAGAAGCAAGGAATAACTGGGATTACATAGGGAAATGCAATGTAGCCAACTACCTTCTTGCATGATGGCTTCTGGACCAGCATCGGCTTTGATAATGTTGGTCAGTGTGGTTGCAGTTTGGTTGAATTTTCTCTGGTTCAGCCACTCTGACACATGATTTACAGGACTTGCTCTCTCCCAGCTTTTTCCTTTAAAAAAAGGGAAGTTTTGGTGCTGACTCTAGAGGGCAGCATATGCCGGCACATGGGGCTGCGGGGCGGGGGGGGGGGGGGGGGGGGGGGGGGGGGGGCCCGCCGCGTTGACCCCCCCCCGCACCCTCCGCAAGCCCGAGCCGAGCAAACGCTGCCGTGCAAGGAGGAGGAAAAATCCCGAGGAAGCGGCCGTGAGGATGCTCACCAAAGGCACGCACTGTCCTCCGAGTCCTGTCTGCGTCGCAGCACGGAAAAGGGGACCAAGAGGCGGGGAGACAGCGGTGTGGGCAGCAAGGGGACTCATCCCTGTCTGCAGGTGGGACATCCCAACCCTGAAACGCCTCGGTCCCTTCCCTGCTCGGTCACAGACTTTTGGTTTGTTTTCTTGTTCACCAGACAAATCTCTGGAAGAGATGAGGCACCAAAACCAAACACGGAAAATCTCAGCCCAAATCCCCACCTGCTGCTTAGCCTCACAAGCCAGCATCCCTGCCAAGGCAGGGCTCTGCAAGCCACAGCCCCCCTGCCTCGGACTGTGCCCCCACGGCTCATGGCTGGCTTCAGGGGTCTGAGACCAACAGGTCCTTTGGCTGCTTGAGAGGTGTCGCTCACCACTTCAGGGATTCCCACAGCCAGCCACATGGGCAGGAGAGCAGAGACCCAATGATGCTTAGGTCACTGGGGCTAGGTGGTTTAACAAACAAACAAAAAAATAAATTTGCGCTTTCAGATCTGTTAAAGTGGCAGCTTATAGTGCAGCTTTTTTTTTATGTCCCTCTCTTAGTCTTTTGTGAAAGTAAGTAAATAGGAAGCAATTTTTTGGCCTCACGCTGCCAAAGGAGGATGAGATGGATCTGAGGAAGAAGGTTGAGGAGAACTTCAGGCCCTGGGGTTATTGAAAAGAAAAACTGATAGAGAGAGATTAACAACTTTTGACAACCCCCTTGTACATTTACAGTAATTAGGAAGGTGAGAGGGTGGAAGGAGTAAAAGCTATAAAGGTTCTTTCTCTGGCTAAAACTTGTCCGTCTACCAGGGACTATATTTCACAGTGGAAAAATAAGCATGTGAATCACCACAAAATATATGTTGGCTGATGGCTGAAGGGAGAGGCTAACAAGCTGTCTGGTACCCCAGGGTGTTTCTGTCAGCAATTCCTTAGTGTTCAGACGTCTTGCTGCTCTTTCACCTCCACACGCGCAGAGGTTCTCATCGATAGCTCATCCTCTGGGGTTATTGAGATAGTGACAGGTAATTCAATAAAGATCTCTGCTGCGCATAGCTGGGTCTCAGCTCTTGACTTCACTGACCAACTCGTGTCCATCCTTTCTGTCCCCAAAAAGCAAAATCACATCCGAGCATGGACTCTGGAGCCTGTCCTGACTCGTGCGCTGTGGTTACCTTACAGTTCTGGAGTTTCTGTTGCTGGGGACAGGAAAGGTGGGAAGACCCCTCTTTGCTTTCAGAGCCATGGGGACAGCATACCCTGGGCAGGCCTTTCCTCTTGCAAGTTCTGAGGGCATCTTCCCAGAGACAGATGGTCCCAAGTCCATCCCTGTAGGGTGGCTTGCACTTCAGCTAGTGCCACTCTGCATCACAGAGGCCGTGGACAGGCACTGTAGCTGGAGCTACAGAATTAAATGAAGACAATAAAATAGGAAAATAAAATGTGGAGATTTTTCGTAGACCACCAGCTGCTGCTGTTGCAAAGTGAATGGGCTGGGCGGCATTTCCCCGTGTTGCAGTGGTCCACTGGAAGCAAAATTGAAAGAGAAGTAACTCAAGCCACTGAAAACAGCACCTGCGTGTTTGCCCACAGCTCCTACAAACCTTTACCAACGTCTATGCACTGAGCAAGCAGAGGGGGAAGTTTGTTGTATCACAGTACAGGCTGCTGGGTGTGTCAGGTCTGCGGGAAAGTTACCTTAGACTCTGCCTGGAACAACTGAATTTTTCCTTCATCTGAAGCATCATTATGGGTCACAGCCGAAGACAGGATACTGGCAGATGCACACACTTCTGTGGCAAACCCTCCCTTTCGATCAGAAGCTGGTCCTGCTGCCCACAAAGATCAGAGGAGCTCCACATCCAGACCTGCTTCCTCGCAGTGCAGTTCACATGCATCTCCATGAAGGAGCTCCTGAGAGGGAAACAAGTCACCATGTAGGCTGGGAGTAGTCAGGAGGGATGGGATGGGATGGGATGGGGGGGCCCAATTCAGAGCACCAAATGCAAACCCAGCCCATACACAAGCACTCTTTAAAACATTTCTTTTCTTCCAGGTCATTTTCCATGGACAAGTGACCCTTCCTGCCTCACACCACTGAGCAAGCAGAAGTTCAAGGTGACCCAAATCACTCCCTGCAGGAAAGAGTGAAACCAAAATGAATCAAAAAAGGAAATCAAAATCAATATTCCAAAGTCAAATAATAAAAATTGTGTTATGGAAACAGAGGTCACCCAGAGAAAAATGTAATCAGATGTGACAGCCCAGCTCTGATTTCCTCTCTCTGCCAATCCCGGGTGGGAAGACCTTGTGCCCAAGCCAAAGTGTCACCTGCCCACGTTACTGAAGCACCATACGGTTCGTATAGCTGACAGCAGATGCACAGATCTGGAAGGATGGGGGAGAGAGTTCCAAGGGAGCTGGGTGAGATGCAGAGGGTCGTGATTTGAAATAGCAGAGGTCTTGCAGGGCAGGAACAAGCTGTGTAGGCAAACCTGCCTGGGGAGCCCTGGACTGCATAAAAGAGGCTGTGGCAAGTGAGGATTGAGATGTGCTGAATCCTGAAGACTGCATGAGAGCAAAGGAACCAGGCTCAGGATGTGCAGCACTCTCTCTGAACAGTGAGTGGTACCAGCACAAAGGATGGCTGCAGGAGAGTGGAGCCACATTTGCTTATGGAAGGGCATCACTTTCAGTGCAGAGCTCTAGCTTCAGGCAGGCAGGCAGGCCTTTCTGTGCCTCAGTTTCCCGTTTTGAAAAGGGCCTTTTCACCTTTGCAATTAGACAAGCAAGGCAGAGTCCTCTGGACCTCATCTGTAAGCACAGCAGCCGGTCTGGCAGCTGATACAAAGATGAACCAGCAATTCTCACCCAGCCCCTCAGAGGTGCCTCTCAGAAGCATGCAGGGTGATGGGCTGCAACGTCTGGTGCAAGTCTCTATTTTGGCTGTTCTGTCCCTGAAGGAGGGAATGGCCCACCCCCACGCCGCTTCCATTATGCCGCACAAGTCCTAGCTTGCATACATTTCAGAGAGCATTGTAAATGTGGAACACGTAATCCTGATAATGATGCAAACTTCAAACCATTATTTCTCAGCCCAGAGCACTTCTCTTTGTCATCAAACAAGCACTGATGGGTTGTTTAGTGTAGTTTTTGCCTCCTTCCTTTTTTTTTTAAAAAACCCAACAACTTGACCTCCCGATTCTGCCTAGGAATTTAAGTTGGATTCTTCTTATTATTGCCCTTTTTTTTTTTTTTTTCCACAAAGTTAGCAGCAGGGAGATAAACTTCCCATGAAGTCCATTTGCCAACAAAGCAGAACAGACAATGGAAAAGCAAAAGCAGAACAGACAATGGAAAAGCAAAACTAACGCTCTGGCTGGACACGACGCTTCTAGCACCATGGTGACCGCAGCGGCTGCTCTCTATTCCCCCGCAGCTGGCCCAGGGGTGACCTTCAGCTCCATGAAAAGCTGATTTCCTTGTCAACTGTTTGCCTGCCTACCTGGGCTGAGGGGTCCCACCATGGGAGCTGGAGCTTCTCAGTTCTTTGGCAGCCCCATCTTGGCAGTGGCCTCTCCAATTGTTGCTACCAGCTTTGTTATCTTGTTTCATTGTCTTCGTTTTCTTGTCTTTTTATTCTTCAGTCCTTCCCTGCAGGCTGGGATATTTGAGGGATGTCTCGTGTGTCCTTAGGGGTGGATGTATTTAACTGAGGAATAAGGCAAGAAAGTAAAAAGTGTGGTGAGATGGAGGGGTTGAAATCTTGGTCAGAGTCCTGACTCCATTGACCAAGGAAGCTCCAGGGCACTGGGGAGAAGGCACAAAGCTCACAAACCTAAGTTGTCCCCCGGCTATCTCTGTGCATCTAACTGGAGCCCCTCAAAGCAGCCTGGAGAGCTGTGCTCAGCCCCTGCCTCGCAGTTCTCCAGGCTGGCCCGTGTCCCCTGGGCTGGAGCCCTGCGCGGGGTGACAGCATGGTCTGGCAGGGAGATGACGGGTGAGCACAGCCAGCCCGGGTGCTCCTGCCATCTCCTCCCTGGAAGAAGAGGCACAGACGAGCTCCTCAGCAAGCGCAGCCCTTGTACTCCTGCAGGTCATCTAACCTTCGTTACTATTACCACAGGGCCAAATCCTGCTTTCTCCTGAGCTTAAAGGTGGCCAGGGTTTAGCTGATTTCTGATAAAACTGACACAGCTGCAGTCTGGATGGCAGAAAACCCGGTGTGCAGCACATTTCAGATGGACAGTAAGACCCATTTCCTTGTGGAAATTTCCTTTCCTTGTTTCCAAGCAAAGGGGCTTGCCCCTCCAGACACCCCACCAGTGAGACACACACAGCGCAGGCAGTGGGGAGTGCTGCCTGCCACCCCCCCGGCTTACAAGGTCTCCCAAAGGCCCAGATAATTTTGTATAAACTGGGCCACCTCCCCAGTAAAACGGGAGCCTAAGCACTGCCTGCACCACCCCCCCACCCCCCCCCCGTGGGTTTGGATTTGCAAGCACAGGAAGCTGCTGAGGCTGCGGATGTGCTGGGAGAGAGCTGGAGCTTGGCAGAGGCCAGGCAGGAGAGAGCTGAGGAAGGGGAACATGGTCCCTCCCCTCATGCAGGGATGCTGCTAAGGTCCCATGCAGAGCAGCAGCATCGCTTCTGTGTCTGGAGGGTCCCGAGAGGCTCTGGACCGTGCAGCAGCAAGACCTGAGGGACCTTCAAAAATAGCTGAGTCCCAGCAACGGCTGAGCAATGCTAAAGAG
This sequence comes from Aramus guarauna, assembly GCA_013400195.1. Lineage (NCBI taxonomy): Eukaryota > Metazoa > Chordata > Aves > Gruiformes > Aramidae > Aramus > Aramus guarauna. The sequence goes on along the minus strand of VXBL01002760.1, from coordinate 2,589,087 downwards.
AACTGAAAAAAAGAGCAGGGGCTGGGCAACACAACTGTGGATCTCACCTGCTGTGACAACTCCAGTGCCAACAGACAGGGAGAATAAAACGGCTCCTTCTGCTGATGGATGGGGTCTTACTGACAAATAAGCTCTCAGGGAAGCAGCCTGGAGAGTGCTGTGGGCAGGTTCAGGAATGTGCGATGTGATGGGCAGAAGCAGCCCCTTCCCCAAAGCCAGCAGGTTTGGGCAATGCAGGGAGAGGTGGCAAACCTGCAAATGTTGTCATGACTTTACAAACTTCACCTTCAATGGGAGTCTGCTGTCATCACCCCATCATCTCAGCAAAGATAGACCAGAAATGGAAAAGATCCAAAGAAGTGCAACAAATACTATCAATAATCCATGAGGAGAGATTAAAAAGATTTAGGACTATTTAGTTTAAGAAGAAGAGGGGATGGGATAGAGGTGAAGATAAGGAGGACATGGCAGAGGCATACAAAGCAACGGCTGGTGTAGAGAAGGTGCCTGGGAACACAGATTTGCCGCTGCAGCACCAAAACAGGAGACATTCATTGTGAATAGAGGACGATACTTTTCAAACCAAGAGCAGGGAATACTAACAGGCAGAACTGCAGGACTCCCTGCCACAAGGTTTCATGGGAATGTGGAGTTTAGCAGCACCCACAGCACCAGTCAGCATAAACCAGAACACCACCAGTGTCTGCCAGGGTTAAACTCAGGACGATACAAGCTGCCCTGTCCAGGTTTTTGTACCTCTGAGGTCTCTGGCATGGTCTCTGCTGAAGACAGGACAGTGGAGTGGGGAAACAAACCTCCGGGGGTAATTCCTACACCTCCAACAACCTCACGTTAAATAGCCCGAGGACAGGCCCAGAGCTACTGATGGGGAAACGGGAGCTGGATTTCAGCATCTGCCTGGAATAGATCCTATAAGCGTCCTTGAGGGACTTGGCCGTGAGATGAGAGAAATACATTTGAGGACCTATAAAAAAAAACAACAGTGAATAATAATACTTGGCAACTATGGTGTGTCCTTCATCCCTGGATCTTAAAGTGAGTGCCTGTGACTCTCTCATGTCTGCTCGAGAAGCTGAGGCACGGTGAAACGCAGTCACACGTACAGCAGCTCAGCTGAGAGCCCACAGCTCCTGCATGCACGTGCAACACACTGACAGCTTTCCCTCCCTAGAGCTGTACTCCTAGTTGGCAGCAAGGTGTGTAAACGTGAGCACTGCAAAAGCAGAAAAGCAGATTATAAATTCAAGGTCAGGTGGCTGCTTGAGCGGGGCTCGGTGATGGAGGGAAGGATGCTGGCGTGCTGGGGGGCTCCCGTGGCATCGGCTTGCCCCAGTGCCCTGCAGCAAGCAGCATCCCCAAGGTACCGTAGGGACAGAGGGGTCCGCGGCCAAAGCAGCTCAGATGCCTCCTGCATAGTGAGGGGGACGGTGGCACCGGCGGGAGGAGGGACAAGTCGCGCCTGACTTGGGGCAATGGGATAACGGGAGCAGTGGGGACCACCTGCTCCACCTGGTTTGTTCAGAGGGTTTTGCTGGTTGGCTGTGAGAGGCCAAAGAAGAGGATTATGCAGGAGCCTGTCAGGAGGCCAGTGACATTTATAAAGTATTAATCCCTGCAGTGTGTCACTCGCCAGCATGTTTGATAGTGGCTCTGTGCTGGCTCCCATGGTCTCTCGCCTCTCTGCCATTCAGGAGTGGTTTTGATATGCTTCAGGGGCTTGCTGGATATTTTTTTCCCCTAGTCACTTTTTCTACCAGGAATTCCTCCTCCTCCTATCCCACAGATGATCTCGCCTCCTGGATTTACTGTGCAGCTTGCTTTGATCATCTGCTCCCTCCCTTCTACCCCAGGCCCCCAACTTCTCCCCAGACACAACCCCCAGTGCTGTCTCTGTCAGCTCAGCCCTATTTCATCTTTAAATGAGGCTTAAAAGACTCTTTACGGGGGTACCAGGGGGGAGAAACAAATATCCTTCCTCCATACATATGCTAGCACATCCCAAGCTGATTCCCCACCAGGCCCAGCCCAGCCCAGCAGCACCCGGCTGTGCTGGGGCTCAGGGAGCATCACACCACGGTCACAGCCTGGTGACAACTTCTGTTGCTTGGCCGCCCTCGGGGAAGAGAAAATGAGCAACTGTAGCTTTAAAACAAAGATTAGATGCATTCCCCCCCCCTTCCTTTTCTCTCTCCTTTTTTAAAGGGAACTTGTCAAGGTTTCCATCAATAATAGATAATGGTGCATCACTCTGGCAGGTTACACCCTCCGGCTGTTTTGATATTTTCCAGAGAATTTGTCAGCAATCTTACANTATTAAGTTTTTGTCATTTGCATTCCCGCTGTTAAATAATGTATTGATTGCTCTTTCTCTCTCCCTCTTTTAATTCTCTCTCTTCTGCCACGTCTTGCAGCCGATGGCCCTCACTCCATGACAGATGAGTTTGTCAAAGGCACCAGACAGCTTGTGCTCCCCAGGATGGGGCTGGGAGGCCTCAATGTGACCCCAGCACCAGCTCCGGTATCACCGCACAAGTCACAGCTCCGGTGGCACTGGCTCCTCGCAGACACTGAGGTCTCCCTCGAACCAGTTGTTAAGACATCCCAGTCCTTGACTTAGTGATTCACCTCCGTACCCAGCTCCTGTGGTTTGGGAGGACAAGGGCAACAGTGCATGGGTCCTGGCATGCTTGGATGTCATCAAAGTAGGAATTGCCAAAGAGTTGGAGCAATGGCAGTGATGCGCAGCCAGGGAAACCACTGCCCCTGCCCTCGCCTGCTCCCCCGCTGCCAGCTGAGCTCCAAGGGGAGCTGTGGGGCTCTGCAAGAAGGAGCTGCTGGAAGAGTCAACATGGGCAGCTCTGACCTTGGGGGGGCCGGGAGAATGGAAATGCTGAGGGGATTTTGCTCCTTCTAACTTCGGTGGGAATCTGCTTCCCCATGCCTTCAACAGACCCGAGCCCAAGGCCCTGGGAAGCCAGAGAGATACAAGGTCCATTGAACTGGCAGCTGAGATAAACAAGAATTTGCACACGATTAGGGCATTGCTTGGCTTAATGCGGCTTGGCTTCCTTTTCAATTAATAAATACTTAATTACATAGTTAATATTTTAATATTTCCTTTTAAAAATGACTGATTTAATGGGGTGACCGCCAGCTATTTGTTTTGTATGACTTTTATGTTTATCTTCCTCTTTCATTTCTCATTTCCCCCTCCACCCACCGCTCTAATCCCCAAAGCTCCTGCTTGATCTTTGCTACTGGAAATTAACAGCCGGGCTTCCAGCTGAAATGGAATCAGGCCCTTGGCGCTGACATCCGTCAGCCAAAGGTGCTAATGTGAGTTATTAGCACTCAGGTGCTTCACCCGAGTTGGCACATATACCAGCCCCTGGGGAGGAAAGGAGAGGGGAGTTGAGATATTGCTGGAGGCACTGGGGAGGTGGGAGAGGAGCCAGGGTGATGAGCGGGTGCAGGGCTGGGGCTACCCTCAAGGTCATCCCCAGAGGTGGGGAGACCCTCGAGCCTGGGTTTGCCTTCCAGCCAAACCTTACCTGCACACACAAGTTGTCTCAGGAGCAGCACAGGGGTGTCTAGTGGCACATGTGTACCCACGCAAGGATGAAGGGCCCCAGCAGTGAGGATGGAGGGGAGATGGATGTGACCTCCTGCAGCAGTGATGGTTCCGCACGTCCTCTCCTAAGCCCTTGGCTCCTTGCTCCAGCTCCTCTTGCTCTAGGGTGGTGCCCCCGCCATGTCCTGCATGCAAGCAGGTAGATGCATTGAGAAAGACACTGAATTAAAGCAACTTCGGCTTCCCATGCCCCCTTCCTCCCTCGCAACCACCTCACCTGACTGGCAAAGCCCAGCTTCGAAGCAGTGTTCTCATGGCATCAACCGGCTGAGCCGTGGCCTGTGCCTCACCTGGGGTGGGATAGCTCCTCTAGCCTCTCCGGGGGAGCACGCAGTGGGGAAAGTGGGTGTTTTCACAGTAATCTCCATGAGCAGCTTGTTGGGATAATAAAACAAATAAACAGAAGAGTTACAGCCAAGGCACTCGGGGCACCATAAAGCAGGCTAAAAGCAAATACAGCATCGTTAATCCATCATAAAATAACAGCCTCTTACGATCCTGAATGCATCAAAACGAATGGGAGATTGGCAGGGTTGCAATGCAAGCAGGGACAAGTTGAATGTGAAGTAGGGCTGTAAGTGCTGGGGTGGAAACAAACCCCAGCCGGGTGCCCGGTAAATTGGGACTCCAGGAACTCAGACCTTCGCACCCGGAGGGGGGGGTTAAAACCAGAAAAGTTTGTTCAGACCATGAAGAGAGGTGTGCTGCACACACTTCTGTCTTGTGGTCTCCCTGCCTCCTGTTGCTGGAGACCGGGGATATTCCAAGCGGGGATGGGATTAGCAGAGGTCAGCCAGCTCAGTGAACATCTGCTGATGAGAGATGCGAACAGCCCTAATGTGGGGCCAGAGACGTCATGGAGTCCCCATGGCTGGGCAGGGGGTGTGGGAGGTGACCCGGGTCCCCAGCAGGATGTGAGCAGTGTGGTGCTGGAGGGATGCTGGGTCCCAAATCCTCGAGGCTGTGGCAGGGCCACACTCGCTCTGCCGGGGAAACTGGAGGTGACAGGGCAGTGTGTCAGGAAAGGAGGAGATGAAATAAGATGGGTTGGAAACTTAACGGGACTTTTAAGTGCTCCGTCTTTCCCACTAATGAGGGTTCTGCGTGCGCGAGGGCGAGAGAAGAAAACCCACCGTGTGCTAATAAAGCCCCATGACTTTGCTGACTGGAGGCACTGGCGCTAATGAAGTCACCAGAGAGTTGGAATTCCTTTGGCAGGTCTGACATTGTTCTGTATAACCATTATTTTAATTCAGTCTGAGGAAACAACAATAAAAATAAAAGAACCGCACACCAGTGCAACATGCCTGGGCAGCAGCTGATCCCCCCGCTTTGCCCGGTGGCTGTAGAGCCTGGGTAGGTGGTGGGTTTGGGAATGGGGATGAAATGAGCTCCTCAAGGAATGGGACGCTCAGATCACCTCTGGAGAAGCTCAGGTCGTCCCAAAGCCGGGCTGTGAGCCCCTGCCCGGTGCTGACCAGGGAAACCCGAGCCCTGTCCCAGAGCAAGGAGCTGACCCGGGGCTGTGCCAGGAGCCCTGAGGGCACACGAGCCGGGGCAGATCAGATGTGTGGAGAGGAGGGCATGGACAGATGGACTGGCAGACACTTACCACATTCGATTTGAAAGCATTTCACAAGTGGCATATGCACACTCAGCGCGGCTGATGGAAAGCTGTCCTTGGAGAAAACATCCAGCAAGGGCTAGTCAATAACCCTGCAGGTTGAAGACTGTTTTCTGAAAGCAATGGCTTTATAGGTACAGACATATATTTAAATACATACCCTAAACATATTAATATATTAGTATGTTTATATTTAACATATAATATATTAAATAATACCCCTAAATATACACACACCTCCATATATACATATATATATGTATTTAAGCTCAGGGCCTTAGTCTGGCACCAACAGTAGTGACTTTGGCAGAGCCTATTTTTGGAAGCCTCACAAATGTCCGCTGGACACCTCACACACCCACACCCATTTCTCGCTGCAGCATCGTTTATTTGAGCAGAGCCATTAACAAGGAGCCGCTTCACCATCCAGGAGCTGATGGTGCCCGGCTGTCCTCACTGTCACCTGGGCAGGCAGGGAGCAGTGGACGGACACCCCTTGGGGTCCTTCAATGCCTCTTCTTAATTAGAAACCTCATCTCTAAGTCTTACATGCCCTTCCGCAGGTTTAGTTGCTCTCACCTGCTTAATCCTGGGAGATTATTTTCTGGTCTCTTTTAAAAAATAACCCAACCACCCCAAACCCTTCAGTCTTCTTTTAATTCTTTTCATTTCACCTCATTTAATTCCTTTGCAGCTTAATGACTTGGTAGTAATGAATAAGATGAAAATTAGGGCTTAATAAGTGTTAAGAAAAGACAGTTTTCTTGCTGATGAAGGGAGTGCACTGATGGGAAAGTGGAGCCTGGGGAGAGCACAGAGATAACCCCAAAGCTCTTCCTGACCTTGAGATGGGTGATGCCAACTCTGTGCTGTAACCGGTGACAGGGACAGGCGACAGCTGGGACCAGGGACATGCCAGTCCCAAGAGAAGGATGTTGGAGGGAGGCAGGATGGGATGAATGCAAGGAAGGGATGGTGCAGGGGCTGCTGGAAAGGAGGTGACAGTGCCCAGCTCAGCATCCCAACTGTCCCATCGCTCTCTGGCCAGGGCGGGGGGGTGCAGCTCTGAGCAGGCAAGCCTAGCGGGCTGGGAATGCCCAAAGGCTGCAGGGACCCCCATGTCTGGGGAACCCCCGCACCCCACCTGGGAAGTTGGCTTTGGCCTATGAAGCCCAGCAAGGCAGCAGTAAATCCAGCCCCAGGGCTGCTATTATGGGTCTAAAACTGGTGTACTGTCACCATGCAAGCCACTGACCTGCTAGCGTCTGCCTGCGGGGCCAAATTCTTCTCTGGTCACCTCTGTGCTGGTGTTATGACGGGATCAGCACCTGGCCGCAGGTGGCATCAAACTGGTTGAAATGTAATATTGCACCCGCTGCTTTGTTGGCTGAGGAGATGCCTGGGGCGGAAGCACCTCTGACAGAGCTGGTCTTCCCCAGGGCACAGCCTGGCACCAGCGGGCAGGTGGGATGGTGCTTTTTGCTGACTCCGCTGGAGTGCGGAACCTGCCGACTCAGCAGAGGCGGTGCCAGCAGGACCCGGAGACGCCGATGGTTACTGGCACCCAAGCACTGCACGTGCGATCACGACCCTCAGCGCAGGCTGTGCCAGCGAGGATGCCGGGATACGTAATCACATCAGCCCTGGCCCCTACCAGGAGCGCGGCTAATGACAGACCAGCTGGCCGCTCGTGCTGCATTAGCTGACTCTGGACGTACGCTCTAATTAATGATAATATTGGGACTGACAGGTAGATCAGGAAATAAAGGGTGAAGAACTAATTGACCTGCCAGAAAACGTGTCCAACAAGATTCACCCCCCCCACCCACGCACACCCAGCCCCTCCATAACGCAAACACCCCCCTGCCGCCCCCACCCAAATGTGGGGCAAACGCCAGCAGTGAGACTAAGCGCCGGGCGCTGGCACAGCCGCGCTGTGGGCAATACTGATGACTTCCTAATGGGCCCTGAGAGCCGTCTTCATCTCTGCCTCTGGCCACGTTATTCGAGTGAGCGGCTCCTCGATCATCTCGTTTGCAGGACCCCCAGCTGTCCCCTGCTCCCAATCTCTTTTCGGTGCCGCCAGCACTTTTTCCTCCCAGAGATTGGTTTGTTCCTTCTGCTCCCAGACGCTGTCACTTCAGAGATGCTGGTCATTTTTTAAGTGCATTTCTTGCTCTTTTGATCCTTACTTTACTTCCCTTGGAGTAACTGGGCATGACCAAGCGAGGATACTGGATCCGAGCCCCAGTTAACTCACCTGCATGGATCCACAGAGAGCTCTGAGCGCAGCCCAGGTTAATTTGGGGCAGGGCTGTTTTGGAAAGAGGGTTTTGCCCAAGGCAAAAGCAGAAATCCTGACACCTCTAATTAACCCAATGAGCCCGCTGGGTGGCAATGCCAGCAGTCCTGGCTGGGGCCAAGGAACAGGTCTGGCCCTGCCACCATCCTTGATTTGCTTGGCTGAGCAGGACCATGCCCAGAGCTGGGCATTGCTGCAACGCCACAGAGGAGTGGTTGGGTTCGGTGTAAGAGCATTTCCCATTAAAGCCGTGTACTGGAGGACTGGGGTGGATGCACATCTGTACACCCACACTGGGACCATGCGACATTACATACATGCAACTTTTATTCCAGCCTTTCCAGATGCAATGAGACACTGAAACCCAAGGACTGCAAAGCGCGTGCAGGGTTTGCAGGCAGCGGAGCAGCCCTCTCATTGCCGCCTCCTTTTCCTGGTGCAGAGGGGAGGTTTTGGGCAGCACAGGGGGATTTTAATTCCCCTTTGCAAGGAAGAGAAACTTTCCCAGTGCAAGGACTAGGGGTGGTTAAATGGGTTTTCCCATGTAGGGATCAGTCGAGCTGCTGAAATCCTTACCCAAGGGTGATACAGGTGGAAAAAATCCTTATGTAGGCTGAAGAGGAGAGTGGATGAGGAGCTCAAAGAGAGATGGGCAAAGCACATCAGGCTTAGGAAATTCCCTGAGCTGAAACAAGTTGATATTAAAAAACTATTAGAGGGCTCAACTACAAAATATTATGAGGGAATCAAACACACTGACCTGTTCCTGCTCACTCTTGTGCATCTGCTTATGGCTACTATGGGAGACAGAAGACCTAAAAACCTCCAAAACCCCACTATTTTGTGGCAGGCATCTCCAGCAAATATCAGTGGGGAGGAGCAAGTGGGAAACTCTGGCCGGGCGAGCCGATGCAGCAGAGCAGCTGGAGGTGGTGGGAGCTGCACTGGGCTGTGCCATGNGGGGGGGGGGGGGGGGGTAGGTGCATCTATTTTGAGGTGAGTGCATTGTGCTGGGGAAATAACTGATTTAGATGGGGAAATTTATTCCTGCTGGCACTATGTACTATAGAGCCATAAATAATCAGCCCTTAAAAGCAATTGCCTCAACTAAATCAGAGAGGCACGTAAACATCCCAAAGCTGCATGATTAATAAGGGGAAATTATATTGTAGAAGAGGATTCACGACTTGCCTTCATGTCCGTGCAGCAAAGCCCATCCTGGAGAGCCTCTCCCCATCACGTCAAACATGGCGGCACAGATGATAGTGGTGCGAAAGCTCCCAAAAGCCTAGTGCTGGCAAAGGCATCTGCATGACAGAGAGGGCCGGGAGCAAACGCTCCTGTTTCACCTGCCATGGAGGAAATAGGAGGGAAGGAGAAAGCAAATGCTGCTCTTCTTGCAGGAAAAAGGCAATGACTGAGAAGGGGAGCTGGGATCTGTCCCACCAATGTTGTCCTTGTGTATCCCCTGGGTGCTGCAGGACGGGCCGTGTCCATCCCTCTGAGCACCTCCATGCTTGAGGCTCTGCCAGACAGGCAGCAGCAGAAAACCCCCCAGAAACCTCTTGCCTTTCTAGCATCCTTTGGAAAAAGCTCTACTTGGGCAGTGCTGGCATTGTTTTCCCAACATCCTGAGTGATGACGTGCCCCATGGTGGAGGAATGGACCCACACGTGGGACATCTCCTGCTGGGAAGGTGCTGGGGCTGCTGCCAAGAGAGATAGAGGAATCGCTGGGGCAGATGTGAGGGTGCACGTGGGCACGCACAAAATGACGCATCTGCAAGACCTTGTCGATGACACGAAGCCAAGCAGGGAGGAGCCTTCTCCTTCCCCTGGGGTCTGGGTGCTGCAGCATCCCCATGTCCTCCACCTGGACTGGAGCCCTGACCCACTGCTGCCAACAAGCTTTTTTCGTGACCAGACCAGAGAGCAGCACTTGGATTCAAAAGGACTCTCCAATCCCAAAACCCTCTTTTAAATAATTTTTTAAATTCTAAGCCCTATAAGTCTCCTCCAAGCCCGATTCTGCTGTGACAAGTGGCTTCAAAGAGCCCCTCCACATTAAAATTGGATGTTGCTCCCACACAGCCCAAGATCAGAAACACCTGCAGTAGGGATTGATTGCCTGATTAAGGGGAATTGATTGCCCCAGCCTCATTAGCATATCGTTAGTGCTGACCCCATGGCTGGCCCTGCTCAAGCAGGCCGTGACCAGGATGGATTAAAAAGTGCAGTGTGCTGAGGAGGGATGGGAAATCAGTAAATGGGGGGGGCAGGGGGGAAAGGTGAAAACTCTGGTCGATAACATCCACCTCATTACCCTGCTGGGGCTTCAAGCACTTGACACCCATCGGCCCCAGGGGCGTTGCAGGGGGATGCAGCTCCTGGAGCACAGTCCCCTGCCCATAGTGGTCCCCAGGCAGATCATCCCCCATGGGGACCGCAGAGGGTTTCTTCGGGAGCTCCAGCCCTTTTGAACATTGACTAACAGGGTTTTTTTTAGTGCCGTGAGTCAGTAGCCCCATATAGGATATCCATCTGCGCTGTGCGAGGGCTCGCCAGACTGTGTTTTAGGCCTCCGTCCAAATGAAGCTGAAGAACTAGTTGAGTTTGATTTGTGGGTTGGGTTTTTGTTCTGTTTTGTTTGTAGGTTTTTGGGGTTTTTTGGTTTTGTGGGTTTTGGTTTTTTGTTTTTTTGGGGTTGGGTTTTTTTTTTTCTTCCTTCCTAAGTTTTGCACACAAAAGAAGGGGATAGGAGCCCAGGCTGGTCCCGAGTCCCCATCCAGGCTGACCATCCCCAGGACCCACCTTGTGAGCGATCTACCCCAGCTCAGGAGGCAAAGTGCAGCAGAGAGCCTGGTCCAGCCTGGCACCAAACAGCACTGGGATGGGAGCCCCTGGCTCCTGGCGTTGCAGGAAAATCTGGGTTTTTCCTGCAGACCTAGGCTGTGGCACATCACAGCTCTGCTATTGGCATCTGGGACGCAGAAAGAATTTCAGTTTGATCAAAGACCAAGGACTCTGGGAGGGAGTGGAAGGAGCAGCTTCTTCCAGAGACCTGGGATAGCTGCTGCCCAGTGCCCTGGGGGGACATTCGCCCCAAGCCAAGCTCCACCCCCATCCCTGGAAGCACCTCGGTCCCTTCTGGGATTTTTGGGCACTTCTTTGGACTGATTTCCAAAGAATACCCTGTTCATCCTCTGCTTTCAGGTGGATGAAGCAATTCCCAGCTCTGGGGAAGGCAGGAGCATTAGAAATGCAATCAAACATGCAGCACCAGCACTAATATTTGACTGCAAGCTAATGAAATCCTGGCATTGAGCACGAGCAGACCGGGCATCTTTCCAAGGCCTGGTTAAGTGCCCAGAGCCATTCAGGAGGAGTTAGTGCCAGCAGCCAGCTGAGGGGGGCCAGCTGGGACCGGAGCCCCAGAGGGATCACGGCTGCATATGCAAGAGTGAGATTGGTGGAAAAGTCTGTTCTCAGGTATCCTTTCAGCATCCAGGATCAGTTCTCTCCTATTTTTTTTGTTTTAAAAATCTGACGTGCAGTGAGAGCTACGAGAAGCTGGGATGCTCGAGGACCCATGTGTGCAGCACAAGTGACCTTGGCAGTTGTCCCCAGGAGGTGCCATTCAGGCATGGACACCTGGTGCTCATCTTGGGTTACCATGCCAGGAACCAGCATGGGCTGGACAACACCAGGAGCGTGTGGGGTCCCCCCCACAGCCCCCTGCCACTGCTGTGCTGGGAGGATGTGGGGATCCCCTCTTCAATGCTGTGCCTTTCCCATCTGCAGGATGGAGGTGCCCATGTCTGATTGACAGCAGCGCCATGCGTGTCGTTCAGGTTTATGATGTGTTTCCAAAGTAAAAGGTGCTACCAGTGAATAAATTCTGGTTTCCCAAGCAATCAGCACAGATTTTCTTTTCTAAAAGAGGGGTTTCCTTGCTTCCTCGCTGCCATTTGGGATGTTGCTGCAGTGGAGCTGCTGGCTCCAGCCTTGGATGCAGTGGTATTCCCGATGGGATGAAGTCCTCCACGTCGATGCTGCCCATCAGCTCTCATTACAGTTCATTTTCTGTGTTAGCTGAATTATTACAGGAGAATCATCGCCAGCAGTCTGCATTCAGACTTTTGCCGGATACTCTACACAGTAAATTAATTAGTAGCTATGTGTTAACTACCTGCGAATCTCATAACTGTAATTGCACCACAGTGCTCTGGCGAGGAGTGTTTGATCTCCTATCGATTAATGAAACAGGTTTCCCCCTTTTCACAAGATGTCTCTCTTCCCACAGGCTTTCGTGTCACCATTTTTGAAGAGGAATAACTTGACTGAGGAAGAGCCGGAGCGAAGGAATCACAGCTTCACGTGGAATGGATGCAGCAGCTGGTGGTGGTCACCCCGGCACTTGCGGCAGTGGTGGGGGCAGAGGAGCGTGTCCAGGAGAGCACACATCCTGCAGCATCTCACAGCTCCTACAAGTATCCCGGAAAAGGTGGGACAGAGCCCCGAGCCCCCCTTTTTTTGGCTGTTGAGCCCCGAGGAGGCACCTCAGTTCACGCCCTCTGCAGTGGGGCAGAGCGGGAGGCTGCTCAGCTCTTCACCTGATCAACAGGGATGATGTTTCAAGCAGCTTTTTCCAAGAAAAAAACCCCCCAAACCTTCCTGAGCTTTCCCTATGTTTTTCCAACTGCAAGAAAGTCGAGTGCCTCTGCTCCCCTCCGGTGCCAGAGGAGCCTTGTCCCGCTCGGTGCCGGGCTCCCCTGCCCCTGAAATGGAAACGAGTAAGTAGGATTCATCTGAATTATAGTGACCCTTCCAACCCCAACGCTTTACAGGAATGATTACACATTATTTTATGAATAAGTAATGTCTTGCCACAGATTTCCACCTGCTCTGAGCATCTCCCTGTGATCTCTGTGGCTTTCAGAAAGGCAGTTGGAAACAGAAATCTATTTTGCAGGCAGCAGAGATGTTTGAAGCCTCCTTCATCCCGCATTTCAAGTGTTTATCTCCTTCTCTCGGTGCAGCTGTGCCTCCTTCGTGGCAGGCGGGTGTGACTAAGCAGATCAAGCTCTTGACGTAAAGTTTTTGCTGCTGCAGGTCCATCTTCCAGTGCAAAGAAAAAGTTGTCATGAACATCATTAAGGCACTAAAGAGAGAAACAAAACCCAGCTAAATTGGGTTGGCAGCTGGATCCCAGAGACTAATTAATTAGCTGATTAATCGTCCGTGTGTCCAACACGGGTGGCTTCTGCATTGCTTTGCTTGCCAGCGAGGGCAAGCCAGGGTCTGCAGGAAGGTGCTGGGATGGCAGACATGCTCACCATGCTGCAGAGGGGAAGGCAGAAAAGACCTTGTGTGCTTAGCACGGTGCAGATAAATTACTGTTGTTTAGATATCTTCCTTCTCTATGTAATAGGCCAAGAATTAAATACTAGGAATTGCTTCACTGTCCCCTACCACTGCCACCCACCCAGCAAAAGGCAGGGTTATAGAAACTGCTGTGGCCTTCAGAAAAAAAAAAAAAAAGAAAAGAAAAACCCCAAAATTGCTCCCAAGCTTCCTCTTTCCTTCCCAAGATAAGCAAATGAAAAAAAAAAAAATTACTGAAAATGTTTCTCCACTAACCCTAATGTCACACACTGTTCAGGTGTTCCCCCTCTTTGTGAAATTAGTGTTGGCCAAATTGAGTTATTTTAACATCATTTCAAAACAAAGAGTCAAGATACTCCATTTTTAAGTATTATGTAGAAACATTTTGACACAAAACCCCATCACCCATTCATCAACCCCTTGTCTAATTCAGCACAAGTTCATGAATAATTTCCATCAGCCTGAAACTGCTTATCGCTGATGAGACTTAGCCCAAAGTGTCTGTCTCGATGTGGGCATCCTCTCCCCTCTCAGGAGATGCAGCAGCGAGATGCCCGTCAGCTCCTGGGAGCTGAGGACCTGCAGGACTTGCTGGGAAAGGTGACCCCAAAGTCCCTGCGCATCTTCTGCTGGGTCCAACGAGGAAGACTTCATCCCATCTTCTTGCCCTACAGCAAACAAATAAAAACCTGGATGAGCTGGGTGAAATGGTGTAAAACCTTCCAACGCAACTTCTTCCCTGTGACACGGGAATATCCCAACAAACATTTCACACCAGTTCTGCTATTTTGGCAAACAAGAGCTGTTCGGAGCAACAAAGAAAATCCCCCCCTGGAGCAACAGCCATGGAACAAGGGCTCGTGGAGCCACCAGGGGTCCGGTCCCAACACCAGCCCCTGCCCAGAAAGCTGCGCTCGGGGTGATATGGGGGGGCAGGAAGGCAAAGAGCTCCCATGTCGCCCCCTCCTCCTCTCCATGGCAGGCTGACAGCAGCGGTGGTCCACGCTGCCTTCAAGGGCTGATGGCTTCACATGTACCTCAGCAGTGCAGGGGCTGCCTCTTGTTCTCATTTTCCTAAATAAACTTCGCTACAGCAAAGACATTTTTGCACTGATTTGTATTAGCATTAGCAGGTTCCCCCCAGATTTGGATGCAGCTGCAGGATCCCTCCTTGCACCCCTTGCCTCTACCACTGCCATGAACCCAGCTGTGAACCAACGCAAGAATCGAAGTCTACAACTTCTGGCTGACTTGCAACAGAATATTTTTATCATTAATTTTTCCTTATGAAATCTTTTGAACCACATTTTCCCTTCCTGGGCTCTCCTGGAGTCAGCACGTGGGTGTTCGGTGTGGTTTTACAGCATCCAGCTTCCCAGAGAGCATTTATCGGTGGGGTTAAGCTGGAAGCTCTTCTCCTTACGACATTCACAGCTTTGCACGTTTGATTTTAAGCAGTTGGTAACGATCCAGCCAGGGGTCCCAGCTAACAAATGTTGTGAGATTACCTGGGAAACATTAAACACTGATTAAAGCACCTGTATGTTGTCACAGGGGTTTACCCCAGGGCAGCTTTTGGAGCCCAGGCTGGAGAGGCTGCAGTTGCCCAAAAGCCTGCGTGTCTCCTCACGCCGGCCCTTTGAGCAGCTGAGCAGATGCTCCCAGGGGGGTTTGCAGTCCAGCTTTTCTAGCAATGACCCCCCCCACCCTGTGCCCAAACACCACCAAGAGACCACCAAGGAAAGGTCCTCAGCCCCCACTGAGCCCCCCCCCAGGCATGTTTCGCCAACGGCCCCAGCCATCCCCTCTCCCACCCATGCCACCACGTAAAGAGCTGCTCTGACCCTTGTTTTCCACGGGGATCTGTGTGCTGCCCTCCAGGAGGGTGAGACAGGAACCCAGTGCCACTCAAACCCCTTGAGCTTCAGCGCCTGGAGCAGCACGGGCTCTGCAGACACCAGTGGTCAGAGGTGGGTGTGAGGTGCTCCGCGGACACACATGAGCAGGGGGATGCCCTTGGGAAGCATCTTCCTCCAGGCAGAGGGATGGCTTCACCCAGTGCTGAGACATCAGACCTTGTCCTGGCACAGCTTGGCTGGTGGAGCCATCCACTCGTGGTGCGACGTTGCCTCTGCCACGGCCACCTGCCGAGAACCAGAGGAACAAAGCAGGCCTCTGCAGGGGAAAAAATAAAATAAAAAATAAGAAGAAAAAGAAAAAGGAGATTAGAAATTACAAATGGCGACAACAACAACAAAAATATACAGCTTTCTCCTCAAACTGTTCTTTTAGTCCCAACAGCATCTGCTGTGCAGAGCTCACATCTCAAAATTCACAGCTGCTCAAAAAAAAAATAAAATGCTTATGAATTATTTATCCCTGCTCAGATCAATCCTTCAGCGTGCTGTCAGTGAGGAATCAAAGCCCCAACAAGGCAGGCAGGGGAGGAAGCAGCATCCAACCCCATGGAGCGGGTGGCGGGTCCGTCGGCTTGCGTGCTGCACCTCACCCCCTCCTGTCCCCGTACCCAACCCCGCGTGGCTGCGGTGCCCGTGCCGGAAGGAGCCGACGGAGCCCCGCCACGTGCCCCATTTCTGAGCTCCTTCCAAGACCCTGCGTATTAATAATTGATGGCCAAAGCTTATTTTAAGGCATGCAAACCACCTTGTTCCCAGAGAGGCTTCTCTTCCTCATCCCCAAATCCAGCCTATTTCCACCAGAGCGGCACTAATCGAAGGCGCCCTATTCCCAACTCTGCTTTGCCAATGGTGACTCCATCTCCTGTCTGCAGCTTCTGAAACTCTTAAAATTCTGTACCTCTCCCTTGCAGCCAGCACCTGCCTCCCTGCCAGCTATTTCCCCCTGCAAAGTGACAGGGAAATTAAAAAAGCGCAATTGCAGCAGCCAAGGGAAGGAACCGGCCCCGGCCCCACTGTCCCCCTTCTGTTCAGGTGTCTTTCATGGATCTGCAGATGTGGAGAAGAGCAGAGCACAGGGGCACGCGGGGACTGGAAAAATACTGCTTGTCCTGCCCTGTCCGGTAGGGAACAGGGTCAAGGGCAGGATGAGGAGAGAGGAAACATTTCAGCTTATTTTTCTCTTTGCTTTTCAGAGGAAAAATTCAGCCCTGCAAAGAAAAGCAGGCAACTGCCCTGCACATAGGGAAGCTCCAGGCTTCGAATTGTGACCTGGAGTGCTTCCAGCACGTGGAGGCCAGGCACTTCCCTCGCTGCCTTGGCGAGGCTGGCTCTCACAGGAGGGGTTGCACAAGGTCAGTTCTTGCAGGACAGGTTGCAGGGGGAGTGGTGCGAGGTGATGCTGGTGCCAGCAGGGTGGTGGGCAGGACAGCAGAGTCACTCGTGAACCTGCAGCCCAGCGCACTGCAGCAAAGCACCCCAATGTGCTGACTTGGTGCCTTGCCCAGTTACTTTGGAGGTTGGTGAGAGGAAAGCATCCCTCCTCATCATAATTTCTGCATTTCAGGACATTTTGCATCTTTACTGACAGCAGTGAAGACCCCAGCACAGTATCTGCTCCCAGGACTGCTCCCTTTCCCATGAGGTCCCCAAATCAGCCCTAATTCACTTGGGGTCCCAAAAACCCTGCCCCATTCTCAGGGGGAAGACCTCTCCTGACAGTGCTGGTTGTGGTCTCTCTGCCTTCTCCATGCCGAGCCTTGTGCTGTCAGAGCTCTGGTCTCAACCTCCTTCCTACAGCATCTCTCCTCCTAGAGCATCTGCATTTCCCTGGGCAGATGCAATGCCGCTTAATTAGCCCCTGCACAGCGCTGGGCCCATCGTTAACCACGCTCCTGCTCTCAGTCTGGAGCATGTTTTGCAGTGCCTCTGCAGCTCTGTGTCTGCAAAGCCCAACCGCAGCTGGAGAGAAAGGCAAGAGCAGGCGTGAGAGTTGGCTGCACCCAGCCCCCAGCCCCTACCATGCCCACGGTCCAGCACGAGTTTGCCTTTGCACAAGCCCACCGGCAGGCAACTCACCGCCAAAAACCCAGACAAACTGCATTTCCTGCTTCCTTAATCTGCCTGTACCCTACTGAGCAGTGGGTGCACAGGGCTCAGCTCGTCTGCCAGACGCTGCCCTGGCTGCCCTCTCCGCCCGGTCCCCAGCCAGCAGCCCAGCGATGCTCCGGGAGAGCCTCCGGCACAGCCCTCAATCCCTGCAGCACCCTCCCTGGTGCAAAGCCATTTATCACCGCATACAAACGGCTCGCTCGCTAAAGGCCACGCCATGACAAAACGCCAATAGGTGTATTTACATTCAATATGTCCCGCTAATCTGGCCTTCAGAAAGCATCTGCTGAATCTGTCCTTTCATTCCTGGGCATCACCTCTTTAATCAGTCTCTCCTTACTGATCACAGATTGATTTCAGTTCCAGTAGCCAATAGGTTTTCCTTTTAATTTTCAGCATCACGTTTAATTAAAGCAAGGTGGGTCCGACCCCATCAAATCATATCAAAGTCTGTCTAAGCCCCAGGTGAGTGAAAACACCAGCATAAATTATTGATTAATCTTTGTTCAGATTAATCTATCACTGCCTTTCCTTGGGCAGCGCGAGGATGGAGCCTGCAAGATGTCCGTCTTGTGGCAGCTGTTCTGTGGCTGCTGAGGACACCACGGCGTCGCCAGCTGAAAACCTGCTCCCCAAGAGCATCACGTCCCTCATCCCTTTCCCCAACAAATCCCACCTCTGGGGCAGAGCGGGTGCAGGCTTCACCCTGGGAGACGTTGCTAAACTGCCAGAGCTTGTTATCCTCTGGGAGAAGGATGCAAACCTCAGCGAGAAGTGGGATTTTAAAAAAAAAAAAGAATCTGTGTTTCTGTACAAAATCCAGACTAAAGGCCTTTAGGCTGCAAGAACAAGTGGTTTTCCCCTGTCTGGGAGACCCTGGAGCTGCAGAGTTGTTGGGAGCGATGCTTGGGATGGGGAAACCCTTCTCCTCAGCCCGCCTGTCGCTGCCAAAACAGATTTCAAAGCAATCAATGGAAACCACCTCAAAGCTCATACCTGCAAGCAGTTTTACGTCAGGAGATGAGGACCAGCAAGAGGTGGCTGTGATGGGGAGAGAAAACTGAGCAGACATGAAGGGAGGTGCCCGTTGCCACTCGCCCAGCCAGCACCGGCGAGGTTTGCCCTGGGTGAGCAGATCCCCCAGCCGGGAGGATTTTCTGCGCTTCCTGGGCTGGATGAGAGCCTGAGCACGGAAATGATCCCAAAACACTAAAACGCAGCAAAGCCTCAGAGTGCCCGAGAGATCCTCTGCGGCTTGGCCGGAGCCAGCTCCTCCGGCACTGCAGCAACCCAAACCTGGAGAGCAAACACGCCTTTTGGATTATGAATAAAGATCGAGCCGAGGCGTCCCTCCCGCTCCTGCCGGCAGCCGGCTCTCCTGCCTGAATACTAATTGCTAGGCCAAGCTGAGACCACTTAAATGCAGCTTTGGGGCCAGGGTCTGGAAGAGGCAATGATATATTTGCAGTCTTTGGGGTAAAACAAGTAGCGTTGCTGGATCCAGAAAACTTCTGTTCTTGGAATAAACTTTGGATGCTGCCAAAACCTGAAAGGGGTGAAGGGCTGGACAGAAATAGCTGGAGATGGAGAGGGATTGCCAACAGCATCAGATCAGCTTGTGAGTCAGCAGCATTAGCTCTCACCTCAACAAGCAATCTGCAAATTGTGCAAATCTGCTTTTCACAGTTCACCTCACCTGCTAAATGGCCTCAGATTTACAGCTTGGGTGTTAACGCTCAAAAATGACTGAGTTAATGAAGAAGCAGAAGCGGGAGGGGCGGGGGGGGGATTAAAACAAACACACATGAATTTGGATTTCATTTGAGGAGATGGCTGGAGCCGTCCCGCATGAGGGTTTATGCCACAGGATGCTCAGTGGATCTGGTTTTGCAATTACGTCCCCGGAAACACCTGAGACTGGTTCTCGAGCTGGGCAGCTCTTTTCCCTCCCTATTTTTCCAGCTGCTTGCTGCAGCTGCAGCCCTGGCCTGAGGCCCTCACTGTGCAGGGAGGGTCTTTGATCAGGTAAAGATTTCCAATCCTTCTGGATTAAAACCCTCCTGTCATCAAATGCAAACCGGACAAGGGGATCAGTCTATGCAAGGAGAAGATGAAAGGGGCCGTGTTTTCCCTCCCTCTGTAAAGTGGTGAGATCAATACTGAGTTTCCACTGGGATGAAAGAGCCAGCTCGGCTGCAGGGGAAATTGCCTGGGAAGGAGGAGGCAGGAGGAGAACGAATGGGTGGAAAGAGCCACCCCAGAGTTTACCTTTAAAGTATTTTTAGTGCCAAGCTTGGGAGAAAAAGCTGCAACCAAATAGTTCAGAGCAGGACAAGTAGAGGACATCCACGTGTCATGGAGTTACCTTTGTGCAAAGGTGCTCAGAGCAGAGCTGGGAAATGAAGAGGGAGCTAAGGAGAGGGGAGAAGGTTGCGATGAGTTGGGCTTTTTCTTGCGCTGAGCTTCTTGAAAGCGTGTGAAAGGAGGATGGTAGCTTCAAAGCATCTCTTGGGGTCTCACCTCTCGGCTTCAGATCTTTAAAAGCAAATCAGCTCTTCAGGCAGGGCTGTGTGTGGGAAGGTACCTGTGGGTCCCACATGTCTGGTATCTTGCTGTTCAGAAACCTTTGGGGGACACACTTGAGAATCATCAGCGTGCCATGGAGCTGTGCCACCATCTGGCCCCTCCAGTGCCATCCTGGCCCCTGTGCTGAACCACCATCTCTCTGACAAGCCAGGCGCACCCACGCTGTGCTGCGGGCCAGGTTTAATGCCAGTCTGGGTATCAGGGGCTTTTCCACAGGCACAAGCAGTCCATCACCTTTTCACACAGAAACTAGGAATGTCAATCCCACTACAACCCTTAATTCAAACTGTGTTTGCTCTCTTTTGAGATAATATCATGTTAATGTTCTCCAACTGGCTACTATTAATCTTGCATCGCAGACGGACAGATCATTATGAATAGGGGGAGCGGGGGGATCTGTAGCACAGATTGATCAAGCACGTTACAAAAAAGTGATGTGATTTATGTCTATATTACACCACATATTAGGATATTTCTATAACCTAGCCCCTGAGCAAATACCAGTACGTGCCCCACACACAACGGCACTGTTTCTTTAACTAGCTATGTAAACACAATATGGAGACACTTGACGGGATATAATTAAATCCTACAAGGGGTGGTTGGAAAGAGGACAGTCCAGTACACCTCTAGCCTGTACCAGGGACCTGACACCTCCCCTGACACGGTGTGAGGGCTGTCAGGTCACCCACGGAGTGACCTCCACATCCTTCTTGAGGTCTGGACCCCCTTCTCCCTTTTTCGCCCCCAGCAACACCAGGCTTCGTTTCCTCTTCCCATGGAACACAACTGAGCATCAAACAGTTCATCCCTTCTCATCCAGCATGCCTAATCCCAGACCCCACGGACCCCCCCTCGGAGCTCACCAACTCTCCAGTGTCCCTATGCCCGGCACAATCCTGGAGGTCCCAGGCCCTCCCCTTCTGCTGAGCCCCTCCAGCACGTCCCACACTCGGGCAGAGATCACAGATGACATCCTCAGAGGGGTGATTAAATCAACAGTGGGATCCAGGCTCTTTGCCCAGACCCATCTCTGACCTCTTACTGCTTCAGGGGTTCACAGATGCCTACTCGCAAGCTACGTCTATTTTATTCAGAGTGATAAAGCATCTCCTCTTGTCCTAGAGCATCACCTCATGAAGTTTAACAGCTGCTGCATTCCCTCCCAGAGATCGTTGCATTGCTGCACCCTGGGACCGGTCCAAGGTCTATTAAAGCCAGTGGAAAACTCCCATTGACATCAATCAATCCAAGATTAAAAAGGGTTTGTAAAGCCTGTGATACCTCAGCAATGAAAGATAAAAGTATAACTATTTTCAAAATTTACATTTTAAAGAAATCTGAGTTTCCACGGCCAATATAAACCCAGCATTGCCTGTTGTAATGAAAATCAGGAAAATGTTTGCGTCGTATGGACACTGAGCACAGGGGGAAAGCTGCTGAAATCTAAGCACCGACTTGGAAGATGGAGCAGAGCACGTGCCAAAACCCACTTCTGAGCTCACGTCAGAGAATGCTAGAAGCCAGGAGGCTCTTCAGCACTGATGGCCTTGAGTGCAATAAGAAAGAATACCAATAATCTCGATTATTTGCCGCTTCCTTGAAATCATGGAGGAAGAGGACAAAATGCCGGGTATCTGAATGTGTAAGTTATTTCTTTGGAACAGGAGCCTAAGAAGGAACAGCTTTATCTGAAGCTGGTAAAACAACAAAATTAAACTAGCATTAAACCAGACCAAGAGCATGTTACTCTGTGCTAACAGTCTGTCGAGAGAAAGTTTTGGTTGGCAGCACCAATTTACAATACAGTTTACAAATCAGTGACTTAGAGGTGGGGTTTCAATTTCTGGGGTTTTGGTTTTTTAACTTAATTACTTTGCATTCTGAACGCCCTTTCCAAGCTTTACTTTTTCCATGCTGCGTCTCTACCAAGCGACTTTCATGCAGCGCTTGCACAGAGCTCTTATGGCACTATACTTAGGAAAAATAAAGTAAATCCACTTCTCACCTCCAGGGCTGAAGGTGTTGCTTTTTGTTTATATCAACACTATTTAATGATACATATTTTCAGCGCTTCAGATAACCTGAGTGAGGGTGTATCGATTTCTCTACCTTGTGCTATAAGGTGGCTTGTATTAAAAAAGAGATAACTCAGCTCTTTTCTAGTTGGGAGCCTGCTAGGAAAAGGCCCATGTTTGACTGCTTTTTAAGCAGTGGTGAACCACCCCCCTTCCCACATCCCCAAGAAAACCCTTTGAAAATGTTCTGAGATGAAAAATAAATACTAAACCTTTTTGCTGAGTTTTGTAACAGCCCATTACAGTAAAACAACCAAAGGAATTATTAACAGCAGCAAATAAATTGGTTTGGAAACTGATGTCCAATGTGTGACTAAAACCTGAGAATTAGAGCTGTATTGGTGAAGAAAATGTACTGGTTTAAAGCCTTTTGAGCAAGTATGGGAGTTTGTTCCTTGCAGAGGGCAGTATCCCCGGTACACCCACCAACTCCACTGCTATCAGCTGCAATGGTATCTGAGAGGTCACCTCTAATTTCCCGATACAATTAACACAGTTGGCAGCAGGCTGAGCAGGACGTTTCTTCCTTACTGATCCCCCACTGCTCCTTTAAGGATGGAAAAAAAACATCACATCGCAGTAATTTTAAATGTTTCATAGCAGAGCTTATCCACTCTCTCACATCAGCAATTTGCAGTTTTAATTTCATGGATGTCTGTAATTATGTGAGTATAGCAAGGTGCACAGTAAAAGCAAAAAGAAAAATCTTAAGAGCTTAGCATCTTTACTTTTTGGCATGTTTTGTTAAATACTTTCGGTTTAATTTCCTCATGTTTTTCAGTCAGACAAAAATATCAAATACAAAGAATCTGAGTTGACTGTAATCTTCCATGGTTGTTACCTCAAAACCATGTGCAGTGGTGGAAATTGAATCAAGTGGGAGGGTAAGATCATCGGCACATCCTACATCAGCATCAATCACTCCCCTCTGTAGTTACGGAGGGGGAATTGTCATCCAAAACTCAGAGGTGAATTCACACGGTGCCTGAGCAGAACAGACCTTTCCGTGAAGGACCGGTGCAGTTTCTCTCCCTCCCCTTAGCTGGGGACACATCTGAGTCAGAAAATCAGGTTTTGGGAAATTTAGGAAGAAGGGTTTTGGAAGTGAGCGAGCGTTTCATCAGAACAGAGTCACCTCTTGGCTCAGGAGGGATTTATCACCAGAGCAGGATTTATACAAGAGCTGAGTAAAAACTCAAAGAAAACAAAATGTAATTAAGCCTCCTGTTAAGGTCCTGTTTTAGCAATTCTTGCTCAGAGTTTGGGACCTCACTTGCCTGTGGCTCACCCTGACCCCAGGGGCTGGACAGGCTCTTTCATCCTGCCGGGTCCAGCTTTATTCCCTCCAGCGGGATACGGACAACCACCAGCCCCTCGGCAGAGCTTTCCCGAGTTGCCATTCTCATCTGACATTTCACTTCCCTTCAGGTCCCCCAGTGGGTTCCAGCCTCTTCAGCTCTAGGAACCGACGAGTGGCTGACTTTTTTGTCTAGCAAAAAATGAACGGTGCCCGCAGGTCACCTCTCCCCGTAGCTGCTCTGTAGATTGTTGTGCACCAAGGGGAAGCCACAGCCCCATTGTCATCCCTGAGCCTTGGCTGATGGGACTTCAGCGCCTTTAATAAAAAAAAAAAAGGCTCCTGCTTTCTTCTCAGCATTTTAAAGAGGGATCATCAACAGTAGTCAGGCTATAAGGAAAGAAAAAAGGCTAAAAATATCTTAATAAAACCAAAACGCATGCAGGAAGTGCAGATGGTGAGAGACAAGGGCATGGCAGCACAAGCACAGGCTGCTTCTCCTCACTATCAATTTTATTTTTATACCAAGACTACAGTGAAATTTCCTGCTAACAATTCTTCACCTGTGGCTGCCGAATGAGCAGCCTGTTGTGAAAACTCAATAGCTGAAATGTTGGTACCGTGGGTTAATTGTAATTGGGTACATAAATCCCAGCCTGCATTACTGTTTCACAAGTGTAATGCTTATAATCACGTTCCCAATGCAAATATTTGTTCTCAGGATTTCAAAATTCTCTCACCATTAATATTTTTCACATATTTATTGTTTTTTGGAAATAGTCCTCAGCTGATTTGTGGGAACTTGTTGGAGATGTTGAACAACAACAGACCCGACCATGGTGCAAGCAGGTGTGTTTGCACCCAAAATGACCAGTCTCAGCATATGAATAATGAAATATTTCTGTCCTTGATCCCAGCCCTCTGGTCTTCAGAGCAACTTTTTGTTCAGCACAAACCCCTCTATTACCAGCTAGAAGGACTCTCATTTTAAATTAGCCTCTTTATTAACACAAAAAAATAAATGAGAAATGCTCAGCTGTCCTTGCGTTCTCACAAATCAATGTACAATAAAAGACCATTTACATTCCTATGCCATACTTCATGTTTTTTAATCCCCTTTCATTTTTACGACACAAACCTGGTAATTGGGTATTAGTGCCACTGTTGAGCGTTATGGAGGATAAAATGCCAGACGATAAAAACCCCGGGTTGTTGCACAGGCATACCCCCTGACCTCCCAGGGGGTTCAGCACTCTCCTTGTGCTAACAAGGAGCACATCTGGAGATGTCTCTTGTTTTGATCACTTGGTTTTAAAAGGGAAGAAAAAAGACAACCTCAAAAATTCTAACACGTTTATGACACATACACATCTTTATAGGAACTAATTATCTGATATTGAAATCAGAGTCCCTCAAAGCAAGAGACATGACACAAACCCCGATGACTCCAAGCCAGCTTTGTTTTGGGGCTGTTGCTCACAAAACAGCCAACTCCAGCCATATGCTGGCTGCTTCCGACCAACGACATACCATGGGCAAAACAGCTGACTTCTGATGTAAAGAAACCCAGCTGAAGCTATCACTTCCCCCGTTTACTTGTAGAAAAATCTCCTCTTCTGAAGGACACCAGGTGAGTTTAGGAGAACAAAAGCTCTGCCTAGCAATGGTGCCTTCACGGCAAACCAGGGGAGTCGGAGGCTTTGGAGTGGGCTGTGAGGTTCAATCCCAATGGAGCCAATTCTCATGCAGAGCTGTGGCAGGGAGCCTAGGACACAGATTAAGGTGCTAAATTCACTGATGAAACCTGCACTGAGCGCCAGCTTTGAGGTTGATGTGCCACCCTATTACATGTATTTGAACTAAACCTATAGGCTGCATCTGTAGTAAGGTCACACAGGCAGAGGTGTGGATGGCAATAGGTTTCCACGCAGTGGCAGGTAACAGCTACTGAATCAGACAACTCAGCCTCCTGCTTAACCACCTCACTGTAAGCACGTGGAGCCACATTTCCCACCTCCAGGGCCTCGGCTCTTTGTGTGGTGGTACAGAGCAAGGAGCAATCAATTCCCAGCTAAATACTGGTAGAAAGACCAGTCACAGGGTGGTTACGGGGGTATAAAGACACCTGGTCCTGGTACCACCTTTAAGCAAACCCTCCACGGACAGTGGCATGGTTCCTGTGGAAGGTTTTGCTCCTCTTTGTAATTCACAGATCTGGAGACATCAGAACAAGCAGTCGAGCCAACACTTGAAGTGAGGATCCTTGACAGATGCTGCAATTCGTCATTTCTGCTGTCACAGCTCAGTGCTACCTAAAGGACCAGCACCTAAGACAGGACCAGGACTGCAGCATCACTGCACAATGCAGAGCCCTAAGGCTTCCAGTGAGACAAACATCCTGATATTTAAGCTGCAATTTTACCTTGAGGAGGAATTTGCAAACCCACAGAGCGATTCTGACAAGCCTCACTGAAACCACAGGTACCGAGTTTGCAAGAAAGATGCTTTTATCCACCTGCCAGCCCTGGGATTCAGGTCAGATGAATCTCCTCTCACTTTATCATCATCATGGCTTAAAATTGTTCTACAGCACAACCAGGGTCTCCCGTAGACTTGCAGGAACTCATACGGTTTTCAGAGCATGCCAGCAACGGTGTGGATGAAACCTGAGGAGCCTTTGGTGGGTTTAGCTGAGAATGTTCATTTGTGGTTGGAGAACTTGCAGGAGCACAGCCTGGTACCCAGAGCCCAAATGCTGCAGGTGGCACTGGGGTGCTGTACTGCTGCAGCCGGCTTCCTCTCAGTAAAATTTACAACAAGGCTTTTGGGAGAGACCAAAGAGAAAAGACAAGCACCTGCAGTCTTCCATAAGCCTTTCTCCCAACAGTTGGGCAGGCATGATTCTGGCTTTGAAAGAGAAGACTGCACCTAGCACTTCCTGCTCCCTCTCATTACGTTTTCTGGGTTAATATTTTAATGTGGATTGCTCTCGGTGCTGCATAGCTCCCAATTAACCTAGGGACTAATTAAAAAAATGTATTTGTTTCCAAGTAAACATTAAAAACTTTGTAAGAAGGTAACAAATATACAAGAAAGGGAAGAGAACTAAAAGGCTTTGGTTAGAAAATTAAAGTTGTTTGCCATAGCCTGATGGTTTAATCAGTCGATCAATACTGTTCACAGGGCAGGCAGGGAGGGAGCCATGAGCTGTGATGAAAAATGCATGAGGGGACAAGGGAGACCTGGGAGTAGAAAATTAAAAAGTCAGCCTGTTACATTTGTCCAATATTGGCAGAGAAATTAAAGTGGTTTGGGGAGGGGTGCTGGGAGGGAAGAGGGGAGCCAGCTGCAATACGCACTGCATATCTGCTGCAGATCCCCTTCTCGAGAGAAACTTTCACATTAATTAAGTTGCTTTCTTAGCAAAAAGATGGATTTTGTAACCTTTAGCACTTCCAAGTGCCACAAGCACAGTAGGTGGGGTTTGCACATGGGAAAATAAACTGGGATTACTTCGCATCAGGGACGCAATAGAAGATGGCATGTTCTGATTAGGGTAAGGGGTACCAAGATGATACTCACCAGGGCGAGGTAATGCACTTTTCCTGGAGTATTAGGTGAGATTAATAGATTATTGCGCTATAAACAGCAACGCTGGAACAACGCAGCTCTCTAACATGTACAACCTGAGCCACTAAAAGCAGCACTGTTGTTTCTGCCTGTGGATTAGTTTCCTTTCCTCTCTGTTAGGTTTGGCTGCTCCCGATTCTGCAGCAGCGCTTGCCTTGCAGGAATAAGTATCAGGAACAATGCAGGTCTAGAAGATGCTCTAGAAGAGGTGAGAGCCAACCACGCTTTAGGGATCACAGTCCTTGTATGCCTTAAAGATCTGAGCTGGCTTAAAAGCTGCAACAAAAACCAATGATTAAAAAAAAGCATCATCCTGCAATTAAACGGGTTTTTGTCACCCATCCCTTTTAACCAAGGGTGAGAAAAAGAAAAATAAGAACGCCCAGTATCTAAGCTACAAAGCTGAGGACGAACACAAAAACACGGTGTTGTGGGAATGGCTTTTCAGTTAGAAGCGATCTCCCAGTTTCTATTCCTCGCATTCAAAACTCAGAGCAAGCTTCTGCCTGCCTTGGACATCCCCATCTGGGCGATCAGCAGGCAGTGGCCACAGAGCACTCAGTCTTCCAGGACAGTAAGCAGACACAAGCACACACTACATCCAAACTGCTAACATTCATAAGCTTTGGAAGAATTTAGACAATTGAATTCCACTGCGCAGAAGGGAAACACTCCAACCTGTGGCACTGGAAGGCTTGCAGGGACAGAAATCAGG
Organism: Aramus guarauna; assembly: GCA_013400195.1. NCBI lineage: Eukaryota > Metazoa > Chordata > Aves > Gruiformes > Aramidae > Aramus > Aramus guarauna. The sequence continues at coordinate 2,561,791 of VXBL01002760.1, read as the reverse complement.
AGATTCCCTCTACTGCCCTTTTCTGGGGAAGGAACATTGACAAACAGGTTTGCCTGGCACTTCTGTAAGACAATTATTTTTGTACTGAGGTGCCTACAGTGAGTGAATTTTAGGACTCACCATCAGGCTCGCCAATTACAGGTTTAAAATTTCAGGCTCAATTAACACACAGACTGGCTGATGCTGTTTTCTGCAACTAATTATCTCCAAGTGCCAAGACATGATTCCACGTGTAATACTTTTGTGAACTTTGGGATTTGCTTTCTACATCATTATTTAAGTATAAACAGAATGGAGCAGACAGCAGCACGTAAAGCAGTTTGGATATTGTATTATGACCTTTTTATTAACAACAAAAAAATGCTTACACTATCAGAAACCCAGACCTTCTAATTAGTACAGTAGCAGGATGGATAGCAGGGCCGCTCATTTACAAGGTGCTGTCACTCATCGAAGATGCACACATTGGTCTGTCTTGGGTGATCTTTGTACCAAGAAGGCTACTTGGGTCAAATAATTGCACAAGTTTTCATTAGGTAACTCAACTACAGCCAGATTTGAAACAGCCATTATCCCACTGCTATGGCCATGGTTGTTTGGTGGTAGGTAATAATTAAACAAAGTTGGGAAAAAAAAAGAATCAGTTCTCACTTACCAACACCCTCAAACAGATAGATGCTCATTCTTCATATACAACATCGTGCCTCCAAAGAAGGTCATAAACACCTATTTTCTTTCAAGCTCCCCTCTCTTTTATACAAGCCAGTCTTGCACAGATTTCTGCACCTAGAAAGCTGAAACTCCCACGTGGCACGCTGTCCTCACAGGAAGGAGCTGCTGTCTTTGGGAGCGCAGCCTTTCATGTTACCAGCAAACAGTTAATTTGGTATCACACAAGCACAGGGCAATACTCAAATTTCTTCATTTTGTCAGTTTCCACAGCTATGAAACGGGCTGTTTCATAAATGCTGTATGTTCAAATTACATTAAACAAGCACTTTAAAAATCTGTGAACACCTTATTTCAATCAGCTACAAAAAAATGGTCCCTCCCCTTGCTGCCCTGTTTTTTTTGTCCCTCCTGCTTCTTTTTATTAAATGTGATTAACCTCACTCAATATTCCTTGCTGAAAACCAAACCAAACCTTGCAGTCACCACAGCCTTTGAGGGGGGGATCCTTTCTTTCTGCAGCAGCAGCTTTTCACACAGGCAGAAGGAACCTCAAAAATTAGTCTGCAGCACGATACCTTAATGTCGATTCATTTGAAAATTAACCGAGTGACAAAACTTCTCCAGATCTCCCTTTAGCAGCTCCTAAAAGCAAGCCCATCACTGAAGCCTTTGTGGCTTGTAAAAGAAACAAGGGTGCACTAGTTGAACTAATCAAATAGGTTATCAGATGACGACAGATGAAACATAGCATCTCCAAGAACCCACCAGAGAAGACACTGAACCCCAGGCCAGCAAGCATTCAGCTGGGACAGGACCAGGGACCTTCCCGGTCTTTGGATGAAGGAAAAGCACCTGGGGCTCGTGGAGCTGAACACTACCATCCATTCTAAGTACAACAATTACTGGGAGGGATCTTACTCTTTGCTGGTGTGTTGCATGTAAATTTTAAATCATTTTGGAATCATGTGTATGTGCCTGTGCTGCAGAAGCAGTGCTTTAGGGCTGAATTATTTTACTACTTTCAGTCCTATAACACGACGAATTATACACACTGGCACTGCTTATCACACGTTTTCTAACCACTTAATACATGCAGATTTTGCTAACATTTTTCATTACAATTTTAGTAAAGGGAAACATCTGCTTCCCCCCGCTTTAGAAAGTACATTGCATCTTCTAAGCTGCCACATGCCGTTGAAATTCCATGTTTAATCAACGCCATAATCTCTTCCAGAAAAAGACCAGCACTCAGATAAGCAGCCTTGCAACAACCACCCCCCCAGCATATCAGCATGCATGGTTAAATGTTTCCAGTTTTTCTAAAGAAAAGAGCAGCATTTAAAAATCCACACCAAACCCAAGGATTTTGTTGATTAAATAATGAAAGAAACAGCACAAATTCTGGAATACAAAATTTACTTCAAGCTTATAAAAGTCTTAAACATTGTAAATTCTGTCACAAAACACAAACTGTACAGGGGTATTTTCATTAGGTTTAAAATAATGATTATCACTGTCAGATCTCCCCAGACGTATTATTTCAGCTCAGAAGGATCAAGCGATCACACACAGCTTCTTACCATCTTCTTCAAAAGACATCAGTCTCACATGTGCCTCGCAGACTGATGGCTTTTAAATAGTTAAATATATTAGTGCAACCTCACTACTTCGTACAGGACGAAAGGTTCAGATATGGAACCACCTATTAAACCATTAGGTCTCTTCAGAGCCCAACAGATTGTTCGCTCCTTGCATATCAACGGCTGGGCTGGGTCACTACTGCCTGCAAGTGTCATGGAAAGCTTCAAGTGTTCGGAAATCCCTCCATGTGGGTGGCAGGCCATCCTGCAGAAACTTTCCGCAGCGCTGGCACGGAGCCTGGAACAGCTTTATGTAACTTCTTAACCAGGTCTAAAAGGAAAAGGGAGAGAAATTAAGGAAACTGGATATGGATGTTCCCCTTTGTCATCATTCTTGTCAAACAGCGATAGCAAGGACAGAGAACGTACTTTGGCGAGGCCCCAGCAAGGTATACGGCGATTTTATAAACAGAAACATGCTGAAGATTACAAGGTCACTGTATAGCTGAATTCCCACTTTATTAATCATCTTTTGCTTTTTTAGACACTTAAGCAAATTTGTTAATAGAAATTCATCCACTCCTAGCAGGAGGTATTCGCAGCTAGAGAATCACTATGGAAGGCAAGTATTGTAATGCTCCTCATATTTTTACTGGAATGTAATTGATCTTCATGGGTACTGTCTTCAACCAAATATTTGTTTGTCTCTTCCTACGATCATCTATCACACCCCTGCTGCAATCGTACTGCAATGGTCTGAACTCATCATAGCTGAAGATATAAGAACTTTCACAGCAAGCTAACGAATCCTCTCTAATGTGATTTTAAGATCAATATTCATTGGTCATAAAAATACTGTACAGTTTTAAATCTGATTACACTGATAAATACGTATCTATAAAAGGCTAGTGCTGAACAACACAAGTAAGTTCAGGTGTTCCTAGGTAAAAATCCTGCCTCTAAAGTGGATTGTTCCCATCGTTATACATGGCAATGAGCATTACATAACTCAATTCCCAACTCAAGGAGATACACAGCTAAAAAGCACCTAGACCAGCAGATTTATACTGTGAAGGATGCACATGAATCTTGTCATTTAAAGTCCGATTGAATTACATCGATAAGAGAAAATTGTTCTCTCAAGAAGAGGTCAGCTGAGTTTATTGAAACAAATCCTTCCATCTTCATCAGAGCCTTCTCTATAGCAACCGAACCTTTGGCCGTCAATAACTCTCCTCCAAAAGAACTAGATCTTCTCTGGGTTTAGCAGTAAATATGGGGACAAGGGCAACAGAACACTACAAGTAAATTGCTGTTATTTACTTCAACTTGGATGGGCTTTGCTTGCACTACAGAGAAATCGAAATTTCTGAACCATAATACAAAAATAGGTAAATGAAGTTAAATTGTGCACTTGAGACATCTGTTGAAAGAAAAAAAAAAGCGCTCTTCGTTCCCCACAGAAAATTAAGAGCTTCACTGCATCCTGTCATGTGGATTGCACAACTGAGATGTGAAAGGAACAACGTATTGACACTTCTGGTGTACATCTGGTTTTGCTTTGTTAAAAGTTTTAGTAGTGTTTTATCAAATCAATCCGGCAGGTCCATGGCTTAAACAAATGTGCTACCCATTCTATTAAACATTAGTTTTCAGAAACATGTTGAAACATGGATTTGACCAGTTAAGAGTTGCTTTCACCTTTCAAAACCTGTTATTTTAAGATGCACTCCATGAGAAGATACCTTTGCATATCTCTCACCTTAGTGACCTTTTTATTAAATAAGCAAACCAGCACAGCAGGTAAGTGCATCTGACTGATTTGAAATTACACAGTGGAAATTAAAGATATAAAAGACCCAATGCTACTGTACACACCTAAAAATTGTGAATGGCAAAATTAGATGTTTGTATTTAAAAGTCCCAGTTACATTGTTCCAGGTGAAGGGGTAATGTAATGGAAGTTAAATGAAGGAAAAAAAGTCTGAAGAGCAGAGAAAACTCTCCCAAAAACTTCCTTTGGGAGACTCCATCAAAGAGAACAGCAGGAGTCTCCGCTGCCAAAATTCATCTTGGTAGAAGGAATTCTGAATCATAAACCCTTGTTCTCACCCTCTGATTAACAGGACTGCTGATATACAAATTTATTTCACAAATAAAATTGTAAATAGAAGCAGAATTAAAGGTGATAAACTTAAATCTGCATAACAAGGTAGAGCAGTATTTGATTAATTTTATTCAGCAAGAAAACAGCAGAATACTTCAGTAAGCACCTCCTCAATTCCCAAACGCACCTGCTGTTGTGCTGGGCAACTATGTGCAATTTCTTAGAAAGAAAGTTGGGGCTGAAAGTGGTTACAGCAAAATGGACTCTTCCTGATCATGTTCCACCCTCTCAACATTCTCCAAATAACTCTCGTAACCTCACTGGGCAAGCCGACAAGCAAGCTGCCTCAGTGGGAAATGCCACCTGGGAGTTTCCTCTTACTGGGGAACTTCAGTGGAGCAGAAGTTCCTTGCACAGTATGGATGGTATGAAAGGGCTGGACCATAGCAAAGATTTTGGTTGCAAGAGTTTTTCCTGCTCTCTTTATAGATGACCCAGAGTAGTTTTGCAAATAGGAATCATCAAATAACTTTTGAAGACCTGTGACAGAACTGTATACACTTCAGTCTTCTATCATCAATTATCCCAGGGTAATGAGAATAAGCTCTTCATCCTTGTCCAGGTATGAGATACGAAGCATTACAGTCATTCTCTACTGTCTACTTTGTTTAAATAGGGGAAATTAAAACTGCATCAGAACTGCCTTATGTCAATCACTGTAAGCATGCTGAAGTCTATCTGGAAAAAAGTATTTTCCAATACACTTACCATGAAAGATCTGACTACAACATCTGGCATCTGAGGCAGCTGGTAGTGCAACAGAGCAGTGGTCGCATGATCCGTCACCTGTATCATCAGACAAAAGGAGAATATACATTTATTCATTCTGTATTTCAGACTAAGCAGTGTTATTCTGCAGGAAAACAGTATAAATTCCATGGAGAAGTAGCAAACCTAGGATTACATGACTGCAAAGACATTCTCAAAGTAAGTTTGGGTAGTTTTTCACTGCTAGCTTCCATTCCCTCTGCCATCTTCATACAATAATCAGCTGATGCAATCATGATAAATAACTTTGTATGCATACAGTAAAATCAAAAACACCTTTGTGTTTGCTTTGGTTTCATAAACATGATAAAAGCTAATAGTGTTGGTAAAAGAATCTATTCTGGTAGCTAATGCAAGCCAAGTGATGAGGAACATGTCCAGCTCCATGCTACGTGGCATAATACTAAACATGCTTCATTTCCCATTTTGGACTACCAACCCCGCTGTAAAAAGGAAAAAAAAAAAACAACAAAAAACTTCTGTACCATATAAAATAAAAGCATCCATAGCAAGTAATCTGCCTTTCATATGTTTACAGCATAAGAGCAGAATCTGTGCTTCTGTGATTGAAATCCTATTTATTCTGTGACATCATAAACAAGCAGTCACTAAACAAATCATGTCAGAGGAAAGCACTTTGGTTTTCTATTCTGTTGCCTTAATCTATGATGATTTGTTCAACAAAAGAAAAAAACACTGTCAATGTTGCTAAATTAAATAGTTCTGGATGACTAACTTACGAGAACAGAGGTTAAGAATTAAAAAAGAAAAACAAACCACAAAACAAAAAACCAAAACAAAACAAACAAAAAAACCCCAAACAAAACCAAAAAACAAAACCACCACCACACCAAACCCTAAAGCTTTGGGTTTGGTCTGTTTTAGTTAAAATAAATCCAACCCAACCCCCCAAAACAGCCTGCTGCCCCCCTCCCAATTTCAGGTTGTTTACATTGAATGAACAGGAATTGAGCTGTCGGTTTCATTTCCTCTGAAACCAGGAATCAATTAATATGATTATGGTTTATAAATACTTGCATTAGTAAAAGATTCCTGATAGAAAGCTTTTTCATTTCCCAGACAGAGCCATAACAATATCTTACATCTGGGAATTATAGCTAGACAGACTACATATAAAATGTATATTTGTAACAACAAGAATAATTGAAGGAAAAAATATCAGGAAAACCAATGCTTTTTCTTTATTTTTTTTTTTAATCTCTACCATTTTTAAATGATTCTGAAAGGGGGCAGTTTCTGACAGCTCTGATACAATTCTCTAACAGTATTCAGCCTGTCAGCTTCCTAAGTCATTAGCACAGTCAACAGCTTGCTGCTTCTCAGAAGTTCTAAGCTTAATGCAGAAATTCTTGGCAAAATTCTTTGGGCTGGACTATTAAAGAACTCCAGACAACACAACTACGAGAGCTCTTTCACATCTTGCTGTAAATCTATTAACGGTCCTCATCAGTCATATCAAAGCATCCAACAAACTACGTGATTGTCTAGTTAGTGATTAAATTGCATTTTCTAGTTTTAACATGGAGTAGCAGTGCTCTTTGCAGGGCTTGTCTATATATTTCCCAGGGCTTGTCTATATACTGTAGTAAATTTTGAGTAAGATAAAGTGTGAACTGAAATTACAATTGCTATTCCCAGCTAACTCCACTTGTTCCTAATTTGTATTTAGTTTAATTCAGCAATTGAATTGTGCTGAAGCATTCAAACTTTCACTGGAGAAAGAGAGGCTCATGCTTGAATCTATTCAGGGAGGTGAATCTGTAAAAGATACTTTCCTGAATAAATCCATGTATAGACAGGCTCTAATTCATACCACACAAACTTCCTCCACAGAACACCACATCAAATCAGTCTGTCCTACACTGCATCCAGTTTTAAGTTATACTACAATTTTAGAAACACATTCTGTTCCCCATCATTCGTGCACAACTAACTCTAAAGCAGCTCCATTCAGCATGAATAGGACACGCGATTCTGACATTTGGAAGGGAAAACGTTTGGGACTGTGCTCATTCTGGTGAGTTTGCAAAAAAATTTCACAAAATGGACCTTGGCCTGCCTAAGCCATTTATATGTTACCATAAAAAAAAAATAAAAAAAAAAAATTAGAAATAATGTGATTAACAGTGTATTAATAGCACAGCATAACCAAATCAGTAATTTCTTTTAAACACATCTCATGTAGTGTTCAGAAATGACTGTAATCCAAGCCTTACTAGCTATGTGAATTTTTTTCTTTTAAGATGCTGCTTGTATAGGATAGTACCAGACATGTCAAAGAATAGAAAGTTCTGAAGATATTTATGAGCAGCCGCTCTCCTTCTGCTGTATTTCTACTTCTAAGAAACTGTATTTTTTTTTCCCTGAACAACAAAGTTGTTTTCTCTTGGCACTGAAGAAAGTTGCTGAAAAAAAAAAATACTGCTATTTAACAAATTTAAATTGACTGGCCACTTTGGCAAAGTTGCACATATGCTGTTCCAATTGTAATGTAAAGCTAATGAGATTCCACAGGGAGATAAAAGCCATCCCAGCATTGCTAGAACACTAATAATGTTTTCTCAACAAAAAGGAGGCGATTTCTACCATAAGCAAGTGCTGATAAAGTGCTTCTAAAAAAGATCAAAGTGGGTGTCAAATCTGAGGAAGAGGAGTAGGGGAATGACACCCCCAACCCAGCAAAGAACATGATGTCAAACAGAAAAAAGAAATGATAAACTGGCCAGTGTGTGGAAGTGAAGGAAGAATTAACCTCCCCCCAAGGTAACATAGATGATGAGGGAAAGCACAAACTGGCCAAGATTAAAAAAGAGAGAAGAAAAAGAAAAAAAAGGGGGGGGAAGATCAATACCCAGCTTTACTAATGGCAATACGATTTCACACCAAAGCAAAGCAAAACAAACTGCATATGCACCAGCTCACTTAAGGGACACACTTTTTCTTCCAGCCAAGCTGGAATCACAAACTAATTTATTCTGGGTGTAAGATGACATTTTGTGCATTTCAGGACTTTATTAACTTCACTTTTATTGCTCTACCTTACCTACCGCTATCAAAGTTATCGGTCACTTTCTAATTTCTCTATCTCTTTTTATATGGGAACATATTCAGAAGAGCACACATTGATTGGGATAGCTTCTGCTTTGGACCTTCAAATAGATTTTCAAGTGATCTTGCAGAAAAGCTCAATATTTCACAATTCGTATGTTGAAAATTCAGAATTTTTATCCAAAAAAAAGAAAAAGAAAAGACAAGGTAATCTCCTGAAACACATCTTTGCTAAATAAAATAGCTATTGTCTAAGCAAGCACTGAGACTGAACAAAAGAGACTTCAGTTGAGTGGAAAAAAAATTCAGGCAAAGAGACTAAATTCGAACAAGAAAACTTCCCTTCTTGTTAAATAGTTAATTATCGCACCTGAGATCTTTTCTTCCCCCACCTCCTTTTTGTTTCCAACTTCAAGTTGACTATAACCATGTACTACTTAAATGCATCTCTGCTCCTGTGTTTAGGGCACTGTACACATCAGGAATACAAACCAGACTGATGCTAGATCAAACCTCAGTTCATGAGACCAACACCCAGTGAAAACAAAATCCTTGGCATTCTACAATTCACAGGTTGAGAAAGCTGAACAAGTTGCATAAAAGCAAAGACTTATGGTATAGCTTTGCTCCCCCATAGACTAGGTATGTTCCATAGATGCATATGCTATAGAAGGCAGAAAAACTAAAAACAAAAATACAAACATCACATGACTAAATTATAGAAGCTGTCTCTCTCTCCTAGTATTTTAACTCACTGCCAGTAAGCAGGCTTTTCAAAAGTAGGTGCAAAACTTCCTTTAAGAGTCAGAACTTTCCTTGCCACTTACTTACTGGTTTATTCCCTCAAGTATGGCACTGACAACTCTATCTAATATAAAAGGATTCTCTAAATCCCCTGAAAGTTTTTTAATTTATTTTTTTTAAACCCTGCTAAGTTCATGGCCTTAACAGTAGCCTGTAGCAATGAGCTCTGAAGGATGATCACAGCACTAAAAGAAAAAAAAAAAGAAAAGAGGAAGTTATTTTATTAGCATTTAGATGTTTCATAGTGTAGAAAACTGCATGAGTGCCTTCGTTCATTTCCAAGGATTCCCATTACTCACTCTTCTCTCCAGGACCACATTTGAGTCTCTCTGGAGGGAATTTGGTGCACAGAACCCAGTGCCCGAGGCGCGCTTGGAAGGATGATAGATGGTGCCTCTTTGAACAGGCACTGAACTCCACACAAATCCTTTACACATCCTTCCCCACTCCCAATTCAGTAAAGCACTACCAGACTTGTGAAGCGTAGGATTTATCACTTGTTTTCAGAGCTCACAGACTCTTTAAGTTTTTATTTTGCTTGTTCTGCTTATTTGGACTGGGTCATAGAGATTTTATTTTGCCTAAGCAGGTCTCTGAACAGTGCCAAGTACTGATCATGCACAGGAGCAATCACGCAGGTGACCCTGGAAGAGTCCATCTCCTCTCCTTGAACAGACATCAATAGCCCACTATTTGTCTCATGCATGCATTCATCCTGCATGTGCATTTATTCTGAGATTATTGACAAGAATACATCTTCATACATTACAATATTTATGTGCCCTTGTAGTGGTGAAAATTGTGCTCCTGAGCTCCATCGCTTTGGGATCACATAGTTCACAAACGGCTGGATAGGCACAAATGGCTTCTCAAAGGTTAGGTTAAAATGTGCCTTGGGAAGAAGCGTATCAAGCCAAAACAAAAACAGTTTGTGGCATGCTAAAATTGATAGACCATTTAGATGAAAAATAAGAACGGGATTCCGAGATCAGAAATATATGGGTTTAAAGCCTATGCATATGACTTCAATAGCCAAACTGATCATATTACAAAGCAAAACCAGCTATGCTCTCTTAACTGAGCAGCTTGATAAATGAAACAGTTAATATTTGACACCATCTCCCATTTTGATCCACTCATAATAGTTCCACTATTCTATATTTTTGCCTCTTTTCCTGAATGCAAAGTTATGAATATTGCACCATTCTCTACTTTTTAATCCTCTGCACAATGAGCCCTTGCATATACTCTTCTTCCCACCAAAATTTAAAACCCCCCAAATATTTCCTTATTTCCTGTTTTGTTCCTTCTCTTGCACTAGTGGATCATGAGATGCAAGGTGTTAAAATAAGGAGGTTTAAGATCAAAACAGTTGCCACTCCTGTGGAGTTTAAATGTCAGACCAACATGGAAGTCTGAAAAACCTTTTCTTTGCTCCTTGTGCTTTTGCCCTTTCAGCCTTCCCTTTCTTATTTCCCAGCTCCATTCTCTGAATCTAACCCTGCTGGTGGATTCAATGCCTATAAAGCTTATTCACCCCAGGACCAGATTCAAGGAGTCTCCAGGGAACTCAGAAAATGACTGTACACTGTAACAGTAATGGGCCCTCTGGTAGTCGTCCCCCATCAAATTATACACACTTGGGTATCCAGACTAATAAGAAGGAGAGAGAAAAGGCTTGCTGACACAGCCAACGTTTGCAAACAAAAAGTCAGGACAAATTTAGCTTTGTTTGACAGGGTTGGATTGAAGATCAGAGGTCTCTGGTCCTTAACCTAGAAAGTCATGCTGCAACCCTGTGAGAATTTGACAGGCCTGCAACTACCACTGGCAGGTATCTTGTGAGCTCCAGATGTTGTTATATTATCACTGAAGACAGAGTTGGAGAACTTGGCCCAGCTTTTAAAGAGAAACAGTCCTGCCCTTCAGAGGGATAATTGATTTTACAGTATTAAAGGCAGTGGAGCTGAAAGGGCTACCCAGCCTCCTTGGTGGGAGCAGTTACTTAGCCGGATTTTTGCTTCTCAGCACAGCACTTCCACGTTGCATTATTGGTGACTGCCACGGGAAACACATTTCAGGAACATTCATTCAGATGTGCTCTGACACATTTACTGATGATTTTTTAATGGCATGAAAACATTTGTTCTGAAGATCTTGCAGTACAGATCCTAAACTAGTAAAAGAGCATAATGGTTACTCTAACACTATGTTATCTATTTCCTTCATTTTTCTTCTGCTGAATCACAATTCCTGGGTATTATAAATGGATACAAGTGCAGCTTCAGAGAATAAAAACCAGACCACGAAGAGCATCAGAGAGAGAAAACTTACTATGCTGAGCCACAGCATTTTCTATCATCTGTTTGAAAACTTGACTTCGGTCCTAGTTGAGCTATCAGTTCAATAGTACGGAATCTATGGATTAGAAAGTACCATCACCTTGCATTTTTATCACGTTTTTCATGCAAGAATCCGAGACCACCATGCAACCAATTCAGCTATAGCTCCTGTCAAGTCAGCAGTATTACCCCAGCCTGATGGACACGGAAAACTGATCCAAAGAGAGGTTAAGTTGCCCAAGGTAACGCAGTGACAGAGCTGGGAACAAAATGTATAAAACTACTATAAAAAATGCAGACAGCTGTTCAACTGGGTAGAAGCAACCCTTTCTCCTGCAGTTTTTTCTTTCTGGTTTTCTTTTAGTTGGGTGGTGGGGTTTTTTTGGTGGTGGTTTTTTGTTGGGTTTTCTTTTGGGTGAATATTAACACATTTGGTATTATTTACAGACAGGGAATTTGAGAACAGGAACTTAATATTCAGGTCGCATCACATTATTTTAGAGCATTAGGAAGAGAATAAAGATTCTTATTTATCCATAACGCAGCCACACAGGCAGCAGTAAGAAGGGCATTTCACATTTTCTCACTGATCTCCTCCACTTCTGGTCTGAAAGCCATCACCTGGACTTGAAGTTTACTCTACATATTTATACTCCTCGAGTCCTTAACTTGGACTTCTAAGCAAACTACATTTACTCTACTCTGTTAATTGCATATAGACAACTAAAATTATATAATCAGTATCTCATGATTCATTATGAGATTGCCACAAATGATGGCAATCCAAGTTATTCTAAACCAAAACATCCAGGAAGACAATCTTATGTCCAAACAGGCTTACAATCAAACACACACATGGGGAAATTGAGATGATGCACTTAATTACAGAACCTTAAAATTATTCCATTGCAAAAATTACTTTAAAGCATACTGATAAAGAAGTTACATATATGCTGTTTTACTTCCCACTGTATTACCCTACTTGACACTAAATATTTGTGAAGAGCAAGAAGAAAAAGAAAGAATATTTAATCCACTAATCTCTGGGGTAAGGAATCAACTGCAGCAAAATTTTGCTTTAATGCTAGGCAGAGAGGGAGAGCAACCAACCTCCCCAAAAGCTGTCCTTTGATCTCTGCAGGTTAATATCATAGGTCAAACGTCATCCCTTCTGACTGCATGTGCAATCTTGGAAAGAAGATGCACAAGTACAGCCAATATGCCATACTTCTGACCCCTGCTTTCATGCCCTTTTGAGTCCCTGACTCCCATTTGTTACACAAACTACAAAAGTAGATGAAAGGAAGCCAGCACGCTAGCTGGAGACTCAAGCTCCTTGAACTGTGGCTTGAAGGCAAGGAAACTGGAATTTAAACCCAGATCAATCTGAACTTACAGCATTTTGACAAGAGGTATTCAAAGAGAAATCTTCTCTTCCCTGCCTGGAAAATAGCGAGATACAGATCTTTCCAAAATACCCTTTAACCTTCTTGGTAGCTTTATACTTATTGCTCCCATGTTCTCATCAGTCTTTTCTTACTTTCTGGAGTGGCATTCATTTCAGTAAGTCACTCCTTTTGCTTACACCATCATGGGAAGAGAAGCAGGCAAATAACATCATGGAAACAAATTCCAAACTCATTTTGGAAAGTGAGTTCTACTGATTTATTAAACTCAAGCCCTCAGGAGAGGGGGGCAACAAAAAACCAATGAAAACAACAAAACAAAACCCAAATGAACCTGAAACGGTCTTTCCTCCTCCAACAGATTTAAAATAAAAAACAAAGTTCTTGAAAATTCCTCATGAAATTTTAAGGCTAGAGTAGTATCATCTCCAATTTCCTATTCCAAATCATGGACTGGAACTGTGATGGGAAATAAATCCAAATTAAGTAACAGCAGAAGCGATCTCCTTTTCTACTCACAGTTTTCCATTATTACAGATCATTGTTTGTTATCTGCAAGTTGTGATGACAATAGAATAAATTCTGAATTCTTTTACATAAGGGCCTAGATATTTAAAATAAACTCCGTGTATCTTCTACATGCATTATGTAGAGAGAAATGATGAGAGACTTACCTTCTGAAAAACTTGATAGTTGGATTTAGACCATATGTCAAGCTATAACAGGGGGGAAGAAAAGTTATGTATTACCACATGTGATTATGGAGAAAAAGCAGCTAAGCAGCTGTTCAAATTACAAGAGTAGGCTAACAGATCTAGAGAGACGTATCTCTCAGTTCACTATTTTGACCCACTTTGCCTTTACCTGTTGCAATCCAAGAAAGGGAATTAATGATATATATTTCCTTTGTATTGCAATGAAGAATGAACATAGTTCATCACAGTTTCAATTAAGAAACTATATATTTAAGACCTGTTGAATTAATGCTTTCTCTTTAAAAAACAGCAAAATCTTAATTTGTAGGGGGTTGTGGCTGAACTATGCAAATATTAATCAGCTTCAGTCTGTTTCTAAAATGAGGGCATTTTTACTAAGTTTATGCTTGTCTTGTGTCTGAATAAGTGATTCAGCTACAAATGACACAAAGAACGTTTAGCTGAATTAAGCCAAAGCACTGGTCTACTGGGGCTAAATAAAACATCCCTTAGGAAACTGCATTTACATTTGCAGACAAAAATCACACAAAAAGAGATTTAAGGTTGTAGAAGACTGCACATATCTATGACTTAAACGTGTGCTCAACTATAGACAAAATAAAAGAACTAAACTGAAATAAGTTTTAATTAACCCCAGAAAGCAGAAGGTAAGGCTGTCCTTGTTAAATAACCAAAAGGCTCACACGTTAAACAATTTCAACTGACATGCTAATGCTCTTTTAGCCCAGCCCTGTGGAATATCTTGTACACTGTCAAGGAAAAGCAGCAGGCAAAACCAAGAGGAATTTCCTTCAATCTCAGAGTTGCAAATCACCTTTTTTCCTACACATCCCACTGTACTCAAAACTCTGTACGCACAAAGCTTGTCACAAGAAAGGTGTTTGCTACAGCAATAGGCTCAGGAATCTTAACCTAGTCAAAAGAAAGTATTTTTGAGTGAATTTACAAAGCAAGGATAGCTCCTCTAGTGCTTGATGACATGGTCAGACATGCTTTCCCACAGCGGGGGTTTATCTCCTTTACTATAAAGTACAACTGATTATTTTTAATTCTGTCTTACGTTAGTGCCCATAAGTTCTAGCTGAATTTAGAAGTCTTTTACAAGGCACAAAAATTAGAGTCAGAAATGAAGGAAGTCATATGAAGTGAGTAAAACTCACTACAGAGGGGTGATGAAGGACAGGGGGAAGGATACTGAACCCAAGTAATTAATTCACATCGCTAAAAAGGTTCAGAAAGCTAAAAGTTGTCATGCTTTTAAGAGTAACACTGTTAAGTGGCCTGCTTTAAATACTGCTACAGAAGTGACTCTTGAGCCCCCAGTCCTCAGTCTGGATGGGAGGCAACGTTAGAGACTTTAAAAATCAGCTCAGGATAGATGTTTCATGGCTTAGTACTGCTGACCTTGCCGTGAGACAAAATACAGCTGATGTCTCGATGCCTTTTCCAGGTTAGACAAGACAGAAGTACCCTGAGGCATGTACCTACAAACCTTTTTACTGACTCTTAGGGTGAGATCAAGAACCTGTGTGAACACCAACAACACTCATACTCTAGAGTCCACCATTTCAGCCTGGACTTGGACGTGAGCTTGATTTACATTGTATTAATAGATCTGTGCCTGTTGGGAAGGAAGCATTGCAATTCCATCTTAGAAAAGTCTGTATTTGAAAATAAAAAATTAATGCATATTTTTAAAAAACTGTTTTCATGTAGTTTAAGTCTTTCTTTGACTGCAGAGTTGCTATAATTGGAATGTATATATGGTTTTGCTAATCTCTAGTGATCAAACCAAGTATGTGATCCTCTCTAGTCAGACTCAAAAAAAGTCCACTTCAGATGCTGCATTAAGATGAGTCCAACAGGTTCTGAATGTTCATTAGTTGGCATGAAGATTGAAAAGCTGAAAGTAATGAATGTCTCTTACAGACATGATGTTATCCAAGTTAAAAAAAAAGAAAAAAAGAAGAGAAGAGAAGAGAAGAGAAGAGAAGAGAAGAGAAGAGAAGAGAAGAGAAGAGAAGAGAAGAGAAGAGAAGAGAAGAGAAGAGAGCTCCCAACCCCCCCAAGCCACATGCATACAGCCTAAATGACTGCTCACCTTTCCCCCTGAAACTGAGGATTAAGGCAGAGGCAGATTAAAGAATGCATCGTTATAGGTCTATTATTCTTTAACTTTTCACTTTCAATCAAGACACGCATTTGTAACTAAAAAATTGCTGAAAGCACAATTTCAGGGCATCCTCTGCATGTGAATTAAACTGGGGCTTTTTTTCCCAGTGCCCCACTCTTCCCACCCACCCCCAGCAGAAGTAACAAGAGGCCATTTTCTGAAGGTCGTCTGAACGATTTCAAAGGCGATAACAAATCAGAATGTTCCCTGCATCTAATATCAAACAGGTCCGGTGCCAACACTTATTAGAGAAATCGGATTCAACCCCCCCTTCACCCAAACACACACACATCCAGCTTTGAAGTGGAAAGAATGCAGGGATCAGAAATTACCCGAGAGACAGCTCTGCCTGTCTTTGAAGCTTTCCTTTGATACTACTATTTCTTTTCCTCTCTTACGCTAGGAGGCTAAAAGCTGCCTTTTCTTATTGATATGGGGTAATTAATGAAGCCATAGCATTAACATAACCCAAGTTCCTTAACATGGTAATTCAACAGAGACACTTATGTTTCTTTAGTTAAGTCTAACAGATGCAAAAATAGGCATTTGGCTAGGCAGCGACATTAAGTACCCACTCTAAATACACCCTGTCAGGGTGGTTCTTGGTCTCTGCATCCAGAGAAAAGCAGGGTATTATTATGCCAAAAATCCCAATACATTTTTATTTTTATTGGCAGAGTAGGGCTACTGATGCTGACAATAAGCCTGCCCTGCAAGCGTGAGCTGCATAGCTTCATTTATTCAGGAATCAGGACAACACTAGTAATTAATTACTATCCATGGTTAAATTCCAGTGCACAATGAGTATGTCAAAGTCTGAAATTAAGGGTGGCACAGTGCCATCGCTACAACCGCGGGGCCAATTAAAATGCATCAGTATGTGGTGGACGCAACGGGTTAGTATGGTAAGCAAGACAGACTGCAGAGCAATCAGCATACAGAACCCACGACATGACAGAGGCTGCCAGATCTCACCTATTGTTTTTGAGAAGTGTCACCAAAAGAGTCTAAGTTATGCAGCTGGCAACCTGGCAAAGACATATTCTGCAGGGTTTGTGAATAATTCACAAGAGAAGTACATGAAGCACTTAAGAAATGCAATGATTCTTCTTCTGTATAAGCAAAGCTTGAAAATAAAGCCCCAGAATGTAGTGTCTTATTTTACTCACTACAACCACAAGACTTCTATTTTTTCATCTTAATTTTGTAAGTGTTTAAATCTGTAAGAGAGAGTACCCAATTTAACTAGACTTTAGTAGAGCAGAAGCCACATGAAGCTGTCATATAAGTACCTGTCAACCTACACAGCACAACGTACAAGCACAGAGCAAGCTAAAGCAACCTGGATAATGCAACGTCAGCTTTCCTGAGTAACTGCTAGTGTGCCACCATGCACACTTCCACAACTATGAGAAACACCCATATTTGTTCTTTTCTAGACTTGCCTGACTAATGGACCAGAAGACTATCAACACCTCTGCTGTTTGCACTCATCTCTTCCCTTTTTCTTCCCAGTAATGCAAAATTTGCTAAAACAGTTGTACTTTCAGAGATAAATGATGACTCCCCTGATCCACAAGCAAATCGTTGGCTTCTTCTGTGCATAGTCCATTTTTTGCTTACCTTCGGTGTGATCATTCAGCCTCGCGATGACAGCTATTTCTTCTGTTGTTTATTATTGTTGTATTTTGCTGCCCCAAACCCTGCTATCCTTGGAGAAAGCCCCGCACTGAATTTCACTTTTGTTACTCAAAGGACCTTCTGACTGGCGCAGTTAAGAGGATGACTGAACAACCTTCATTCAGCTATTTAAGTGTAAAGAAGCACGATGACTTATCCAGTGTCCCTCCTTCAACCTAGCTTACAGAAAATACAGGAGCTTCAAAACTGCCACATTGTACAATATCACCTAGTTAATCCTACCACTGCTGTTTACAAATATTAAATGCTTCCTAGGAATGCATAAGCAAACACCCAAATCAGCAATCACAGTGTAAACTGCTCACTGGAAAAACAATCACTTCCTACTGTGATCCTGAGGGTTCTCTGTATTTTTGTTATTTAATAAAGAAGATACTCGCTGCTGTTCTCCTTCTTCATACTATTCTGTGTCTCTTCTGAATGCTAGTACGTTTTTTTCCCCCCTATCAGGCTAGAGACTGAGAATCTAGAGTAGTACAGTGAAACCTCACTGGAGTACTTTCCCAACAGCATCTGTTGTGACAGAGAAGGAATTGGAATGGACTATGTTTGCAATTGACTGTAATCGCTCATTCCCAGCAGGCACAATAAGTAAAGCGAATCATTGCAAGAGTACAATCTTATTCTTATTCTCCAATTACCAGTGTAGTTAATTAGTAAAAAAAGAGGGAGCTCACTGTTTGTCAATATGTGCTCCAGTTGGCAAAACTAGCAAGCTACGCATTTATTCAAGCTTCCAAGCCAAATTTACTCATGATTTAAGTGGCTGCAACTCCAATTCTACTTAAATCAAATTAAATGTTCCTATTTATACTTAAATGCAGACCTTCAGGTTTGCAAAAGTCCTGGGATGGCCCAATGGAATAGCAAACTGCCATGTAAATGTCGCAGGTTCACGCAGCCTCGTGGGAGCAGTCACATAGCCTAGCTTTGGACAGAGAAAGCTAAATCAGTAGAAAACAGACTCCCCTGCAGACTGGCTTAAAGCAAGAAAATAAGCCAGGTGTTAGCACTGATGCTCTGGAGAAGCAGAACTGCTCCCCACTGACAGCAGACAAAGGTTACTGCCCTGTGCCCAAAGCCGGCCTTGGTGAGTCCCGCTCTTGCCCCTTGCGGCAAACAGTGACAGAGAAATGGTATGCGGCTCTCAAGAGAGTTAACCTTGAGCTAAACAGAAGCCCAATGCCAGATGCCGAGTTTCACAAAGAAACTCTTTTACTTAGCTTTTCAGCGCATATAGCATTATTATATTTCAGGGGAGCTTTAAAGGAAACTGGATTCATCAGAGAAAATGAGCACATCCAAATGAAGTGTGACACAGGAATCCATCAAGCACTATCAGTGCTCTTTAGGCAGACTATCATTTCATTTCCAAGCAGAACTTGGGGTGAAGAGGGGCTGGTGCTGTAAGTCTGTATTTATATGCTAATATACAGGGAGTCTGGTGCAGCTGCTTCTGCGGCAAAGTGGTGTTTAAGCCTGCATATTTAAATAATGCAATCAAAACCAGGCAATTTTTCTCTTACTACTTCTTAGGCCAATCCCCCGCCCTTCGAGTGAGAATCTCTCACCTGGGAAATACAGCTGTACTATTTCCTTCAGCAGATCAGCTCCTGGCCTTTTCTAGGGAACGGAGGTTCAGACTCAGAGCCGTGAACTCTGGGTCAGTACACAACATGCTGCTGTGTGCTACAACACAGTTATCACTTTTGAAAAGAAAAAAGTCTCACCTCATTATAACATGGCCTATGGGTGCCAAGTACTCATCTTGATATAATGAACTTTTTATTTTAATAGGCTTCATAATCAGAAGAGAAAGCTCCAGAGAGAAAATGTGAAACATGGAGGTATTTAGTACTGTTACTGGCAAAGGAGAGTCCTGGTGGATGTCTTGGTAAGAGACCATTCCACCCTAAAAAGAGAAACAAGCTGGGGTAAAGGCCATCAGGTCCTATTAACATCTCCTGATGCGCTAAAGAGCCATATGGAGTGCATGCAGTCAGAAGAAATTTGAGGGTTCAAGCAGGGTGAATTGCTCATGAAACAAATCACTTGTGGAAACAGGTAACACTTGCTTTAACAGCTGCTGTTCAAGATGTGCTATTACTGACAAGCAAATTATTGAGGACTACCTACCAATGGTTTGCATGGTTATGTTTATCAAGTTGAGCATAAAACTAGCCCAAGATTTCCCAATGGCTTTCAGAAAAGAGAAATCTGAACCGTGGGCTATTGATGTGCTGCTACACTGAAAAAAATATTTTCTCAGTAGACACTATTAACAAGGCAACTGGGGTCTAAGGTGATAAATTAGAAATTCGAGCAAGGGCTTCAGAGCTTAGAAAGAAGTCAGACATTTGGGTATGAAAAATCCAAGCAAAGCATGATAAATTTAAATCTGAGCATTCTGCAAAACATCCGCAGGGTCTTTTGACAATTTTATGTTTCCAGCTTACTTCTGATGGGATTCCTGTTCTCTGTCATTTACATAGCAGGTAAAAATAAAATTTAATGTTGCTGGATATACAATAACCTACCTTGCCATCTTCAGTATAGACATTTTCATTGTACCCTTTTACTATTGTCCGGTCAATAAAGAGGCTCCGCATCACCACTATCACTTTTAACACTTTTCCTAAGGTAACCTGTAAAGAACAAGAGAAGGACAAAAACAAGCTGAAGGAGACTTGATGGTGTCTGAATTCACAAGATCATCAAGTTAACAGCTTAAGTTGATGCAATTTCAGTTTTCAATATTTTATAGACAGACCAAAATAAAAGATCTAAAAACACTGTGTGTGTTATGAGGAAGATATAGACTATAAAGTACAGAACAAACAAATACTCATTTGCAACTGAAAACGTATGAATTCACAGAATTCCCTGGTGTAGACATGACACTGCCAAGCAACTCTCTCAATTTTATTAACACCACAACTCAATAACTTGTCAAAAACAATGAGCAAATGTGATTATTTTTGAGGTATTTGATATTCTCCAATGTAAATCCACTTAGAGAAAAATAATTTGAAAGAAGAATTGGATTCTTCTAATGCTAGCTTTTAAAGCATGCCATGAGTTTAGTGGAAAACATTTTAGGTCTGATAAAAATGTAAAATTATTTAAAAGGAAACTGCAGCTAAGAAGTAAAAATGTTATACTTTCAAAGGTTTAATTTTCTTCTGTGAAAGCGGTAAAGTCTAAAGAATAGAACTAGTATCATGGAAAATATACAGGGTCAGTCAGAGTATAACAACAGAAATAAGCCTAAATTATATTATTGACAAAAATGCAATAATGAAGGCCTTTTAATCTAAAAATCAATTTGCATTTCAAAGATGAACTTGCACCTCAATATTGTCAAGATGCGTGTCTAACAATAATTCTGTCTCTGTGTTTTGTTATACAGACATTATAACAGTTTTTCCTCACCCACAAAAACATAAAACTGAGATTAAAAGGAACCAATTAGTTCATTTTATATTTCCCAACCAGCAGCAGCCCATTTTTTATTGTCTATGTTCCAACATTTTTCCAGTATAGATTAACACATGCTAGAAAAATTGTGTTTTTACCACTAACCTCAGCAGACAAATCCACACCCAAAGAAATCAGTCAATATGCATCTTTAGTGATTTGTTACATGTTTTTCCTTTTTAACTCCTGCTGATGATTCCTACCTACCACCCTGTTTCAACACGAGTAACCTCAACCTGATGCTGACTACCTAAGAGACTAACGGGCAAATCAGCTCTGAAGCGCCAAGATGCTTTTCCCCCCAAAGACAATGACAGGACATCAAGAAATGGTGGCAGGAATGGGGTGACAATACAGGACAGTTACCTAAACTACTCTAAATATTGTTTATTATATCGCTATATAGCAGGACAGAGTTACAAATGCTGAAAAGAACTGATGACAATTCTTTGGCATGGGATGTGGAGAAAGCAACTCTAGGAAAGAAGAGTCTAAACAGGGAAGAACAAGTTGACAGCAGAGAGAGGACAGGGAAAGGAGAAGGGAAAAAAATAGAGTCAATGATAGAGTTCAGGAAGACAGGCTGCTAGGCATAATTTGGCAAGAACATGAAGAGAAAAAGCAGGTCAGAAGAACGAGTAAATTTTGGAAGAAAAATGTTACAGGCTGAAGTAGGGTAACTTGTATCAAGACCTGAGTTATGCACACACCACAAAAGGCTTTTTCTGGTTCCTACCTTCTTACAGTAGACTGGGATTTTCTGAACATGTATGGAACTGCCTGGTGTTCTCAGGCAACCATATCATGGTATCAGGTATTGGAAATTTGGGTTTAAATTAGTATCTTGCTGTGATACTCTGTAATAAGACCTAAGTGGTCTGCAAGTAAAGTAAACTGGCAGAATTATTTCAGGATGTACCACTGTATCAACTAAGTTAAACACAAAGTCACGACCCAGAGGTGCCTTCTATAATGCTGATTATCCACTAGAATCAGAAAGTCAGTTTTGTTAGAGTTGCTAAGATGAAGAAATGGAGTCGCTTTGAAAAAAGTTATCAGTACATTTAGAGTTAACAGTGTTTTATTTTTCTACCTTAGTAAGACTGGCACTTCACTATGATATAGGTCTACTGAGAGACCTGACTTACAATTTCATACTAGGCATCAATCATACACTAAAATTAAAAGGAGGAAAAGAAATTTTAAACAAAAAGAAAATAAAAATCTTCTTCATGGAAAAGCAAAAAAGCTGCCCTACCAAACACCCAGACCCAGCTTTATGTATAAAATTTTCTATCTCTATTGCCTTCACACACACTTTAGTGGATGCTCACTTTCCTCTTCCCTTACGTTCTGCATTCATGATATTTCACATTGCTGCCAGGTGGCAAAAAAATTGGATGAAGTTGATCTGAAGCCTGTGTGGGATGTTCCTGAAAATCCTTACAGTGAACAGCGGAACATAACAAGCTGAAAAATCCCATGTTTGGCACTCCAGCTTGCTTGAGCATACTTACTGCTGGCCTCAAACCTCACCACAAGATTTACCTGCACAAATGTTTTCAAAATGCTTCTGCATTAGCTCATTGTCTTTTTCCATCTGTTTTCATATCCTTCCAACAATTCACTCCATACTTTCAGAATCCATCACTGCTACCCAGACCCCAGCTATCATCCATCATGCAACACTGAAAGGTCAAATTCTGCAGACTGTTACAGGACAACAGCCTCGATCCCCCACTTGCCTGAACATTGAACAAGGAGGGTTCCACTGTCTCTCACATGCATAAGGAGCTGTGTAAACCCATCCTCAGAGGGGTACCCAAGACTGTGAGCTCCCTGAGGAAGGCACTACTGTTGCAATCTCAACTTACACAATGGTTTGTGCAAGGGATCCTCTCTGGGAGTAGGGGGACCCAGGCACCATGGTGATGCAAATGAACAAAGGAATACGTTCCAACTTTGGCCAAGTTAGTGCTAGGTTGTCTGACTTGGCTCTTATAGTGCTCAGATATTGAAATAGAAAATTCCTATTTTGTGCCGCTGTTGTTTTGACGTGGGATTCCTGTGGATTTTACACTGGCTGGAAGAGCAATTGGGACTTTCTGGTCATTTTTGCAGGACTGTATCATTTGTTAAGTTGTTTGTATCTGAGAGAAGTAGAAATTTTGTAAAACTAAGCATAGCTCAGAGAAATTATAGTTCATCATTTTAACAGCATTGAAAGAATGAGGCTAGTATTACAAAGAATGAACAACAGCCTGTCACTAGACTGGAGGATGCTGTTAGATTTGGAAGCCAAAAGTATGCTCCACAGCTATTTTCAGGGTAAAGCACATTCCATATTGTACACGATAAATGGGATACCCTTTATTTTTTTCCTTTAATAATCAAGACTTGTAGCTGTTTTCAGGACTTAATGTTTTTGTTCACCTCAACCATATTTTACACATCAAGTTTTCCAGCAAAGCATTTTCTTTCAATGCCTGCTCAACTTAGCTAACTGGAGTACATGCTCAGAAAAGATCTATGTATGGAATATAACTTACACCTGCAGTCATACAACTGTGTCCCTACAGATCACCTGAAAGAAGGTAATAAAAACCTAATGGCTCTAGTAAAAAAGGTAATTTGATAGTTCTACTCTGAGATCCAGGAGTGCAGGTCTCTCCTTCTGGAGGTTAAGACTCACCCAGATTGCCCCGTTTTAATGGGCACCGAAATGTCCCTGCATTTCCACAGACACCAACAGAAAGAAACTTCTTTCATTATACAGAAAAGATACCTTTCAATTGTGACAAAAAGGCAACAATTTCCTTTCTAAGCCAACTTTTCCTATTAAATTTCAACTTCTGTCGATATCCTGTTAAGACAGCACTTGGCTTTTTAATATTTCGCCTGAAGGATATATGCCAACTCGTCCTTGATGTAGAAAATTTTAATTCAAATCAATACATGTACAAGGTCACTTTAAAATTCAATTAATATGAATGAAAAAATATGCCCCACAGTTCTGTGAGCTGAAAATGGAACAGTTGCAAGTTAAATACTTCTGTAGCTTCTGTTTTGGTCTATGTAATAACAATGTACTTCTAACTTCCTTTTAACTAAAGTATCCTAAATTCAGACAGTTAAGTTATTCATAAATCCCCTGCTTCCTAAAATGGCAAGCTCCAGAAGAAGGTAGGACAGGCAGCTGATTGAAATCTGCAATATTATGCAGCTTTTCTGACAAAGATATATAAAATAAAAAGCTTCTTGAAATATCCCAGTTTTAAAAATATTTTGTCTATCACCAAGATAATTCTCCAAGAGCATATGACAGAAACTGTATGCCAAGAAAGGGGGAGGGGGAAACAGAATAATCAGTGAGAATGGCTTAGATAATTTCTTGTAAGACTGCTAAAAAAGTTCCTATGTAACATCACTTATGATTGGAAAAGAAATAAGTACCTCTCCAAGTAAGTGAGAAATGAGGTCAAAATTAGTTTACAAAATGAAAAGGATCAAAATTAATCTCCCAAGCCAGAATTCTGCCTGGAGGAAATAGCCTGAAATCCCCCCCCCCCCCCCCCCCTTCATTTTGCCTCCTCACTGAAACTGATACCAAGTGAAAAGCCCTTTTATAAACAATTTTAAAAAATGCATTAAGAAATGTTCGTTCTTAAAATTTATTTGAAAGTCTGATATTAGGAAAACTGTATGCTGACAACACCAAGATCCAACACTTTGCAAAAAAATTCCCAGAGCTCCAGATTTCCTCGCAGCATCCCAGGGAATTTGCTGCTGATTTGAGCTGCAGATGCTCTGCAATGCAGAGCTAAAAGAAAGAAAACAGTATTTTCATTTAACATGGGTACCTCCCTGCTTGTATAAAAAGGAGCACAAGTTTGCATGCATTTTTTATTCACCTTAGGAAACAATAAGGCAACATTAAAATAGAGATATACCCAAGCTGTACATATTTCCAGCAAAAGGCCAGACATCTGCTCCTTGCCATATAGCCAGCCTTAAGCTTGTCCTCCCACTCATGTATCTATCTTACTAATCAGTACAATGCCTGGAAATCATATACATACACACTGAAAAATAAGGTTTTGTAATAAAAAGTAAAACAACCCACCCAGACTTTCAACTAGTTATTTTTCTTCCTATGTCTCATCTGCTGCTGGTATGAATGCTGCGCTTTCCCTCACATGCTCATTACTCTTTAATGATGCCTATTTGTAAATAGCAAGATAAGATGCAATTAAGCCATTAGAGTCTAAATAAACAAACATACTAATTAGGTTCTTTACAAGGATTTCTTCTTTTATGTAAGAGCTGGAATTTACCTTTCATTAATCTAACCTAATTGCAATAGTGCATGATAAAAAGTCTACATAAATGAAGGACTTTAAATGATTTTGCCATGATCCTCTCCCACAGTAACATGACATATTCTCTTAGCAAGGTGAACAAGCTGGCACAGAATATTGCTCAAAGGTTATAAAAACAGATTTTGTCAGTGGCCAGTCACACTTTGGGAAGGGTCACCCCTTCCCAGCATTGCTACAGACAATTGGATTCTGTCTCTTTTTCCATTCTAAATAATAGCACACCAAGAATTTTACAGGGATGAAAAAGATGTCTGATCTTGGGAATATAAATCCATGGGAATATCAACACAGACCTACGAGCCTTTGGGACTGGACAGCAACCCTGGGACACAGGAACCCTGTAGAAGGAGCAAAGTTGAGGTCTTCCTCTATTTTTTCTACTCTTCCTCACTTTCCCATCAAAAGACTCTTCCTTACCTTCCTCATGCTTGTATTAGGCAAACAGAGAACAATTTACAATTTACTTGCCACCCCCTATTAACTTACTTTGCTAATTCAAAACGTTCTTCCTCCACATACATGACCTCTAATGCTGGCTTAATGCTTTTTAAATGCTGGTTCTCAATCTTAAGAGACAAACTGTGAAGCCACCACAGTCACAACAGTCCCACCATGAGCTCAGAAGTGATTCCTCAAGACTCAGCTCACACAACAGATCCTTAACCATCCCAGTACCTCCACCAAACACCAAAACCCAGCTAGTGTCTCCAAGAGAGTAAATCCCTAAATTAATGTTCATCATACATGCCCAAAATTAAGTGCCTAAGACACCAAACGTGATCATCAAATCTATATCCCTATCACAAAGCTGCCCACATCTATCCAGTGCCTACTTTGCACTGGTTTCCTAACGAATGACCAGACTGGTAAGGAAGAACACTTATGCTGCTAAGCATTTTGGAGAAAAGAGATTGTTTTGAAAATAACAGCATTAAATTGTTTCTGATCAAAGTATAACATCAATACTTATTTCAAATCATTTCGCAAATTTCCCCCCCCCCTCCCCAGTTCTTCAAGATCAGGGTCTCTTGAACAAAAATCAGGTTGGTGGCCTTTCTTAATGGGCAAATAATAAATTTTGAATCCATTTTTCCAACAGAAAGTAATAAGGATTTTATGCAAAACAATGATAAACAAAAATAAGACACAAGAAATTATTCTGTTTTAGTGAACAGATGTCTAGCCTATTTGCAATTAATACAGCCCACTTCTATACAATCGGACTGTTTAAAATGCTTGGAACAAGATTTGAAAGTTGAAATGCAAATGTGTCTGATTTTTGGAGAATGAATAAAATTGCATAAAACCAGGTTTTATATTTTTATGAGATCTATTAAAAATCCAGGCATCAGGATAAATCTATAAAATTAACTTATCATCAAAAATCTATACGAAAACATGAAAAGAAGAAATCACAATTTCTGCCATGAGCTTTGGTTTGGCAGAAACACTTCAATTTTTCAAATTGAAAGTTAGTTATACATATCATTATCTTTCAGAAACAGCTCAAATTACAGAAAACTATTCAGTTATCTGTAAAAATATTTACCCAGTGTTTGTAACTTCTGTAGTAGCGCTTTTATACAGCTTTACAAACACTAGGGAGACAAACGATTTTAAAGACAAAGTAGTTCCCAGATGAAGACAAGAAAATCAGTTTCTACACCTGACTAGGACTGGCTAGGTACATGATGTTTGTCAGGTGGAAAAGTGGGGCTAATGCTTATTGTTTTCTAAAATATTTCTGATATTAATGAATGAATTGTACATAGGAATTAGTGTTTCATACTGAAAAAAATATTCTAAATTCTTATAACAGAAACAAGGTGTGTGAAACAATCATGTAATAATCACACCATCAAGTTATTTTATTAGAAAAAATAATGTATATCTAAGAATATAACTAATCATTCAAAGAAGCAAAATTCTCATATGTTTAATTAAGAATCAGTTTGTGTGTTCTTAACATACAAGATGAGGTTTATCTATTTACAATTCCTGGCATTTGACCAACAAAATCTCACAAAAACCTTAAGGAGTCCGTGGTTCCCTCTGCTGCTGCTGCAAATTAATTTTGTGTAACACTTATTAAAGCTGATACAATTCTATGTTTAGTCTTTTTTATGCATAGTGCGATTAAAAGATAAATTGAAAAATCACTAGTGAAGATTGGGATTAAACAGCACCTTGGAATGCCATGATAAACTGCTTTTAAAATCAGTTGAAGATTTTACACAGTTCTGAAAGGTTTTAATTATTTATGTGTTTGGTCTGTGTAGCATAAATCCAGACTAATGAGGCACAATTACTGTGTATAAATCTGAAGTATAAAAACCCTCCTTATTGTCTGGAAGAAACAGTAACCTCAAAGGACTACAAGGTAGCAACCTTTCAAGACACAACATTTATGCTCTCAGGAACAGTTTATTTTTTCTCTTTGCTTAAAATTCTCAGCTTATGTGAAAGCCGCAACCTGGTTAGGAAGAACCCAGCTTAACACAAAGGTTACTCGCGAGAAGAGTTAGACCAGCAGGTTCACATGGCTGACAATTATTCTTCTTGAAACACCAGATGAACCTTAGATCCTGAAAGTCCCACCTCTACACCTAAGGATGTAAATTGATTTCCATGTGCACGTGAAGTTGTACGGTCTGGGGCTGAAACTTTCTGTATGAGGTCTTTTTTCCTGAAGATGATTTATCGGGCAAAGTCTCCAGCTTATCCTGAAGTTTTAAAGAATCTCACAGGCATTCCCTTCCCCTTCTTCCCCATCTCCTTCCAATCATTTGCACACTCTTAAAATACTTATACTGCTTACCAGTGCCTTTGAAGATGAATACTTTTTTTTTTTTTTCTGGCAAATGGAATGCTAGTGTTTAAACATGTTTTAATGGTTCAACTAGACCTCTGCATCAAAGTCCTTCATAAGCATGGGAGGTATGATATCATATGAACAGTCCAAGTATGAAAATGGTTGAGATTATACAGTTGGTTAATTAACTCTGGGCAAGAAGTATGGTTGTGAAATATAAAAATATTCACTAAAATAAGCATTAACTGAATCCTTTGTTATTGTGGTAAACCGTGCTGCTGCAAGGGAGCAACTCCAAATCTAACTTGGGATAAGTTCAGAGTGAGAAATCACAACTACTGAAGAAACCTCCCTTCTTCTGGGGGACGTGCTCTTCACACTGCCCATCCTGCAGCACCTTTCACGGAATGATTTGTGGCTGAAAACAGCAAAAGCTTTTGTAGCAGTCAGGGCCAGATGGAAAGTGCCATATTGGCAACATCAACTGAGACAGATGGGAAAGAGGGAAAACCTGCCTAAAAGAAAAAATGATAAACCCATCACACAATCACATACAAGAATACTTTAAAAACAATCTTTCTGATCTCTGATCCAAGGAAAATATGCATACCACTGGTTCGATACAGCGCTGCTATCCTGTAGCAACAATAATGTCCTTGATTTAGAGAGCAAATGCAACATGGAATCCACTGAACTACTACTGCTTGTAAAAAGGGCTTCTTTTATAGTTACCACCCTTCCACTCTACCTTGTTCCTTATCAGTCACATGCAAGCTAATTTACCTAATTTCCTAATTATGCCTGAATCTTGAGAAGCAGTATCTAGTTTCTTACCTCAAAAAGCCATTGGAAGTGGAGGGTACTCACTATAGGCAAAGAGGCACTCAAAGAGAATAGAAAGGGTTTCAGAGTAAGGAAGTAAACTCATACATCTTTCTATAGTAATATTGTTATATATAAAGTCAGCTTAAGAGGAAATACAAAAGCTTCCAAGACTTATAGCTTCTTAACACTGCACTGATTAATTCAATTCTTTTCTGGAATATATCGTTCCACTCAGTGAATCCAACAATTGCAGATTAAATGTTTTAATGCCAGCTGTTTATTTTAACCTCTGAC
This sequence comes from Aramus guarauna, assembly GCA_013400195.1. Taxonomy (NCBI): domain Eukaryota; kingdom Metazoa; phylum Chordata; class Aves; order Gruiformes; family Aramidae; genus Aramus; species Aramus guarauna. The sequence continues at coordinate 2,532,606 of VXBL01002760.1, read as the reverse complement.
TCTGTTAATCTCTTGCAAATTTGGGGCTGTTCAAAGAAAGTTAATAATGGTATGTTAGACAGTTGATTAATTAAAACTAAACATAATCACAGCTATACTTACTATAAAGAAATTAACAGAACCTTTGAAAAACACAGGCAAAAATCTAGGCATAATAGCATTTTAAAGCCAACAAACTCTAAATCCAATCCAAAAATCTAAGAAGCGACCCTAAGGTTGACTCATATCAACTCAATTTTATTTTGACAAAATATCTGATTTTCAGATTCATTTTACCGTTTGCTTGGAAACAAGAAATATATTCACATGTACACTACACCCAAGCCTTTTGTAATAGCTTATGTGAGAAAGAAAAAAGTAAGAGGAAGTGCCATGAGAAATCCAAGATGGAAAAGCCTGGTTCAGTCCCAGTTCTTCACCTGCACATACAGTATATTTTCTAGTTTTACTTGAAATTCAGCAAAAGATGCGACTTCTGTCTTTGACCCTACAAGAGGAAAATCAGCATCCAACAGCCACGCCACAGACTCCACTTCCACGTTGCTGTTAGAGTCCAGGCTTTAAAGACTTCTCTTGCTATAAGCACAACAGCTGCCTGTGAAAATTGATGTGAACAGTAGGTTCTTCTGGAATGAAATCTTGCTTGGTCAGGCAGAAATAAGTCAAATGTATTGGACTTGTTTATCTCTAATCCAGCTTTTACTGCTCATTTACTTCAAAGGCAAATTCTCGACTTCATCATATAGCAGAAATTCACTGACCCAAGAACAAGTTGAACAAATTTAAATCATATTGGTTTCCTCCTCCTTTTCTTCCCCCACCACTCTTTTCCTTCTTAATTATCATGATTAAGACCTACTCATTGGCAAGACTGCTGAAAAGCACAGTGAGTATTTGAGTTTGTGCTCATATTCCTACAATCACATTTAACAATAGTAAGTAATAGATATTTTGTTCAAAGGTGAAATTTTTTTATCATTCATTTGCCTAAGAGCAAGAAAGATCTTACGCTACTGTGATGAATGAAGACCAGTATGTTTCTGAAAAAAAAATAAAAATCTTTAATAACCTGCATTTTAGGAACAGTAATTCAATCCCTTAAGAAAGCCATCTCAAGGGATTAAATGAGCCAACTTACCAGAAGCATTGCCGAAGTTCCATTTGGCCGGGATAGCTGGATAGACATTTCAGGGAACATCCTATCAATCCGATTGATCACATCATCAACATATCTACCAAACAAACCAAAACAAAAGAATTAGCACACACGCTCCTTGCCACAGACTCAGATTGTTACTCCTTTTTAACAATGTACACAGGACTTTCCTCAATTAATTTCTCTTTGATACCTGCATATTCTTCAACAATGCATGTAAGCGTAATTCAAAAAGTTATTGCTAAGAGGAAACATACCAAAGCCCTAAGTTATTTTGAAATGTAGTTTCTCTGCCCTTAATAACATGCACTCAATTTTTAGACCAAATCTGTCAGCCTCAAACTCTTGCCATCACATTTCTATACTTGTGCCTCTGGGGTCAAAGCATACATTATCAAAATTACTCTTTCAGCATAGGGATTCATAGGTTGTCACCTCCTTACCCTCTCTTTCATAAACTAAACACAGAGATTTTTCTAAAAGTCTTCAAACCATTCATAGGGGTTTTTTCTCTGGGGTGATCAAACCCAGAGGTAAAATAACATCCCTTATGCTGGGTATAATCCCTCTGCTTACACTGGCATGTATCAGTCTTGGTTCCCTGATATCATATTAAGAGCTGCCATCGATTAACAGTGAAAACTGCCTTTCAGAGACCTTGTTTCCCAGGACACATCGCCTTATCCCATGGGGATCCTTCAGCCATTCCTTTGCTCACATTAAAATGCACAGCATTTGCTTTAGCAGGGTTTACGTAACAGTCTATCATCTGTGCACCAATCTGTCCTCCAGTAAAACTTTCAGTTCTCCTGACGTATGCAGAAGGGAGGGCACTACTGCCTTGTGCATCTACAAACTTTGCAACTTGATCACAGATCCATGAATGAATTGATAAAATTGTTTCCATGCTAGCCCACATATGTGCTATGAAAAAAAGATTTTGGAAACATAGGTTGCCCCAGTTAGATTAATAGTAAAACTGAAAAATCTAATTACTTCCCTTTAACCTGCTTAAATGAAGGCAAAAAATGTTGAATTCTTGCTCTTCAAAGTTATTCAGTTCTAATGTTAGTTGCTAAACCCTCCCCAAAAAACAATGAACTGCTATGCTCCGATTGCTATTTTGCAAGGGATTAAAAATCATCAGAAAAAAAAATAAAATCAAGAAAGCTACACGTACACAGGTAGCAAAGTCAGTCCACTTCTAAAAGTAACAAAAGAATGGAGTAAGTTATGACCATTTTGCATAGAAATCTTAATCCACACTTCTCGTGCAGAAAGAAAGTTTCCCCATTCACTTGAATGACTCATTAACAGCTTGCTTGCTGATAAGCAAAGTCAAAACATCCATAAGCCAAGAACTTCCTTAGCATGGTGAAAGAAGAGACGCTTAAGACAGTGCTTCAGGATGAGTAAGCTACACATTGACAGTAGGCACCTAAGTAATTTTAAACGTTACTGAATCCCATACTTTTTTTATACAGCATGAAAGTTTATACTGTTTCGTAAATGCAATTACTCCAGGCTCCACAAATCAATTCAGCTATCACTTGTGCGTGAATAGAGATAGCTGATTGTGAAACAGGCAAGGAGAGATTCTACTTTCCTTGGTTAGCATGTGGTTAGGAACGTGTCTTACAGCCTTGCACACTATGATGCAGATTATTGCATAACTTAAGTTTTCTATTCAAAGCACTGGGCAATAATAAATTAAAAGCAAACAAAATATGAAGTAGCATAAAACAAGACACTGACATACTCTATACGCATTAAGGAAGATTCAAGTAATTTTAAAGCATATAAACAACAGTTGGACTTGGGCGTTTAATCTGCTTAGGTCCTTCTGAAAAATCCCTGCAGACATGTACATTTATCCTTTGAAAATGCAATCCAGGCTGGTTGGAGGTAATCAATTCTTCAAATCTTTCTTAGATATAATTATATTTTTTAAATGTAAAACTTGTCTTGACCGCATGCCTTAAAACTTGACTCAAACCTGACTGTCACCTTGTACTACCAGAGCAGTATAAGGCAGAACAGGGAATTCACAGGGAGCTTGTAAAGAGTCTTTCCTTTAAGTGAAATGACACATACAGCAAAACACAACTCTTCTAATTTGTATTAATCAGTTTCTGAAAGAACTTAAAGATGAGTTACTAAGATACTTTGGGCCTAAAAGCCTGTTAATTTTGTATCACTCTTCACAGGTCAGTTGACAAAGAAAGAAAATTAACACACTTAAGGAAAGACAATGTTTTACTTTGGCAAGGCTCAGCAACTCCATCAGGACCATGCACACAGGTACCCTTTTCCTCCTCTTCTCAGTCAAGAGGATGTCAGAGAAAAACTAAGACAGTATGATAAAAGAACACTGACGTACATATCACTGGTTTGCCCCTTTGCCTTTTTTCAAGTAGACATCAGGGTTTCCTGAGGACTCATCAAAACAGAAGGATTCTTCAAAGATGCATATATAATTACTAAATTAGCCTGACTACATGACGGCCTCAAATATAAAATGACAAACAACCTAATCCAAGGCAAAATTCTTCTATAGATATGCCCTTCAGAGAGGACATCTGGTAAAACATCTTGTGAAGGGATGGATATGATAAATCAGATGCAGCAAAGTAATGTAAAAGTGTAACTGGTGACAACTTCAGAGAAAACTGAAGACCATATGATAAAGACAAGATAAAGTGCACTCCTGAGGCTGTCTGGAAAGGGGGTCAGAGAAAAAACCGCTGTCTGGAACTTATTTTGCAGACCTGAAATACATTAATTTAGAGCCAAAATAAGCAGAGTCACAATTTATGCATCTCTGTCCAATCAGTTTTAGCTCAAAAATATGATAGTTCCTATTGATGTTACAGAACCTCTTACACAGTCTCAGAGAAACGTAGCACTTAAGGATGGAGAAAAGTCTAATTTTACTTTGCCAATAAGCACTGCTAACTTTTAATGTACTTGCTGCGTCTCAGTTTTCTCCTACTTACAAAAGATGCTGGTTGGAACGAGCATTTACAAACCCAGGAGAAATAATGCAAAGTGTGGAAAAGCAAATGGAAATAGATTCCCTCAAACTTTTGGCATATCTTAACCTTAAGAAAAGAAAATTCATGGAATTTTCAGAATTAAATATGAGCTGAAACTATAGGGTAGTAGCTTTTCCTCTTGTCCTGCAACAGGCGTTGTTGCACCTACACAGGGTTGAATAGTGTCTAGACAGAGTCCCGGCCCATAGCTTCTCTGTCATGCAAAGGATGCTCAAAACCGTCTGAAGACAGATCACAAAGGACTACAAAAGATCATACCCAGTAGTCTACATATTCAATTACAGCACAGTATTTAAACTCTCTACAGACAGAATATCATCTTACTTATTCTTCTAGGCCTCAAAAGACAACATGTTAACACCTTATAATTGCAACATCCTAACTTAGTCCCATCCTACTCAAAAGAGCTTCAAGTAACGTCAGCAAAACCTGCGTCCTAATCCAGACCTGTAATCATCCTAGTCAGGAAAGAACAACAGACTTGACCAGCAGGACTTCCGATCATTAAATCGTATCAAATGCTAAAGCAATTTTGCTAATGTCATTTTAATGGGCAGAGAGAGGATTTTTTTAAGAAGCTTTAATGGCAGGTTTGTACCAACTTCCCTCTCCCATTTTTTTTACCTTCTCTCCTTCATGACACGGATTCATGATTTTTTTATGGAGATTTAAAAATTGTATTTTTGACAGAAAAATCTTTATTTTAAAATGATAAATAGTATCATTCAGGGGTATGCATCTGAATGTGCAACAGAACCAGTCAGGAAGATCAGACCTGACATCCAATGCTCTCCAAGGCTGTCAACACTATAAATCATTATTTTCATTTTAATGTAGTAGAATACTTTTTTTCTATGAACATGCTACATTAATACTGCAAAAGTCAAAACACAACAATCTACTTCATGAACATTAGTAAAGACTAAAACTAATTCAATATGTTACCCTCCAAATGAAGTCTTGTTATGAACATGCAGAAAAATCAACACTAGAATAAAGCAACAGAGAGTTTCTCTCTGGCGTTTTGCCAGTAAGCGTATACATAAATCCTTTAGTCCATATTAGAGGAACAATGCCTGGGACAGACAGAAGACACTTTTGAAGCCAGTTAGAAAACAGTGTTTATAAGGGACTTACTAGTTATACAAAATGCTAAATGAGAAGTTTCATACTAAAACATCAGGTGGATAAGGTAGAAATAATTCAGGAACTGTCTTTGTACATAAATGGTCTTCTAACATCTCTGTGATTCACACAAAGGCCCCCCAAAAGACAGTAATACAGAAAAGCAATTCATTATAAATGCCTTTCAATTTCACACTGGACAGATGGCTTAGTTCTCTGATGTGACCTCTTTTTTTCCCCCCCCTTTTTTTTTTTATTTTTACTGGATTAGATCCAGCGATCCAATGTTAGTGTGATGTTTAACAGCTCAGACAAGATTTAAATAGCATTTATCCCACACAGTGTTTAACTTGCATGCTGTTCATTTTTTCCACTCAATACAACAATTTAAAAATTAGAAATACAGGTATTAATAATAATTGTCTGAGGAGGTCTTCCAGAAGAAAGTAAATTTTGCTAAATGATCTTGAGGAGACAGAGAAAAAAAAGAGAGAGAGAGAAAAAAATACACATTTGTAATATAAAAGAGCATATTCTTCCCTACAAACTCAGTGGAAAACACAACATATGTGACAATGAGAAACTCTACAATTCTATTGAATCTGGATTCATGATATTCTGGTATTCTGGACAGCAACAGAGGAAACTCTCCACACATTGTCTCACTTACTACATTACATGCTCCCAGATTTTCTTTTTCTTTTCCTTTTTTTTTTTT
>VXBL01002760.1:2477744-2526528 GCA_013400195.1 Aramus guarauna | reverse complement strand
TTTTTTTTTTTTTTTTTTTTTGGCTTTTAGTTACTATTCTCAACACAGCTAATAATTTCTTTTCACATGTCTGATATTTCAAAAGCACAGGCTGGCCCTGCAGACTCTTGCTAGCATATGTAGTGTTCACTAATAAAGGCACTGGTGCAAAGAGCCTGCCTGCACTCTACTAAGACCTATGGAACAATTATTTTTTGCAGAACTAGACTCAATATACAACTTAAAGCTTTCATCCAGTGGCAGGATTTTAAATATTATAGATTTTTATAAAGAGACTAAATAGTTTTCAGGCAACCTGATTAGAGAAATATTATATTTTAAAACATACAAGGTAGTCACAATTCTAGTGTGATTTATTAATCAACGAATTAAAGTTTTAATTTGATTCAGCTACCTCCTGAGCAAGTCTCCGCAGGTAGAAAATTCAAGTTGATAGAAGGCTTTTCAGAAGCATCCATTAACAATAGTTATTAAAAGAGTGACCTCTGCCAGCTTTTGTGACATGACACTTCCTGCTTGGATAGGCAATGAAGAGTGTGAAAAGAAATTCAACAACTCTCACAGTGACAAACCGACTTCACAGGTCTCAAGAATGAGACAGCTGGCACAATCCATGACATCTGTACATCAGTCCTGGAAGCCTCTGCCTCTCCTCCCAAATTCCACAGGTTTTGTTGGTTTGGTTTTGGTTTTTGTTTGGTTGGGTTTTGTTTGTTAATGGGTAATTCAGGCTCTTGCTCCTTCTTTTCTTCTCTAGAACCTCTATAAAAATGCTCATTTCCTGGCTCCAGGACTAAAATATCACATGCTTTGACCAACTTCTTCTCCAACTATAAACTTCCTTGCCAGGCTGCCCTCTCTTACACTAGTTAACACTGTCCTCTTGTCCTTTCTGAACAAACTTCTCCAGCGGTTTCCTCTCTCTTCTCGCCTAATTTCCAACTTTCTGTTGGTGGAAGACTCCAGCCAGGCTCCTCCTGGCTTGTCTTGTTTCCTTCTGTTCCCTTCCCATCTGCACACTAACTCGGTCTTCTGCTACTCCTTCAATGCCTCTGTTCCTGCTGTGAAATCTTTATTCATGATATGTTATAAAGGAAAAACATTACCTCTTTCAAATAACTAACTGACTTGTAACCACCGTGAGGTAAGTTAAGGGCAGAAGGTGCAAACTGGAGTCTCTTGAGTTAAATACAGTTCTTCAGTCTTGGGGCTACAACACATGATCAGCACAAGGGAGTTTTGGCACTGGATTGTCTTGGTAATATGAATCCACAGGTGTGGGAAGAAGCAAGCCAGAACGTGCAGATTGTAAGGAACAAATTTGCTAAGACAGCTTGGACAAAGGTCCCTGGACAAAGGTCCTAAGGAATAGATTTGCAAAGATTCACGCCCAACTCCTCTCCACCCTGCAGTGGATTAAGTGAGACAACACGATCTGAAAGCACTGAAAGATTCAACTCCAAATCCAAAAGGCGGCAGCTTTCCATTTATTCTTAAAAGTTAGTTTGTTTTCAACTTTGCAAGGGATGTTATTTTGGTCATAGAGGAATTACATTTCATTATTGAATAGATGCAAAAGATCAAGTTATGTGCTTAAATAGTCTAGAAGTGTTTACATATAAACACAGGGTGGTCTGTTTCAAAAGCATATGCACATATAGCTGTATCAAACACTTAACCATCTGCACTTCTCACTCACAAAAGGCCAAACCTGGTACAGCACTTAAGGATGCATGTGAAGTCGTTTGGACAGTTCTCTAGAAGCCAAGACAGAGTGTTTAAGGGTTGGATATACAAAGACATTTAGAAACCTGAGGCTGTGATTCAACAATTTTCAGTCTTCAGTACCAATAGTGACATAAGGCACTGACGCATCCCCTCCCGCACGCTGCAGCATACAGCCCCCTCAACTGTGCCATGCTGGGAGAACTGGCGCTCACAACTGATCTGGCTTTAAAAAAAAAAAAAAAAAAGAAGAAAAAAGTATTAGTTTAAGTTTAAATCAGCCTCATGATTCAGCTGCCTGTGTGGCTGCACACACTGTGTGCCAGCACAATTCCTGCTGGGACCATGCATCATGGGTCAGGAATACTGTACGCTGGGGTCATTCTATTACAACAATAAAATACTGTCTTATGGTAAAATGTGTTACTTATACTGTATTGTTTATACAGCAAATATGATTCTACATTCTTCGGTGCTACTGTGAATCCATCAATAAGCAACATGGTATAAACCAGCAAGAAACATCCTCAAAGGTATCAGCTGACAATGATGCTATGAATGCATGCAGGTTCTCATGCTGAATGCTTGGGAAATGCAAACCTGCTCCTGAATCAAACACTCTCCAGACATCTGCACATTTAAGTTAAATACAAACACTTACTTAATGCACTCTGAAAACACACATTTTGTCAGTGCATAGTTTATTCTTTAAGACAGAGCAGAGACACATCCATTCACAAAATCAAATTCCAGTGCACCACCTTAAAAAGTGTAATAAGGAAGACTAAGTTACAAATAGAGACCTTGCAGTCAAATTCCCACAGATATTTTATTACATTGTTGAAATAGCTTTCTTTGTACTTGTGGAACACTCTTCATAATGACTTTATTTCACAGCAGTAATCAAGAGAGGAATATGGATATTAGCATGTGTGAAAGCTGGTTAACAAAATAAGCATGCATCTACTTTACAGTTATCACCGGGATCTTGTCTGAACTTGTTCCTAGTCTTTGCTTTATGGAAAACATCATTAACTCCTTTACACATACTTCAAGAGGAAAAATAGCCCTTCCTAACAAAGCAGTATCAGTAGTCATAGAATTTCAGGAGCAATACTTCACAGCACATATGTATTGTTTATATTTCCACTTCTTCATGAAACTAGATGTTGTTCCACAGCCCAACAATAAATGCTAACAGTAATTTTCAGGGGCCTGGATGAGAATCAGAATTATTATGTCAGTGATTATCCACAAAGATGGTTCTTGAATTACTCCTAACCTGTTGAGCAATTTGTGCCCCACTTGTTCGGCTAAATTTGCACATGCACATACATGTTTCCATACAGTAAAGCTGTGTCTAGAGTCCTCAGGAGAAATTCAAGCCAGGAGATCCAGCTGGCCTTTAAAAAAAAAAAAAAACCCAAAAAAAAAAACAAAAAACAAACAAAAACAAAAAAACCCCACCACATTTGCCTGAACTACACACAGTTCTCCCCCACAGTGTTTTGGAGATGGATAATCCCCACCATCCCCACCATGGGTGGTTCAGCAGAGTTCATCTGAGGTTGCCTGGGTCTGCACTGTAAGGTGCAACCACCTCTCCTGCACCCACTGCTCAATCATGCAGCAAGGGAGAGAGGATTAAACTGTGACATGCTGATGTTCAGTAAACACCAGACAGTGCTTTGACAAAGGCCTTGAAACAATGCAGTAAGTTCAGTCCTGCTTCTAGAAAAGATGTCAGGCCAGGCTGGTTATCAGCCCACCCACCCAGCCAAATGCCCAAACTAAACGGGGCTCCCCACAGATGGGAAGGTGCCCACTGTGCAGACTGACCCTGATGGGATCCTGATGCTGCACATTACTCCATGCTGTCATTCCTGAATTCAGCCTTCTAAAGCTGGAATTCAGTATTTTATGACATGTTATTTTCAGCTCTGCTATTGAAGAATTACTTCAATAGCAAAGTTGTCTCTCTTTCTTTGTGCTTTATTTCTCCCTCAGAGTAGAAATTACAGTACTTACCTCCTTTTATGAAAAGCAACAGATGATGCATGATACCTATTATTTATTCTATACCTATCAAAACCAGTGAGATTTTACCTTTGGGTGGAGAGACTGATGAATAGGAAACATACTATGTTTTGCACAGTTAGATCTTTTTATACACAATGCTTGACCATATAACTAGCACTGCTGGAAGGAAGAGATCTCAGTAATCATTTATGTTAGGCACATCAAGTCCCAGAACTTGATGAAGGCAACAAAAATTCCAGAGGATGGGAGGATTAAGGATATAACCCTCTGGGGAATGGCTAACATATCCAAACAGAAGAGCAGAGCAGACCATTTCATAAGACAGGTTTTGTTTAATCAGTTAAGTTACCAAAGCCCTGACATCTTCTGCTTTTAAAGTGTCCTCTACTTAAATCATGCTCTGATGGTTTGCAGGCAGTATCGTGTGGTTTTAAAACATTCTTTAAATTCGCAATGGCTCAGTACTCTGAAAACCTGTCTCATCCTTACCATATGCTTCTTTTTAATTCAGCTAAAAAACCAACAGCTTACTGTCTCCGCCATGTGAGCATCTAATGCAGGTACCAGCATTAGTTATTTATTTCATTATTTAATGCATGTAGGGTGTGTTATGTTGTACAGTTATAGACTATCTTATTTATCCATGACCTGTTAGAAGCTACTGGGATGAAGACACTCAACTTTTATGCAAAATGGTTTAATTCCTACAGATCCAAGCTAAGATGTAGTGCTACCTATTACCTTAGAATCTGCACCAGACTATTTTGCAAGTAGATTTCTAAAGCTTGTAACCATGCTAACATCTAAGCATACTTAGATAACAACAGAAATGTCTGAAGGAGCAAAGTAGGCAACAGAAAAAGCACAACCAAAAAAAACCCATCATGGACATGAAGGCATTAAAAATATGGCCTCCATAATTTCATTCAAGTCCTCAGAGTGATGTATTATTTTATGTCTAATTACTTCCTTTAGAATTATGTTATTCTTATAGAACAAGATGTTGGAATACATTGGACTAAGAAGTAAAGACTCAAATTTTAGACCTCACCAATAGACTTCAAGCAGTCACTCAAAAAGAGCATCCACTTCAAGACCCAGTGCTTTATTAAAATTATGAACTATGGTAAAAACAGACAAGTCTTGATAGCACTAGTTCTAAGTGTACTTAGGATACTTGATATCAGCCTTTAAGGACACTTAAAATCAATTTATTCTTCTGTAATTAAGAGGGAAGTAAAGGTGAAAAAAAAAAACAGAAAAGATGAGAATACTGTAACAAATGATCGCTTATACAGCCCAGTGCAATTTATTACACAAACTTTTACCAAATAGCCATTTCAACTTTTGTGATCACATACTTTAAGTTTTCTTGAGGGATTTTCATAATTAGCCCTGATTTTTCTCTCTTCAGGATTATGCTCTAAGTATTTCGATCTGCCTCTGATACTACAGAGATAAAAATCTATCTTAAAACTCAGAGGTTTATCAAAAGGCTCCTTCAAGGTCATCTTTACACTCCAGTACAAAAACTGCATATAACAAGTCCAATTAGGCATTTATCAACTCAAGACCCTCCCAGTATAAACATTTTGGAGAGAGAAGTCCTTCAAAATATCATTTTCTAAAAAACACACTTTCATCACTTCTTCCTCCAAAATGACAAGCTGTTCCTTAGGTTGGAGGGGTGTTTATAGGACTCATGGAAATTAATTGTGTGGCTTCCACGGAAAGGCAGTGTGGGGGAGGAAAACTAATTCCCTTAAGCAAAGTCTCTGAAAAAAATTTCTCTTTAAACAACAAAGTTGGGCTTATCTTGGCAGTTACTCTTGGATGTGCCAAACACAGTCCACACACCTCAACAAAGCAACTGCAGAAATTCGCTGCACCTCTTTGGCCATTTTCCCACTCTTGTAACCAGGTTCTTTCTCCTCTGACGTTACTTCCCCTCGCACGCAAGGACCAGTGTGCAACCACAGCGGAGATCAGACAGGCTTTATGTTCACTATGGCTTTTTAAACGCTGGAGTGTCTGCTCTGCCTGTGTTCCTTCAGTGCGTGGAACAGGCAGAGCAGAGTTTAAAGTACTTTGGAGAGCTGAAACCTGGACTAAAGCCAAAGTACCACCATAGTAAGCAAAACCAGTCCTGTTCGTAAGTATATTCTTGTACCTGCATCATTTCACATTACCTGCAGATCTTCCCTAAAAAATATTTAGCAAGAAAGCTGGTTTATGTTTTATATCTAAAGTTTAGAACCACTGTGTCTTTTGCTCTCAAGGAGAAATGTTCAGCCGATTTAAAAAATAATACCATTCTGTTCTTCTATGTATACTAACAGAGAGAACTGCTTAAGTAGAAAACAAGGAATGAAGATCTTCTGTAAATACAAACATGATTATTAACTCTGTCTAGTTTTGTTCCTGGGTAAGTTTACCTAATTCTAAGCATCCACTTAATGAATATAGAGTTCAAAACTTGTAAAAAGCAAGTTCCTTTAGGAAATGTCAAGTTGGTTACCCAAAGTAAAGAAATTCCAAGTTGTCAAATAATTTCTAATAGTAAGTAGGTACAGATTTAAAAAAGTCTCTATGTGTTCACAGTCCTTAATTAAAAAAAGAAAAAAAGACAGACTCCCCACTATAGCGTGAGGAAGCGGCATGAAATAATCTACTGCTGGATGGGACTGTACACGGCCACAAGTGAGAACTCAAACTCTGCCAAACGGCACCTCAAAGTTCTGCAACACAAGGGATAATAAAAGATTTCTTGCAGACTCTGAAGACAATACCAGCCTCATCCACCTTTTTTAATCAGCAGCCAAAGTGTCTCGCCTGCCTGTCAATGACAGTCTCTCTCAGCAGGGAGTGGTTTATTATTCTAATAAGATGCTCCACTAAAGAGAGGGTCAGCTATGAATTACTACCATGAGAAGATTTAATTACATTTTTATACTGACTAAAGATATTCCCTGCACACAGACAAAATTTTAAATATGGAGATAAATGATAGTGTATTGTAAGGCAAGGTTACTTTTGGGTTGTTTTAAACTTACTGTTTATATTTTTCCTCTTCTTGAGATGGCCGTTTATATTATACAGTTACACTGTCCAAGCTTAAAAGGTTTCTTGTAGAAAAGAGTTCAAAAATTTTTCATTAAAAACTCTCTAGGCAAATATTCTGAAGTACTCCACCCAGTGCTCTGTATTTTCCAAGGAAAAGGTCTGATGACAGCATAAACAACAACAACAAAAAAACAATTAAAAAAATAAAAACTTTGTTTCATCACAGAATAAAAGCCACAGAATAGTTTGATATAAAACACTTGTACAATATATACCAATGTATTATTGTACTATAGTGTTTTAATTAAAAATATACTGTATAAAGAAGAGAATGGGACTCAACTGCATTAATACATACAGCTGCAAACTATCTGTATTAGCAGACAGAACTTTCATTAAGAATAACCTCACATCAAAGATTTTTCTGAAAGCAACCAGAGGAAAGTTGAAGTCAACCGTGAGGGCCAGGGCTATTACAGCTGTTTCAATCATTAGGAAACCATTACCTCAAATTCATGCTGCTACCAGGATACAGGTTCACCTAGTAACATGACAGCAAATTATATGATTAATTAGCTAACATGTAGCTACTGAGAGTCAACCAGTTGAAGCTGATGCCCTACAGAACCAGATAAAATATTACCAAGTGTTATCTATCACCTCAAAAGATTGTTCTGCAGTTATATTTCCAAACATCAGTGAATTTGCAGATGTTTCAAGGGAGCTCTCCATTCACGCTCACTTCGCATTCAGTATTCACTGCACTGACACACATTGTTGTATTTGACTTTTGTCTAATCATTTAATTATTCTTCACATTTTGCCTAATGGCAATCAAGTTTTCCATAGATTCAAAACACAGACACAAAATACACTTGCATTAATCTAATGTCAGACACATTCTTAATAGCACTTCATAGGTATTTTTAAAAAGGAGACAAAAATATTATCCCTTGATTGTATTGTGTAACTACTTGGCAAAAGACATGAGATAAACATTACACATCATCTCTGAAAAGGAAACACAAAGATGGGAAAGCAGAAAAAGAAAGCTTGACTGAATACAAATCAAACATATAGTTACATCCTCAGCCACACTACTGAGAGGTTCACTGCTTTGACTGTTTGCAACCCATCCCGTTATACTGAAAACAGACTCCTTTGTAAGCTGCAACTGTGAGAAGTCAGGAACAGCAAAAGAGAAAGATGGGCAAACAAAACAAAGCGCTCATTTCACTCTTTTCAAGGGCTTAAAAAACCTCCAAACCCTAAACCATTAGTTTAAATACATGCATGTACATACACTTCCCAGTATCCCAGGGTAGTCAAGGAGCACTTTCCATCCTCACATGCCACACAGCCTCAGTGCTGACACGTCTGGAGAGGCTCTATGCCCAAATCAGAGCTGAACTTCTCAATATATCCTATCCTTCACATGCAGGAGATGGAAATGAACTACTTATTTAGGATTTGAAAGCAAAGTGAATCAACTTTTGGACAGATCTTATGTTTGAGAGAAAACCTCCTTCTTGAAACTCCCTGAAACAACCAACCAGAACAAGTTAACAGAAAAGGATATACTTAAAACAACCTGGAAACTAAGGACCATCCAGCAACCAGGTTCTCTATGTAGCTTGTTTACACCAGCATTTTAAGGTGTGCAGTGAAGAACCTCAGCAGAAGATATTCAAGACATTTGCAGATCTTGAAAATCCAGTATATACTTACACTTCAACAAAGCAATTAATAGCAAAAGCAAACAGTGGTTCACTCACTCAAGAGCTTGCTACTGGAGGACGATGCCTAAGACACAATAAAAATTAAGTGGCTTAAATACATACAAGCATAGAAACAGATGATTAAATCATGGTACTGCAGGCAGATGCAAAAGTACATAGTAGGAGACAAAGAAGGATATTGCAACACTCAGGCTTCAATATCAGAATTTCTATCCCCATCAATGACTTCATTAAAAAAAAACAGAGGGAAGACAGCAATTGTGGAACAACAAAAAGAAATTAGTAGCAGCAGATAATATTTTAGCTGTACTAGCAAAAACTATAATTGATTTTCTGTCTGTGGTATTAAAGTTGCTATCTTTGCACTGAAAATACATTTTCATTTTAAAAGCATAATCACATGTTAAAATAGTTTTACCTGGCATTTTCTGTCAACAAGCTCATTTTACAAGTGGCATACAAGAGCCACCATTGCTCTGTCATGTCAAGAAATTAGCTTCACTTCCTCAGAAATACCTAAGATTAGATAGTATTAGATTTGCTCATTGTCTATTATACTGTAAAATCACGTTGTTGAAGAAGTAACCTTTTGTCTAAATGAAGGGCAACTTTCAAAGTAGAAAGGATCATGGAAGCATTGACATATAAACTGCTAAGTCAAATTTTAGATTAAAAAAAATTATACAAATATTTTAAATTCCAAGCACTCGGCCTTGTAGCACTCCTTTTAGTTGACACATCTGCTTCTTGCTGTGTTTTTTTTTTTTAAACAGGCTACTATAATCTACATTACAATGTAGTTTCCCCCAAAATACCTGCTTTCTCCTTCCATCAGCCACCTCCCCCTCAAATTCTCCTTAGAACAGGGCTATTTTCAAAATGTGGGGTTTTGGCAAACTTGTTTAAACAAGAACAGCACTAACTGGATGTCTAGAAGCAGGAGCACTGCTTTGATGACAGCTGCAAGTGTGATCTTCCATCCTTGGGAGATTTTCAGGATTCAACTAGGCAACATCACGGCTAAGATGATCTACCTGTGATAAGAGACCGTCTCTGAATGGGAAGCTTGGACTAGATGACCACCCAAGGTCCCTTCCCACTCAATCTCCAACTAGAAACCAAAGAGGATTCAGAGTTGAGAGTCTGGAGCTCCCACTGCCACAGCAGACTTTTCCATTAACGTCTCCTTGACTAGAAGATACAAAAAGCTGCAGCAGGCAGAGGGTTAGCAGAGGCGGTACCTGAAGAATAAACACACAGGAGGACAGTTGGAGGATTTACCACCACGGAGTCTATTCAGTGTGCTCAGCGGACAGACTGCACTTCAGTAACTGACACACCAAACTGATAATTATCAACCAGGAATTATTTCCTAAACTGTTGAATTTATGGGTAATTTGGTATTGCTAACAATACACCTCAGCAACATTCGGCTAATCAGCCTAATACCCTGTTTTCTTAACTTTTATTTAAAATTGAACAATAAAGACGTTAAAATGCAATAAATGTTTAAACTTTACCTTTATTATAATACCTAAGTACTGTTAGATATGACTATGATCCTTCATACTATGAGTCTGCCATGTAGCTGATTAGCCCCAAATTTAGAACCAAGTTTGATTTGTCTTTCAGTCCTTCACAAAAGGCTCTTTTATAAGACCCGCATACAAGATGTATATAAATTTGTCATGAACAAAAGCATCATCCTTGTTGAACAACTGTCAAAATGCAAAAGCCAAAAGGAAGGAAGGTTCTGCATGTAAAACAGGAAAGTAGAAAAACCTGGGTTTTGGCTTGAGGGGAGTTCAGTTTTATAGTGTTATTTTGGACACAGATATCAAATTCTGACTTAAAATACATCAAAACAATAAGGTGGTTTTTGCCACTTCTACAGTACATTTGATTTTAACACCAAACACTGAATGCAACAATCAGCAAAAGAGCTCAACAATGTAAAGATCCAAGAAGTATAGGGAGCTCGACACAGACTGACAGGCTCCAGCCAAGCTTGCTGTGTAATTATTTCATGTGTCTGCACTTTGTCTTCCATCACTGAAATGGACACCTCAAGGCAAGAACACAAAGGATACAGAATAGTACATCACTGTTCATTTATCAGAATGAATGCTGACAGTGGATAGAGCTTCCTACTAGGTTTTGCAAGTAGGAATTACACGGTCATTCATTCTTCATAATGCGTCACTCCTGGACTTTGAATTTTGTAAAAAATTATCTAGTCCTGAACAACTGACTATAAAAGACAAAAATACAGACTCTTCTGGATGAAAGCATCTGTCTTCTAGTTAAGGCCTTCTCTTATCCCAGCTTTGTACAAATATTACTCAAGTTACTCTCAGCACTCCTGCCTAATTCCCAGATGATGCAATTCACCCAGTTCATGTGGGGAAACCGAGGCACAGAGAAACTGGACGAAATAGTAATTTGCTCTACAATAACTTACTCAGGAATCTCTGTATCTTAAAGTGCTTTTAAACATATGTGGTACAGAATGAAAAGGCTGAACACTATTCCACAATCATATTTTGTAAGAGATGGAAACCAAGTATTATAGGCAATAATGGAGCAAAATGATCATACACAGAATGTAATCTTTATTCCATTTCATTCAAGGTGTCCAGGTAAACTTAGCAAGAGTTAAATAAGCAATTAACTACTAGTACCACCACGATCTCTCTGACAAATGATTACTTTCTTTCCCAAACCAGAATTTGTAAGAACAATGTTGAACACCACAAAAGAAAAATTTAGTATCAGTGCAAAAATTGGTACATGGAGATGCTTTTGTTTGCTACAATTAGAGGACTTAACACAGGATTCCCCTGGCTGTGACTCACAGACAATAAAGAGACTGCATGCAGCCACAGAAAAGTCAAAACTAAGTCTGCCAATGGTACCAGGTCTTCCCTCTCCACAGCGTTTTACTTCTGTTACCCATCCAAAACTAAGAATCAGGGAAATAAACTAAAATAATGAGGCAAACGTATCTGTGTCTAATTAGAAACGTGCATTAGGCTATTAATTCACTACTTTGGAAAATGACAAACACATACTTCTGAGTAACATGACTGAAATTACAAACACGATGCTAAGACTTTATTAGGGAAAATCTATTCAGCAAACAGGAAGTCCTCTGCAAAATTAAACCACTGGGAATAAAAATAACAGCAAATAACAGAAAATAACATCTGTAAAGTAATGAAATCCAAGCCACTTCACCCAGTGAAACTTCTAATGGTTGCATTTTATTTATTTTTTACAGTGGCAGTTGGGAAAATGGGACAAGCAAAATATTGTACCAAAATACTTCAAATCATTACAAATGAAGATTATGTTAAGAGGAAAACTCTATGAAGTCATCAGCTAGAATTTGCTACCCAACCTTTCCTCATTTAACCCATCCATAGGATTCCTTGTAAACACATGAATACCCAGAGAATGTCCTAGAGCAAAATTAAAAAGTAATAACAGTTATTTTTAACATGAAGTAAAGAAAGCAGAGCAAAGCAGTTGTTCTACTCTGTATCTACTCTGTATCCTTAGAAAGGACATTTAGCTGTGTTTCTCAAATTCAAAAGCTGGGTTGGTTGGTGCTGAATGCAGGCGCCCCAGGCAGCAAAGCCAGCCCACCATCCACTGCAGTCCTCAGGGAGGGCAACAGCCACTTCAGTTCCCAGGTAAATCCCCATCTGAAGTTAAGTTACTTGGGAAAACTTTCCCTTTTTGTAGAGTTAGTGCCAAACTACAGTGGACTTTCCGATTGCCTTTTTTTTCGGGTACGACTTACACTTCAAAGTTTCCTTACTATGATACACCTAGAGCTTCCTTCTTAACAGTATGGGTTTTACCCAGCCTCACAGTATAGCTGTTTACTTTTCCTCTCAAATAGCTAAAGGTTACTTGGAATCATGTAGAGGTACAGAAATAGTCATTAATAAACACCTTCACAATGCGTTCATATCACATTACATTATACAATATAATTACACAATAACGCCATTCTTGCTAAGCCACCAAAATATTGAGACCTTCTCCCTCCACCTTATTACCGCTCTGCTCTTTCTGCTCGTCATCTTTAACAAAGGAATATACAACCAATGCGGATGGAAACGCTTGCTGTAATGTGTTTCTGAATTTCACAAGCGGCAGTTTTAATTTATTCTTTTCGGATTGATTGTCTGCTGCAGTAAAGCAGCCTCTAATCCCCCTCCTCCAAACAGTAACGCTTAGAAAAAAAAGGGGGGGAGAGGGAGAGGTTAAAGCAATCATACAATAAAATCACAGCTTTAGCAAGAGCTTTGATATCGTTATTAAGTTCATACAAATTTCCTCTCTTATCTAGCTCATTCTTCACTGTCTAATTAGTCCAACCACTGGTAGTATGTGTTCCTCTTTTTTTGACACAGAAACAAGCAGTTAAAATAGTATTTGCAGTCTTTAATTACACATTAAAATCTTCATCCTCAACTTTGTTTTTTACTGAAAGTACAGGGATTCCCTACAGTGCAATATTAGTGTTCTGCTCTAAATGCTGCAAGGGTATCTTCTAACAGTTGGGACTGGGGAACAGCTTCTAATTAATTACCACCTTTTAATGGCATAGTTCTCACACAAACATTACCTTTAAGGCAAACATACATCAAAGAGTCAGAAATTTGCTTTTACAAGAGAGCTGCAGTCCCCAGTAGCAGTGACATTCACTAAGGGTTATACACTACTCCAGATCTGTGCATATTCCAGAAAATGAACATGCAGATCAAGGCTGGTACATGGCCCAAAGTTTCCAAAGAGATACAGCGTTTTCATCTCCCAACCACGGAGCGTTCCAGCTAATCTCCAGCAAAGGAGATAGGAATTATTTCAAATCACTGTGCTCAGTCACACAGGGCTGCACATCACACTCAGAGCAATCCTATTTGCAGGATTAGTTTGTGGAATATGACACCAACACATCAACAGCCATCAGCCCCAGGCCTCTTTTGGCTAATGTCTTCAGGACAGACATGTACACCGAGGTGTTCACCACAAGGACATGTGAGCTAAGGCTATCAGTCCATAACAGCTCACAACACACTAGTCAGTGAAGCTCTATGCACTGCGAAGAGATAATGAAACCTTAAATACATGCACTGTCTCCCCACAGCATTTGGTTAGAATATTTCTGAAAAGTGAATGAACCAGATTTTTCCTCCGTGTTAAAACACACTGTAAAGTTTTACAACACAACTAATGCACATTTCAGTAATTTACTAGGGATAAAGCAGCATCCAAGATCCTTGTCTCTTGTACTTGCACAGATAGAAATTATCCTGTTAATGAATATCTTAAGGAACATTTGGTTTTAGTTAAAAATCTTTGCTTTGGACAATCTGTGTTGATCAATGCCTGCTGCTTTTTTGTAATTACTTTGTAACAAAATATGCAGCTGTATAGTACTTAATGGAATGAAATTAAATTCAGCATGTAACTATAGCCAAAAAAAAAAAGCATTGATCCTGTATACCAAAACAAAGATTATTATTACAGAAACCCCTGCTGTCAGATATATCAACATATTAAGAGATTAGATCAAGATTAAAATTTTTAAAAGAATCCTATTTCTAAAGACGCACAGAACAAAGGTCTTGACTCAGTACTGTTACTCAGCACCAGACTCAAGAATGGCAGCTGTTACAAAAAAACCCCAAACAAACCAAAAAAACTCCCACATAAAGCCATGTTATACTGAAGGAGTGGCAAAGCGGACCTAGATGATTCAATAGCACCTAATGAGCTTCCACAGAAGTCACTCCACGCTCTCCCACCCACCTGCGGACTGCTGCAGCAGGGCACAGAGCACAGGCAGGGAAGAGGCCTCCTCCCTCCACCACCCTTCGCAGGCACTGGGACCAAATCTGCTGAAACCCACAACAGCATGTTACGGAACTGCTCCCTTTTACCAGTGTAAGGGTCTACTTCAGATCCTACGCAACTCCCCAAGTCACACAGCTTTGTCTGTGGCTCCAGCGCTTCTACTGATCAGAGATAAACATCAATGAAAATCCAAAATATATTAGCACTGTAAGAGGGTTTTTCCTACTGTGCAAACACTGGTTTAATACTTTTTGTGTGATCAAGTTTACAATGTAAAAGACAATTTGATTTAAATTGTATTACAATATGCCATACAAAAATTTAGAAGTCCAAGATGCAGAAGTGAGCTATAGATTCCAGGTGCTATCTGTTGTGGGACTGAGTGCTATAGTACACTTTTATCATCTATACACTTTAAATGCAAATCACATTTCTTCCTGAGATTTCACATTTTCATTAAATCTGTGTTGGTCCACTATTCAAAATTGTCTCTTACTAAAGAAACCGTGTACATCCTTAATAAAGTACAGAAAAGGACAATCAACTGACCTAAAGAGCCCACAGACTGATCAAAGAAAGAAAGAAAGAAAGAAAGAGGAAAAAACCCACATCATCTGCCTGCCTTCTGTAGCTTTGGTATCCTAACAGGTTACAAGACACATACTCGGTTCTAAAGCTAAACATGATAGATAACCTGTGTGAACAACAGTGAAAACAAAGCAGAGACATAAAACAAATTAATAGCACCTTATTTTAAAATTTACCTTTTACACTGAAATCAAGTTCAACTCAATTGCCCTTCTCCCATTTTTGGAGCAGAGCTTGGTGAAGTATCATTGGCTACAAACGGTGGGATGACTAATCAATGTTACATCCCTGGTAAGTTATTGGATTTGATCTCATCGGAGCTGTCTAATAAAGCCCCTCATGAATCAAAACAGTATTGTGGATTTTTTTCTTTCCAGTTAAATTATATTGAGTGCTAAACAATAAATACCACCTAACTAAAAGAGACAGGTTGCTATTACATTTAATAGCAGACTGCTTTCCCCCCCTCCAGTATTTAAACAAAACACACAAAAAGAAACAGAATAAAGCAACAGCAGGCTCATCACCTCTCTTCGCCTGAAAACAGCCGGCTACTGAGCTCTACAAACTGCTTGTCACTGTTGTTGACATGGGCCATCAGGAAAAAATATCTCTCTTTAAAAGCTTAGAATCATCTTTCATCTAAATGACAAGGACTGGTTAACTCACTTGTGTTACGTATGAAAGCCAGACAGAACAACGTGACACCCACATGCACAGCTGTTCTCTTGATAAAACTCAGTCCAACAAAGTTTAATGATGTGCTATCACCTCATAGTTTTCCCTCATAATTTGTAATTATGGGTTCAACCATGGCAGATGCTTCCCCAGCTTTGGGATCGGAGTGTCCCGGCTACTGAATGTGAAAAGAACCAGATCAGCTCCAAGCTGTCTATTAAAGGTTGCCATTCAGTTTAAGGGCAATTTAAATCAGAATTTCTAATACCATAGTAGCAACATACTTTGTAGTAATCCAGACAACCAGATTTCTCAGCTTTCAGTGGAGGGGAAACACTGTTGAGAAGAAAATGAAGAAATTAGGATTATGTAATTGTAACTTTTCCTCCCATACCCTAGGATACAGCTTCAACGCTTACTGTATTTAAGGAAACTAGAAGTACCCAGGAGTCTCACTAAACCTAAACCAAAAGGTGTACTCTGGCTCTAACAGAGTCCAGTCTTGTTTCTGTAAAACAGCTTGTCTAAAAGCAACTGTTGTCATCTCTGCTTGGTAGGCAGAAGGGAAACCTGAAGAAAAAAATCCAAAACAAACCAAAACATGTCTGTGTCTTAAAATAACTTTAAACTATTGTATTTTCAATAGCTGCTAAAATTCATTATGATCTGAATTCCACAGCACTTATCTTCCTGTAACAAAGCTGTCAAAATAGTGGTTTCCTGTTTGCTCATTATTCTCTATTACATTCTACATGGTTTGAAAAATTCACTTGGGGACATTGCTATTCTCTGAAGCACTGCTGTAGGCAGCAGTTTGAATAGGTTCATGTTATTCTGTAGTCTTCCTTTAAAGAAATTAAGTACTACATATACACTATTTGTATTCCTTTGAAAAATTTTAGGGGAATGCATACCATGCAACAGCATCCTTCCAACACACCACTCCACCACCACTATATTTAGAAAAGATAACCCCTGAAATACACAGCATGGTTTTTATAATTCAAATAGATTTCCCTCTAGGGAATGGACAAATACTCAGAAAACCACCTGTTTAATGAGCACAATCCTTTTCACCAGAGGTTACTAAGAACTAACATTCTACCTAGCTAGATTAGCTTTGGCAGTTAAAATACCAATATTTGAGAGGGGTAAAGCCAGTGTTTTGCACCTTCTGTGCAAAATTATGGAGCTTATTAAAAAGCAAGACAAAGTATTTAACAAAGATTGACCATATACAACAAAACCATACAAGTGGGCAGGAAAAAAAAAAAAAAAAGAGTGAAGAGCCAATTGGCTAAATTAAGGGAAAGTAAGAGTTATTTAACAAGCTGATGGAATACAAGATAGTTTTAAACAGACTTTCTATTTAGTTGAACCAGGTGAAATATTAGAGACTTGAGTATCAAAAGATCCTGCAAGATGCACGCCTAAGTTCTGAACACACTAAAATCAATATACCAGTTAAGGATACATGCAATCACACTGAACAGGAATACAGTGCAATTTACACTAAAATAGCTTCACAAAACATCTGCACAACAGGTATTCATCAATTTACTACAAATAAAAAGAAAACAGTACAACAATGTGATCCAAACTGTGCACAAGATGCCAAATACTAAAATTAATGTTTGATCTACATTGTACATGGCTGCAAAGTAATTAAACTTATTCATGTAAATGATATTGTCTTACAATATAAATAACTGATTTTTAATCTTTTTTCCTTCATATGAAAAGGGATTAATTTGCAGAGCAAAAGGGTGGCGTATTTTGGCAACATGTTCTCTCTCTTACAGTTCCTGTTGCACTGTCTTGCTAAAGTCAAGCTAAAGGAATACAGTGAGAAACTTAAACGTGAACAGAGATATTAAATGAGCTCCTAGTATTGAAAGTTATTGGAAACTGATCTCTTCCTTATTAATACAATTCCCCATCATGTACAGAAAGATATCTCCATGTTCCAGAATGCAAACAGAGTTTTAATCTTTAATTAAATTCCCAACATCAGCTCTTCTGGAGAGAAGTATAGATGTAGGCCTGAGGATTATTGCTTTATTACATTATCATCTCAGTGGTATTTAATGAATATTGATACTTAATGCAGCTTTGCCAGTAGGGGGAAAGAAAAATTTTAGAACTGCACAAAGAACTTCTGATGACTTTTCTCAAAATAGAAAATATAGTCATACACTTTGCTCTTCTACTCCTCAATACTTCTAAGGAGAAGCCCAAATGTTAAGAGTACAGCTCGTAACACTGAATGGGATTATTGCAATAACAACACTTGCATGTTAAACAACCGCATTCCCCACAGCTCATATACCAGGTGTCACACTTCACTGGCACACAGCATTCTTGGTTTCAAAGTCTGAATCCCCAGCTGGGATTTCAGACCTCTATACCACAGCGAGGTCAGACTAGATAAGCATAATTTAACCATATGGTCTTAAAAAATACAAGACCCATGAACATTTATTGGCTTAAGCATGCTTTGCCATTGTCTTTAGAATAATCTGGCTCTTTCTTTCACAACAAAATTCCCTCAACCTAGGAAGCAATTAGATGCTGTTTATAAGACAAAATGCTGAAAAAACCCTTTCCTCCAATAACTCTTGGCAAAGGGCTCATCAGGATTTTTCTTAATGTAGAAATGATAAATTACACAAGTTAAGTTCCAAATAATTTATTCTGGCACATCTGATGATTGTGTGTATAGTTTATGTATACAAACACACCTTTCAGTTACCTGTTAAAAATAGCAACTTTTTTTGGAATACTACATCACTGACTATTTTTAATTAAATTCCTTTCTCAAGACTCAACTCATGTCCTGGAGAAAGGTCTTGAACAAATACAACAGAACCCTACATTACTACTTATATCACAGACGCATTGAAGCTGATCAGGCATTAATGCTGTGAAAGAACAACACTTTGACTATGCTGGTATTGAACCAAGCTACAGTAAATAGAGTTTGAGATATCTGTAAATATATTTTCCAAATCCAGATGAACAGATACCTGCTGAGCCAGTAAGTTAATCTTTTAAAGGAGACCACTCACTAAAGAGCATCTTTTGCTAAGATGGATGGAGCAAGTATGGACATCTTTTGAATATATCCATCTTCTGTAGAAGAATCCAGATGGATTCTGAGGTGTAGAGAGCAGAATAGAGACCTCCTCCACCTCACCCAGAACAAGTAGCAGAAACAACTTGGCCCTTCTGAGTCTCTACTCAGCACTCTACCCTCAAGTTCTTATTATCTCCTAAAAGAAAAATTATCTTCACAGCTTTTTGTTACTCATTTATCTAGAGCAGTATCATGGGCAGCAGTGTGGGTTTTTTTGTTGTTTTTTTTTTAGAACAGAAAAGTAAT
This sequence comes from Aramus guarauna, assembly GCA_013400195.1. NCBI lineage: Eukaryota > Metazoa > Chordata > Aves > Gruiformes > Aramidae > Aramus > Aramus guarauna. Next base: position 2,507,442 of record VXBL01002760.1, on the reverse strand, counting down.
TTTGCTGGGCTGCTCCTAGCAATAGACTACAAATTCACAGAGATTTTTACTCAATCTATTACAATGGTTTCACTGTCAGGTTAGGGCATACATCAGAGCACAAGAGATTTACAAGACAAGTTGAAGAGCCCTAAAACAAAAAAATGGACTCTCTTTTACTCAAGCCTCTCTCCCCATTGCGCCTGAAGTTGTCAAATAAGAACCAGACTTCCACTTGTTTATTGTTTATAGTGTGCTTATTTCCCCAAAACCACAAATGTCACAACAAATGACCCTCAAAGGTACCATAAAGGGCAAGAGTCTCAGTATCTTCTGTGGTAAGCATGTTCTTGTTCTGGCAATTTCCTTCCAGACAGAGAAGGCAGATGACTAATCTGGGAGCACTGAGAAAACCCCATGCAACAGAGCTATCAAAGTCACAAGGTTTTCAGCTGAGACCCCTGAAACTTCCCATTAAAACTAACTGACCCTCTTGTGTGTGCCAATGAATATAACTGCAGGAACCATTCTATGCTTCCTCTTTTCTTTCATCCTCCTCATCTCACAGTGACTCACTGCTGTCATTTTTCAGCTAGATAGTGACATACTACAGTCTGTTGGGCTCTCAGCAGAGTGGTCCGCTGGCAGGGACTACCTCTGTGGGCTCACTCCTCTCAGTTACCCCAGACTCTTTGGAGTGCAGCACTCTGCTCCCACAGGGTCATGGAGTCAACTTCGTAACTTGGAATTTGCTTTTGAGACATGGCACCAAGCAAAATAATAGGAGATTAATCGTGTCAATTACTATATTCCAAGAGGAAAGAAAAAACTAAGAGCTATCATTTCTTACTGTATTTATTTCAAACCAGAAGCAGCCATCCTGGTTTTCAGAAGGGTTGCATGCTTTCCTAGTCACTTGGAAGGAGCTGACAGCTTTCAGCACTTCAGCAAACACTGCTTTGAGATTCTTTAACAGAAGGAGGGAACCAGCAGCCAGATGAGAAGCATGTGAGGAACGCATCTATTAGCAAGTACAGGGAGATGTCTTGTTAATAGAAGACAGAAGGAGGGACAAAGCAGGGAGAGAAAGAAGCCAGCAGTTACTCATTTTCTCATACAGATATATTTGGCTAGAAATGAAACGCATAGCAATCTAGTATTCCTTTCTGCACTTGCAGAGCCAGTGAAAACCAATACTGAAAAGCAAGTGAACACCTAAAGGTCCTCTTCAAAACTCTTCAGCACCCTTAGAAGACCTCAGATAATGAAAACAGTGAGAAAATGAAAGTTTTCCTGGTAGTGGTTGAATAGGACCGAGTCCTTCCATTTTTAAAAATCTTTTTGACTCAAAATTGCTACTGCTGTTTCAGATATCTACTAGTGAAAAACTACAGCTTCTCGCCTCCAAACCAGAGCGCATCAAAAGATGGCCTAAGGCTGGCAAGGGACAAATAAGTGGGCCCACCAAGAATCAGCTTTGCCATTAGTGAAATCCTTTCTCCAGCTCCTTCTGTGAGCCTAAGGTAAGAAGAGATGGCTGAGCCTCCAAGATATGCTGAGAGGCTTTGTGTTTGTGTTGCTTTGGTTTTGCAGGGTTTTTTGTTTGGTTTTTGTTTTTTTAAAAAGGACCATTTTGGAGAGGAAAGGAAAAGAAAATGCAGGGCAGGGAGAGAGACTAAGGACTTAAGTAAACAATGAGTTAACAGAGTACAAGAATCAGGTTTTGTATCACCACCTTTTTGAGAAGGGACACCATTTGGACACATTCAGTCTGTGGAATAAAACTCAAGTCTCACCATAACAGTAAAGACCAAAGACATGGATTTACCAGATAATGACAATGATGCAAGTTGAGCAATTAAGAATGTAATGTGCAATTGGAAAAGTTACCCATGCAATTTCTTCAAGGAACAGGAATATAAGTTAAAAAAAAAAAAAGACCAGTAACATGCTCTCTAACACTACCTTTAACTCAAATTAAGACATGTTTAATATCAAACTATCCATATGCAAAATCTGCGCAAAAATAGACCTGTTTTTAGAAGAGTCTTTGTCCAAATCATCACCTATGTTACCTCCTGAGCAACAGTGTTTTCTGCATGCCTTTGCTGGCTGAAAAGGATTACTGCAGTGTTGCTATTTGCTCCAACCTGCTATCCTAAAATGACATTTTGGCATATAGCTGATTTTAACTACTTCTGTTTAAGAAAAGCTCTAGAGAATATAGTTGCTCTGAACAACACTTAATATATACTTGACTCATAGCAGATTGTTACTCAGCCCAAAGACTTGTCACTGAACTTAATTTTAATAGCATACATCAAAGCAAAAAGACAAAGGAATAGTTACCCCTTCCCTGACTAATCAATAAAGCAAAAAAAAAAAAATTCCCTGAATTGCCATGGGAAAATTAGTATGCAGTATGCCCTTTCAAGGAGATCTGTAGTTTTGCACCTGGGTGTCGTCTTCCTTTGCATTTTACAGAGAATGAAGGAAAAAAAGAAAAATCACATCATGATTCATCATTATTTGCATGAAACTACAGCAAAATCAAGATATTAATATCCATTTGCTATACTTCCTTAAAAAAATACTTTTCATAAGCCTATTTTCATGTCTTTTCATAAGCCTATTTTCATAAGCCTATTTTCATGTCTTTTCATAATCTGCTGCTGCCCTGTGTTAAGACATGACATAGAGCTCAACAGGTATTTGATTTGACTTAAAATAACTATTATTCTCTTCTTAAGACACACCAAGATAGCAAATAAGGACAAATATGGAAAGGTCAAAGAGAAGCCAGAGAGGAGGAAAGGAGGGACAGGTAAAGGGCCAGCTCAGCATAAAGATATTTTCCCTGTGAATAATGCTGGAAGTGATAATAAGATACTGAAACATAATTCAACTACTAGCTAAAGTTTAGTTACCACACTAAAATTTCATTCTCTCTGCAAGTTCTAGGTAAACACGCCACTAAAGGAAAAATATCCTGCAGGTAGAAAGACATACAATACTTTTAAGTGCGTATATGACATACTTCATATATGAGGATTTATACAGCTGCAATTTTTTTACCCAAAATTGGACACTTTTAAGATTTGGCTGGGCCACCTTGCCTAGACAGTGCTTTTGTCTAGACAGAGCTTTTGCCCAGAAAGGTTGGACCAGCTGATCCTTGAGGTCCCTTCCAACCTGGTATTCTATGATTCTGTGAACTGTTTAAGTACAGACTTTTCTATGCAAAACCAGAAGCTAGTTCTTTCTCACTATATGTATTTCTAGTAACCAGAGAAGCCATGATTAAAGAAAAAAAAACCAAAACACCAAAATATTTTAAGATGTCTGAATAAAAACTGTGACAACTGGTATCACAGTACTCCAGTTTANGGTATCACAGTACTCTAGTTTATAGACTTCTTGGGTAGTCCATTTTGTATTGGGTTTGCATGGCAAGGATTTGACAGCAAGGGGGCTACAGGGGTGGCTTCTGCGAGAAGCTGCTGAAAGCTTCCCCAATGTCCAACACAGCCAATGCCAGCTGGCCCCCAAGATGGGCCTCCCACTGGCCAAGGCCAAGCCCATCAGCAACAGTGGTAGTGCCTCTAGGGGAAAAAAACTAAGAGCACACAACACTAAGAGCAGTTTGCAAGCAGAGAAAGGAGTCAGAATATGTGAGAGGAACAACTCTGCAGACACCAAGGCCAGTGAAAAAGGAGGGGGAGTGAAGTTGAGCCCAGGAAGAAGGGAGGGTGAAGGGAAGGTGTTTCAAGATTTAATTTTATTTCTCATTAGTCTACTCTGGCTTGAATGGTAATAAAGTAAATTATTTTTCCCCAAATCAAGTCTGGTTTGCCTATGATGGTAATTGGTGAGTGATCTCGCCCTGTCCTTATCTTGACCCATCAGCCCTTGGTTATATTTTCTCTCCCCTGCCCAGCTGAGGAGGACAGTGACAGAGCAGCTTTGGGGGGCACCTGGCCTCCAGCCAAGGTCAACCCACCACACATTTTAAGCTCTGGATAAACATGATACCCCAAAGGAAGAAAACTAATTAGCCAGTTTGTCATGATATTCCCCTGTTCCTTCACAGATATACGAGAAACAACATCTGGTTTTTAAACCTATAGTTCTGCTAGAGCTGCCTTTCTAACCATTCTTCTTTGTCTGAAGTCCGTAAAATAATAGAACATTTTATGGATTCTTGAATTAGCAGCCCTTTAAAGTTAATATACAAGGGGAAAGCTCTGTTGACTCTGATTTTTTTTCTTGTATAAGGAAAAATCTCTAAACTTCCTTTGATTCCTCATCAACTTAGGCCTGTGGACTCTGGTGACAACAGGGACTTTTATTATCACAAGTTTTTAGTAGCATAGTGTTTATACATCAGTGACTCTTGTTCTGTGAAAAAAAGCAGGCAGTTTCCACAAACTACAAGGATGCTCAGTACAATGAATAATTGCTTAGCACTTCATTTTCTACATAATAATAATTTCCTTATATGTAACTAAATATTTTAAGCAGTTTATTAATTTATAAGCTTAGTTGTGGATATATCTCTGCTTTTGGCATCAGTACACAGACTGCCTAAAGTGTTGATACTCTGTGTCCTCAGACAATTTCTAAGTGTCCTCATAATTGCTTGTCACCTGTAAAAGGTTTAGATCCAATGCAAAATTAACATATGGTGAACAGATGGACTCAGAACAGACGTTTGTCAAGAAAGTACTCACACCAAAGACTTTTTGGCTTCAGCCTTTTAGGACCTTCAGAAAAGTCCTACTTGAAGCTCCAAGTCATACTAATCAGGGTAACATCATTCCTCAATGACAATCTTGCGTTGCAAAAACTTTTATGACCCTCTACAAAGAAGAGTCCTTGCAACTCTTCTGTTGTCACAGTGTCTCCATAAACAGAAGAAACAAAATATTGTTTCCATAAGGTTCCCCACCTATCCAACAAGAAGAATTCATCTTGTATAAAACAAAAATGCAAAGCTGCTATTATGATAAAAAAAAAAAACAAAACAAAACAAAACAAACCCAAACCAAACCCAAACCAAACCCAAACCAAACCCAAACCAAACAAAGTTTAACCCCCCACCTTCCCCCCCATGCAAACCCTTCAAAATACTCCATTACTTACTGAGGAGGTAAGACAAGAGTTGTTGGCTGGGCTTTTGGTCTGCGTTTTGCAGATACTCCCATCTGGTTGGCTGAACGTTTCAAAGACTGCTGATTCAAAAGGCCAGATGCTAGCCCAGCATGGTACTGCAACTGGATAATAAAAAACATATACATTAAAATACATACCACTGCAGTACTCTGTCAGACTTCTACTATCTGTACCACCTGATTCAAATTACAGTCAGTCGGTTAGCTAATGTATGGTATTTCACATACATTGTTTGGATGGAAGATGATACGAACAAAAAGCATATTAAAAAAGCCTGCTGTGAAATAGGTATTGCAAGGAAATTATGCTATAGGGCAAGTACAATGATGAATCAAAGACTTCCTCTCAAGTCCTAACTCTCCTGAAACTTGGGCTTGCTTTTAAATGTTAAGACAGTTTCTCCTCTCAAGAGATCAACCATTCTTACTTTTTGGAAGAAGATAAGAAGAAAGAAGCAACCCCTTCACTATGTAAACGAGCTTTTTAGAAATAACACTCATCCTTTTTTTTCTTAAACATAAAAACACAAAACATTCCCAAAGAAGTTTCTACCACTGTAAAGAAAGATCTAGCCTTCAAAATACCTGCTAGCATGTCTCCATAGCATTGTAACATAAAGATTCACATTCAGTAACTTTCTCCTCTAATCTTTTATTTTACTTGCCAATGAAAGACAAATTTATGAAGGACAAAACACGAATCTGCAAGATTTTGCATGCATTTCCACTATTCGCAGATTTAAGAACAGCTACAGTGCTGTGTCTGTCCTGAAACCAGCTTCAAGTGCAACAAGTTACAAGCTCACCTCAACACTTTCAATTTTCATTCTTAGTTCCCCATTTTTGAAGACAAAGGGGTGGGAAAAAAACTCAAGATTCAGTGTCAGACAAATGCAATCCTTCATCATTCTAGTCCCACATCAGTGTGTCCATTAAATTGTCTGAAGACTTGTTCTGAAAAATGTGAGCTGTTTAACACGTTAACAACTCTAAGCCCATGATCTGCATATAAAAAAGGGTTACAGTTGGGAAACTATGTCTTACAAATGTTCAGAAAATAAAGTGGTCTTAGGCAAAGCTATTCTGCAGGGTACTGACTGAAAATGAGGGAAGCAAAGCTTGGTCAAGCTATTAAAATGAGTGAAACTATCCCGTAAGCCAATTTGACTCAAATGTCAACACTCAGAGCATCCATAAGGCTTTTTAACAGGCTCCTGATTTACTTGGCTACTTTGCCACGTGATTTTGGCTGTGGCACAACACGAAGACACATCGCATTCCTGATAGGAAGAGAATCGTGCTTGGCCGGGGAAGGAGGGGATTGTCTTGCCCCAACAGCTTTGTTTAGACCAATGAATTTTGTTCAAATTTGTTTTTCTCTGACAGATTTCTGAAATGGAAAAAAAAAAAAAGAAAAAAATCAATGAGAGCAATGGACAGTACATGTTTGAAAGGCAATGTTTCAAAGTGTCAGGGGCTTAGTTTTCAATCTCCACTATCAGAATTTGCAGGGAGTACAATATGCAGGGAATTAAAGGGAAAGCCAGCTCCGGCAGCAGACCCCTCTGACTCCAGGAACATGCTTTTCCCTTTTCTTCTTGCATCTTATTACGAGCAGCCCTCCTTCAGCCATTTTGTGCTGTTCACACCATTCACTTATGTTCACACGGACAGGTATTTCAAGTAAATAACATAATTTGGATACCTGCTCAGAGAGAGGTAATCACAGATGCTAATCATAGATGAATTTTAAATGCAACCTTTTAAAAAAAATTTTATAACCTCCCGGCTAGTCTGACATTTAGTGGTCAGGCATAAAAAAAAAAAAAGAATGAAAAATAAATATATTCTAAAAACCAATTCTGTCCTTGAAGACTAACTCCCAGTGATTAAGCTATTTTTATTAATTATAAGTACTCTCCAGAATCTACCTTTGCTCCCAGGAATGCAGATCCAACTGTCAAAATCTATAAGGGCCATTAAATATTTACCAAACCATCCTTATAATGGGAGAAAAGGTCAAAGTTAATAAAACTGACTGGCAGCTTCTGTCCAACTTGATTTATACATTATTAAAGTATCACATACTGTATTGCACAGAATGTATTCTTTTGTGCAGGCAGAGGGGTCTTAACTGAAGAGACTGGGAAATTGTTTCATAACCATTTGTTCCTAAGAACAGAAACAAGACTGAAAATAGTGCCACTGCAGTACCTCTAGCATCAAAACTTCAGCCAGGAGATTCAACGGTCCTGACAGATAAAAACGTGCCATTCAGTTCCCTTTTCCTCTTGCAAAATAAACACCTTTTTCTGCCAGCATTGGCCATGACAGCAAGTCTAAGGTAAAAACATACCAACCCTCACAAAATTTTTTTCTTACTAACAAGAGAACGTTATTTTCAAACATATTATCCTCACCTTAGGGAACCAACGTGAAATGCACTGTCAGAGGAAATTATGGATGCTAAAAGGCTCTTGCAGGGAAGCCGAGATGAGCTCTTGGGAGACAGAAACCACATTTAGCTCAAGAAGTCCCTGAGCCAGAGACTGCCAATGGCTGGAAGAACATTGGGAAGAACATTGTATACAGGCATGTGCTTATAGCTACTGCTGGAGATGAGATCTGGGGCGACACAAATCTTTCTTTCCACTACTGTCTACGGAGAGGTGGTCAATGCAGGTCTAAGAGACCCTGCAACCCAACGCAGCCAAAAGTTGAGCACTTGTGGATGATGACAAGCGCCTTTCATAAGTGTATTCCCAACAACCTTGCATCTGCTTTTGTCAATGTGCTCATTTAAACCAGCAGAATGGTAAACAGCAATAGCTTTATCCATAAAATATGCTAAATACTCACTGAACTTGGGTATTGGTGCAGCATTAGGTAATATTGCAAATAATTTCTTTATCAGCTAAGGGATTCCCCATCATTCAGTGGATTTATTACAGCAAGCATCCATGTCTTTCAGCTCTGGGGAATTCCAACTAGTTTATGTGAAGCTAAGCTCTTTACTTCCTAATGAAATATTCCTCCATAAAATTTCAACAAGATTGATCTTTTTCCCTAATACATGCAGATGAAACACAAAATCTATTTCAGAAAACTAAGAAATAAAAAACAACAACAACAACAAATCAATTTATAATGCTTAGCAGCTAGGATACACACCAGTGCCAACTTGTACAGTTTTACAACGAGTCTCATGATAGCTGGTATTTTTCTTAAAACTGTTGTTCCAAGTAATGTGTGAATTCTGTATTTTAAAATCAAAATACTCTAGTTCTCAAGGATGTAGGAAAATTACTGAAAATAACACTTCAATACATACAAAAGCTTTACCTGAAGGTAAATAAAAACAGAACTTGGATTATTTTTAAAGCTTTCATTATTTTTGAGATTCATTATTTTTCTATGTTAATGGAAACACAGTCTATATTTTCTAGAAGAAAAAGTTATCACTAATGTTTTACAGGTGCCATAATTCACATTTTCACAGTGTTCCTGAGTATATGAAAACCACATTCATATAATAGCTCTCAATCTTCCTCACAAAGTGAAATAACATTGTAACACAGATAGCACTTTGGAGTCATTTTTCCTCACAGTTGTAACTGTAAGGAGGGCAAGTTCCTCATTCACGTAAGCTGTATTTGGCTTTCACATGATGGCTTAAACAGAGAATGTGTATCAGAGAAATACAGACTGGATTTAAAAAATATTAATGCTTTCAGAACTATAAGTTAATCACATAGTATCTTTTATTTATTCTATCCTGGTGATTCTCTTATCAGAAAGAAGGCAATGCCCCCCCTAAAACAATCAAAACAAACAAAAAAGAACCCCTCCATCCCTGCAGAAGATCACACTGTCTTCTGCAGCTAATTTTTAAGGCTTGGAGCAAACACAGAACTGCTACAGCCAAAGGGCTTAAACCAGAACAAAGCAGTAAGGCCCCTTAGTTCAACAGAAATGTATTGATTGTATTGTGACAGATTACATTTTGGCCTATAGGATTACTATACAGTGTATGTTATGAAACTACAAACATGTACACAGTGCTAATTTAAAACTTTTTAAAGTTAAGGCTTCATCATTAGAATCATGCTGGGTCTAAAGGTCTTTTGTTTACATAATTCATGGGCTGGAGATTTTGCATGTGCTGACTGCTGACCAAACAAGTCATTACACTCCACTTACTTACAAGGCCATTTAAAGTTGCAAAAATTGGTTGGGTAGGAGGAAGGTAAGAATCAGGGGAAAAAAAGAAAAAACAAAACAAAACAAGAACTCAATCATTGGAGCATTTACAATTGATCATGTCAACTCACAGTTGCACATTAATTTTACATATTACCATTATTTAAAGCTTTTTAGGAAAAAGCTATTGGTGCTTAAAAAGTGAAATCAGAAGAATGACTTCTCTTTGTGATCACATTACCATGTTCTGATATTTTTCCATTCTCATGTAAATACTTACAGACCACATACCTAAGCAGAAAAGCATTTTCTCAGACATAGGTAATATAAAAAAAAAATATTTCTTTCCATTTCTCCAAGAAACAAGAGTTTTACAGAACTGGCTGACAGATACTTAGCCATCATGGAATTTTCTGAGTTCACAGTAATATTAGTGAACACATGTACATTTGCCTCCTTTTAAGATGCACAGCACTTTGCCCCTCATCATTGAATTATTTCTCCCTTGCAGCTAACAAGGGATTTGTCTATTATGATAAAACTCTAGTCGTTCTTTTGACAAGAGCAATGAGCAAGCAAGCAGGACACTCCCACAGTTTCATCTCTGCAGACTAAAGTAGGCAAGAGAGAAATTACACTGCCTTAATTGATATTTTTAAGCTTCTCTCAGATAATGAGGCCCGTTTGGAAATTCTCTTTTTTTCTCCAAACAATGTTTGATCATTTTAGGATAGCTGAATTCTTGACTTGGCCAAAACAGCATCAACAAAACAAAGGAGCAGTCTCCAATTTATTTACTCATTGGTTTTCCTCTTGTGGAACTGGGTTGGCAGGCTTTTCAATTAATAGCAAAGCTAGACGTTGTGCCTTTGCTCTAGTTTGCAATTTAATTAGGACATTTCTTTCTATTTTTTTTTTTAAAGCATTTATGCCCCCCAAACTCTTTCCAGTTTACAAGAATATTTAAGTAACAAATACCTATCCATGAGTGGGAACAAAGGCTACCCTCATTCCTTTCTTTTTTAAATCCCTGTACAAAAGCTATTGTCTCTTTTCCTAAACACCCTGATTTGAGTAAACTGTGAAACTAATGAGCTCCCACTTCTGTTAAAAGCCTCTCATATGCAACAGCTCTTATTTGCATTGCATTGACATGCAGAGTGCCACTGCCTCACCCCGGTCAATAAACCAGGAGATACGGAGCATTCTGAGGACATCTACCTACCCATGGGCCTGCACTGGCAATCTTGCTTTGCCCTTCAGCCTCTCCTCCTCCCTCCCAAGGCTTGGGAGTTGAAAAACAAGTTTAGACTTTATATATATATATATATATATACATACATAGAGAGAGAGAGAGAGAGAGAGAGAGAGAAACACTAGTAGGAAATGCATTGATACATATCCCTGTTTCTTTTAATGTCTTGTCTTCACTAACTTTTATCTCATTGTCTTTGAATTCCTGTTTTTGCTGAGAGCGCTGTTTTAATTAGAGTCAGATTTCAGCCTTAAAGTGTGTTCTTCTCATACTTTTATTTCAAAAACACATTTTCAAAAAGTTCTGCTGATGAATGACTGCATCAATATTTCCTCACTCCAATACTGCTTGCAAGTCTTTGGCTTTTTACCATGCAGAGATAGCAAATCTGGTGGCACTTTTTTCAAGGAATTGGTCAAAACTCCAGCATCTGCATCCCTGCTGCTAATAAAATTATCTGCACTGTTCAAAGTCTCTACATAACCCACTACTCCTCCTCCAGTTGTTTGGGTTTTTTTGGTTGGGTGGTTGTTGGTTTTTTTTGTTTGTTTGTTTTTTTAAAGTATTCTGGAATTCATTTAATAGTTACATCAGTGACATATTCTTGTTTTCTGGATAGTATCAACACAAAAGGACACTACACAGCTGACAGGCTTGGAGATTTAAAAAGAACTAGTATTTGAAATTGATAAAGAGGCAGAGTAAACCTAATCTGGGGCTACACACTGTCTTATCTGTCACTTCAGAAGAATAACTATTTTTATGCTAAAGTATAAATATTTCCAGGTGCTCTGAAGGGCTTAAACATAAATATTTCCTGAAAGATAACTAAATGAACTGGCATATCATTGGATATGCAACTACAACCCAGACTCATAACAGAATCACAAAAAGCAGAGTAAAATTATTACGTCGTGTTCTGCATCTAAATGACAAAATAAAACCACATGCACTAACAGACAGTAGTATTGTCAAGTAGCCCTGAGCTCAAGGATAGTAGTGAGCACAGAGGTTGTCCACTAATATGGAAACGGTCTTAGTGTCAGTCTACATGATATATGCACACTTGTGTGGTCATTTAATGGATTTTGTTAAAGTCTAAAGACCCAAGAAGTGCAGTTGATCAATGTTTGACAGAAAGTCTGCATTCCTTTTTGACAAAGGTATTATCTTTGCATAGGACAAATAATCTGTAGCAGGGAAAAGTCATCATTAAAACTCAAGACTGAAGGAGCACACAATTAGTATCTTCCCCCAGCGCTGCTGTGCTCCCTTAAACAGCCACCAGAACTTTGAAGACACCAGTCTCATGCTAAAATTAATATTTTTCTAAAGCCCTAGACTAAATCTTTGGTGTCTGGGGCTCAGGTGGCAGCTATGTCAGTATAAAGAATGGGCTGCTGCCTTGGTGACAGGGGATGCTCAGGTGCTTATATAAGAAATGTGAAGGTACTTTACAACTGAGCGGAATCAGCTACAGAAACTCTCTTCAAATTGTCCGGCATCATGGCATGATTTGCAGCACTGTGGTCGGGCTTTACCACTATAGTGAACAAACTACTTTTCAGACAAATAAAGAAATGAATACTCTTCTTCAATCAAATGTCTACAAGGTGTAGCTTATGTAAACCCAACTAGTCCAGTTATACCATAAGACAAAGAAGAGAAAGACAGTCAGAAAAGAGATGAGAGGAAAATCCATTAGTGGATAAACAACATAGCAATAATGACCCCAGATGGTACTTGTGCTGCTAGTTTGTTTTTTTTTTCCCCCTTAACTCATTAAATGTAATTATTTTAACTTCTCTTAAATGCGTTTCCTTAGCTTTGGTCACTCACACAATAATTAAAATGCACAATGTATTTAGACTAGCAAATATTCATACTGAGTGTCAGACAATAGCTATTAGCCTAGCTGTGGGTCTTTCTGCCAGCATACGGAAACCTGGCTTTACTCAGTTTCCCATGGCCTTCCTGAAGGGGAAGTTGGACTCAAAGATCAGAACTCAAACGTTCAGCTCATCCTGATACAGGTATGTTGTGGATGCACTATGCAAAGCTACACCAGGCATCACCACCCTCTTCTACTAGAGGTTATCAAACTACTGTGCCAGAAGAATGGGTTGCATGAACATGGTTTAAATTGATTGAGCTTGAACTTGCCAAATTAGGAGAGAATTTTTCCTTAAATGGTTACTTTTGCTAATATTCTCTCTTTACATCTAGTAGGCATCCCGAAGCAATGCTGCTGGGAATGCTAATTTCCAGCTCACTAGCAAGGACAACCAATAAAAGCTTGAAGCAGGACAGTTAGGTCTGGAACAGGATGTATGTGGCCTGTTTCCCTATATGAACATTCCTACTATAGCTTCAGAATATTCATGATCGGATTAATTTATACCCCTTCTGAAACAGTATAAAGTAACCCACAGAAAGCATTCATACACAAATAGGAATGACTGATACAGGTCACTTATAAGTGGTTAGAGAAAGAAGTTTAAATTCTCATCCTTGCTTGTAACAACACAGACTTGTGCACAGAGAAACCCTACAATCACCGTAGGTGGCTGGAAGTTAAGAGATCAGCTGCCTGCTGGAAGATGAGCATCAAAAGAAACACACCATTTCCTCCCTTTAAAACATATTGCATTCAGCACTCAATGGACATTTCTGGAATACTTGTGGGAAAAATGACCATAACCATTGTACTTGCAAGCAGAACTCTGAAATGTAATGGTTGACAAAATTGAAACTTTTACCGCCCCTCACAAGGCAATTAAAAAAGTGCTCTTCTGCCCTTAGTCAAGTTTTCTGTGTTCAAAAATTAATGACATATATTTGAATCCTGTCTTCAACCTCACACTGACTTTTGGGAGACAGAGCAATCCTGCCGATCACTAGCGGCAGCACAAGCTCTTCCTTCGCTGAGAAGTTTCACTGAACATTTTCTCCAGCTGAAACAATATTATGCATTAACTAAGAACTCTAAATTAAAACTCAGTATTTTTTTTTTTTTACCCTTCAGAATAGCCATTTATGGCTTACAACATGGACTTTCAGGAATTTTGTCTGAAACAGAACACCAGACTTCAATAAAATTAGCTCTCTGCATTTAATTAGGACACTTACATGAGAAGCTCGATAATCATAAATCTGTGGATCCTTGTCATTTGTATACAAGGTAGAGAAATCATCTTATCCCATACTACTAGAGACCAAAATGTGTTTTACTACACCTGTTTGTGCAATTCACTATTGATAATAGCAACATATGGCCAAACTTTATTTAAAAAAATAAACAAACCCCTACCCTTCGTGATTTTTGAATGTCTCTACTTTTAGATGACCAAACTAATGCATGGAAGAGCCAACTTTTGAATAAATCAGTTTAAGAGATATTTCAAGTTAGACATCCAAAAAAGAGGTAGACATTTATAAAAGTCTTAGTCAAATTATTTCCTTAGACTCCAAAGAGTTAAGTAATGAATGTTTCTAAGGAATGAAAAAAGAATCTATCAGGTTTGATTGATAAAAGTGTAGCTTTTAACTAAGACTTAAAAAACTGAAGACTGGCAACATTTTTTCCAGAATAATATGCTTCCTCTGCTTTTTTTCAGCACAGTGCACATAAATCAAAGAAATGTTAAAGAGGCCCATACATCACAAGCTGGCATTTCTAAACTATTTACAAAATCTATAATAGTCAAGAGGATGGAAAATATAGAAGTGTGACCAGAAAAGTTACTGAAAGAAAAAAAGGCAGTTCTACCATCCCAGCAGGGTTAATTAAAGCTGGAAACAACTCTTGATTGTAGAATTTAAAAATACTAAACTAAAACAATCCTGATAATGCAGGGTTACAAAAAGCAAACAAGACAGTGTATCAGCCAAAACAGAGAAGGTGGATTTGAGCAACATGTTTATTCCACAATTAAGCACACTGTTCTGAAAACAGAAAAACCAAAATGCTCTAATAAGGCTTGAAGTATGTACAAAAGCAGGGCTGAGTTTACATCTGCAAAAAGACAGCCCCAAAAATATCACTAACTCCAGTGCTTAGCTGCGTATCCATCAAATTTTCACACCCCAACATCTAAGCATACAACAGACTTGTACAGATGAGGTTTTCCTCAACAACTTTTACAAATGAGAATCTCATCTCCTCTTCTGAAAGGAAAGACATGGATTATGGGAAGTTTATCTGTCCATCTGTTGAAGATGTCACACTCTGACTAGAGAGTGCAAAAAGCACTGGGATGTTTTACAACCAAATCCAAAACTTACTGTAGTCTGAACTAGTGTAAAAGCCATATGCTTTGCAAAAACACCTCTTTTGCTACACGTTTTTTTACCACAGCACAAAGAGTAACAGTTCGAAAGCTGCTGTAATCTTTATTTCTGAAAATAGATCACATATTCTTACTCTCATCTGCCACACTCAGCTAACTGATCAGAAACCAGAAAGACAAGGATATACTACACTGTGAAATGAAAGCTAAGACAGACATACTCCATTGCAAGAAGTTACCCACAGTTTACAGGTAAAGCAGCAGCTCAGAGAGCCCGAGACCAGGAACTGGATGACATGCTGAACAGAAGGGTTTGGTGGAACGGCACATAAAGTGGTTTTACAGTTTGCTCTGTCAGTGTTGAAGACTTCCAGTAGGAGTATTTCAGATGAAGTCAGGGGACCTCAGAAATACCTTGAGGAGTAAAACAAATGGAACACACTTCATATTATTTTCATGGGAGCTTATAATGATATTATAATTAACTCAATTACACCACAAGATTAATAGCCTTTAAAATGCTCCCAGTCATTCATTACAGGCCTAATTAAAACTCTCTTTTGGTGCTGAGCCAGCAAGAAATATGAAACTACTTGCTAACTAACCATATACAAGTATATATGGTATTATCTTTATCATGCTGTTTGCTTCCATGTTCACAATCCAGTGAGCAGTTTGGTTTTTTTTGGTTTTTTTTTTTAGTAATATCAAAGACAACAAGAAAAATGGACAAGATGCCACTTTAGAGGCTTCAACACCTGCAACAGCATATCAGCTCACTACAGCTAACCAGTTTATTTCTAGTTTTGCTGCAACAGTTAAGGGCTTCTACAATAGCAGATGCCTTTCCTCCCACACATCAATTAATTTGCAAATGCACTCAGGTTGTAGAAATAATGAAGTGCTGAATGCTTTTCTATTGGCAAGTCTCACAGTCAGGAGGTGGATGCTGTAGGCGAGGTGCTAAAATGCGCTGCTGCTATATGCATGCCAAAGGAAAGACATGCCACATGAAACTTGGTCGACAGCTAACAGGGCACATCGATTATTTTATTTACCCCTCTCTCACTGGAACCAAAAGGAAGAAATCCTCTCTAAAAGCTTTTTATTGTATTTATCTAGGTATTTCTAACACATCATTTACAGTGAGATCTGAGCTTTTGTGTTGACCCAAGAAACATTTCATATTTGAAGGCTAACAGACAGGAGGAGAAAAGAGTGTTTTTTCATGTATTGTTATATATGCTAAAAAAGTTACATTAAAATTGTTACAGTTACAAATGAAGAATTCAATAACTAGGAAATGCTTGAATTCATATTGCCTATGCAATCTAAATCAGTCTGCTTGTGCTAAGGATTCAGACTTCCATTACCTACTTCTTTCTAAAGGACCTCAAATTACCACAGCATGCAGGATCCCTTGGATGAAGCAGCAGTCATTCAGCACCCATTTTAATGCACAGAATGTTATTTACAGTACTTCACACAATGCTCACACTTATCTTCTCAGATGTCTTCTACAACATTCTCCTGCTTTATCTTGCTTCTTTACAAATAATGTTAAATTTGCCTTCAGTAATCTTATTCCACTCATGCTGGGTGTGGATCTGAGGAATCTCAGATTTTTAAGAACACTAAATGTTTTTACTACCTACTCTACTTTGCAATAGAGCTCCTATAGATAACAACTGCAGTCAGGTGCTCAGAAAGTCTTCAAATCAGCCAGAAAAGGCTTTAAGCCAAGTCATGGCAAGGTTGGAATCTCTACCCCCACTTCTATCACTTGAAATAAAGGAGTAGTTGGTAACAGTTCACCATTACTTTCTGTCTTGATAAGCCACTAATTGGAACTGAAGTGCATCTTGCCAGCTATTCTCGGAAAGTAAGTTAAAAACTGAGATTCTGAACTTTCAAATTAAATTCTAGGCTCTGGAGGACAGCATGTTCTCATGGATACAGACCCCTCTCATTCTGAGTCCTCAAATTAGATGGCATATAGTGAGCACAGAAGAGGAAAAAAAAAAGTTACATTATGGTTAAGAGCCTGGATAGCTGGAGTTGATTCTTTCCACAAGCTTCCTAGGAAATATTAAGTCAATCTAAAAGAACCTTTGTGAACATTTAGTCTTGCCTCTTTCCTAATTCAAGTTACTTCTGTGTTTATAATTTAGCAATGTAGTTAGAAAAAACAGAATACCCATGTGCACACCTTTCATGTCTTCCAAGGAAGGCGAGTCCCATGCTATCCCTCTCCAATTCTTCCAGTGCTTAATTACCAGAAGTGTTTAAACCATGCACCTCAGCTGTAATCTGAATTTGTTAAACTTCTATTTTCAATTACTGAATATTTTTTTCCTTCGCTTGCTATAATGAAGAATTCTCTTATCCACTTTTTTCCCCTCCTCAGTAAAGATATTTGCACAAAGCAAGTCATCCAATATATGAGTGAAATAAATTTAACTTGTTTGATCACACAGAAGGAGCATAAGAACCAAAATGCTTTTGATCAGTTCTCAGGTGTCTCAACTAGAAAGCCCCAAATTAACAGGCACCTAGACAAATGGTAACTAAGTAGTTTTACAATTAAAATAATGCTTAAAATAATTTTCAATTGTTAATAACTGAGTATGTTACTAGTACAGGTTCTAACAGGTAAGGAAGTTTGTTGTGAAAAACAGATGATTTTCTGCTTTTTAAAATATGCAATTTTCAGGCTGACCTTGTCCCTTTTAAATTTTTATAGCATCTTCAGCTTCAATTTGAGTTTTTCATATGGGGTAGGCAAACCTTCTTATGTTCTATATTAAATGCAAGACACCTTCTTGGCATGATCTGCAATATTAATAATATAACAGTACCAATTTCAAGAGCAGCACTGTAGCATCAATACACGCATACCTACATGAATGGAAATTTAACCATGTATGTCACGGAAATCTTTAATACATCACAGAAAATAAAGCAGGTCTAAGACAGCTCAAGCACAATTTGAGATTTCCTCCTTTGCCACACAAACACATGACCTTGTCATGCTTCACAAGGTAATATCAACACAGCTGATGCAAGAAAACATATGCTTCTCTTTACTGGATTCAAAATAGGAATAGAGGGGAAAGAGAGTGACACTCGGGCCAAGTCCAGGTTTCTGAAGACGAGACTTGCAGCTGTCATTGTATTCGGCACAAAACGTCCCCACCCACACAAGCTCTACAGTACTCCTACCACTAATTGCCACAACAGAATTTGAAAAAAATGCTTTTTGGAAATGATAAACACTACAGATTCTTTATTTAGCTAGAATTTGCTCTGATGTTATCAGAAGAGTTTTAAGACTTTGAGACTGAGCCATTTTTAAGTTGCTGTGGGACACAGTTAAAACTACAGGAAAAACTGAATGATTAATTTTTATGGATTTCAAAGGAAACTGACATACATTTGACTTTCCATGCATTGGCTGTCTTGCAGGCACTCTTCAATAACCCAATTACTTCTTAAATGTCTAACATCTAACCCACAGACATGTCAGGTCCTCATCTAAATCTGGACATACCTTATTGCTGTATCTTGATAATCACTAAGAAGATCTTACAGATGGAAAAAAAACAGCAGTTCACCAGTACCCCAGTTTAAGACACCAAGTAAACAGACACTCCTCCCACTGCTTTGTGGACTTCATTATTAATGAAGTAAAAATTGCAGACATCAATCTCTTGCTTCAGGTGACCATCATAAACAAAATAAATAGAAAGCTAATGTGGCTGGCCACAGTGGCTTATCTGGAATATTTACTGGAAGGCAAATTAAGAGCACTAATGACCACAGTGCTACAAGCAAGGTAATAACATTGGATTGGAATAGAAAATTCTTCTATGCAGCTTCATCTGATCAAGAGCTGTATTTCCTCCTTCAAACCATAAAACAAACTTCTGTGATTGTTTCAACTACTTCCCCCCTTCTCTACTGAAGGCCACGCTGCCTGCAAGCCCCATGAATATACTGGTCAGAACAAATGGACACTACTGGCCTTTCTCTCTTTCTCTGACTATTTCCCATTGCCAAGAAAAAAAATGGGGTGGGGGGAAGCTCATCATAATATTGCTTAGTCTCTTGAAAAAAGCTGGGAAGGTTCTGAGAGGTTGTCCTTCTCCACACCTCTCTCACCCAGCTCACAGCTCCCCAGAAGGGAGCCCACAAACAGCAGAACTGCCCCACGGCATGGCAGAGGCTGCCCTGTGCAATGCTCTTTGCTGCCGTACCTCATGGTCAGACTGAAATAGCAGCAGCGGCTTACCAGGCTTCAGATGCTATGAAGACTCAAAGCCTTCAGCTAGATTTGAGCTGTCTGACATTGCACCTGAAATACATAGAAGGAAGAAATGTTTTCCTTGCTGTTTGGTTCATTTTATAGTATGTTATCAAAACCACCCCTCTATCCCGGGCTGGAAAACTCCAAAAAGTCCAGCTGACTTAAGGAAACAACATTGACTTCCCTGCACACAGTCTCCATTGTACCAAAGTTTCAGTACCGCCCTATTGTCAACTGGTATCCACCTGATCTTACCAACTACTTCCCATAAAATCACAATGCATTCAAAATACATGGTCTGCCACCCTCCAAAACTTGCCATACCTGAACAGCCACAAAACCCTGTACCCTATATTCTCACTTACTCTTACCTTTCTCACCTCAAAAACCAAAGCAACCCTGTCCTCACTAACAGTTTTGAACTGCCCAGAAGCAAAAACCTTATGGAGCTAAGGATGCCATGGTGCCCATCGCTGCAGCTAGGGTGAGTGCAGAACATCAGAGAGCTACCTGAAGTGTCTCGTTTAGCCTGAACAGTGAATTGAGAATATAAAAACATATTAAACGTATAAGAAAAATAAAAAAGCCAACTGCATCTTTTTGGTCTTAAAGATAGATAAGGAAATTACATAAAAACACTACACAATTGTTAAATTCCAACTAGATTTCGAAACACACACAAGCTGATAAATTCAGCATTAAGTTTTCCAAAAGTATCCTTAACTCTTCAGCAGTGCATGTACTTACACAGCCGAAAAGAATCTTTCTGTATGAGATCATACCGCCAGCAATATGACAAACTAGTGTGCATTTAAGGAAACTGGGGCGGTGGGGGAGCAAAATACTGCTTTTGCAAACCATGATTTTTTAATTTGTTTCTATCACTTCTCTAGCTATAAAAACTTTTGAAAATGAGGACACTACCTACCTACCTCCCAAAATTTATTTTATCAAGCCAATAATACAGCAACATGAACAAACAACAATTCATTCAACTATAGATTTTGCCTGAAGCACTATAAAGAAATAAAAGAGCAAGGAAGACTTATAAATGGTGCTGGAAGAGCTGAAGACTTGGTGCTGGCGCACTAAACAAAAAGGAACAATTGAAATCCATGGAGCAGTCAGTAATTTATACTACTGAGCCTAATGCTTGGACAGTAAGGAAAACAGATGGCTCTACAATATGGAGATGGCTCCGTGAAAAGCAATAGGCACAGGGATGCTGCAGTAACATAGTAGCAACAGTTCGTCTGGTTGTTGCAACAGCCACAGCAAAGTGAATTGCATTGATTCAGGGTATAAAACAAAGCAAAACTTAACAAGAATAAAACAAAACAGAACTTTGTAATTCAGTAAGCTTATATTCCTTGATAAAGCATGGTCTAGTTTAGGGTTTTTTTTCCAGACAATCCTGCATAGTTTCGTGCAAATAAATGAGCTTAATCCGCCCAGCACTTGCAATGTTGTTCTTCCTGTCCCGTCCCCCTCCCAGTAATTCTGCATCATAGCGAACAGCTATGAACGTCAGCTATTTAGTTCTACTTTTAGCTCTGCTTTAAATAAAAGTATGCTGAGTGCAAGCTGCATAATGAAGGCTCAAAACCATGGAGATGGCACAGACTGCAATTGGGCAGCATTACCAAGCTGTGGGGGTTTTATTTTTTGTTTTTCATTCTGGCAGATGTATTTAATTTGTGGAATAAACCCAAAATTTGCCAAGGGAAGTTTCCAACTACATGCTGGAGCAGACCAGCAGCTGGTTGGTTTCAAATGGAAGCTCTGCTTTAGACCTGGAGGACATACTCGGAGGCAATGGACTCGCAGTGCACATGAACACGTCAACACACGAAGGACTTCTTGACAAATGTGCAAGGGGCTCAAACAAATTTGTTTAAGTATTACGTTTCAAGGCCATCATGACTAAGCAATATACCAGTCATGCAAGGACTTTTAATAATCTAAAAATCTAACCTGCAACTTTTCAGAAATCATTATAAACTCTTTGACCTTTGGAACCTCTTAAAAAAAAAAAAAATATATATATATATATATGGTCTCCAGGGAATCAGAGCACAGATGAAAACTGAGGTCTAAAGCCAAGTATAAGATTCTTCTTACTCCAAAACTTTCCTATGATAAGCCAGGTTTTTTAAAGGGCAAGGTCAGTAGCTGGTCTTAACAGAAGTATCATCTTGCCCTGCACACCATGACAGGTAATGCCTTTCACGTACAGACTATGCTGACACATTCTTTGTTTTAGCAATGAGACTATTTTAACATTTAAAAAAAAATTCCACTAAAATAAGTGTTTCACTGTAGAATACGTCTATTATTTTTTTTAAATCAAAACTCACTGACACAATTGCTGATGCTGATATAAGGCAGTGGAAACCAAAAGCCTCAGCATGCTTTATTCAATAGCATTGAGTAAAACTCAATGTTTACTCAATAACATAAACTACCAGTGTTTCCTGAAATCCAAATGTTTCCCTATGAGGCTTCAACAACTTCTGGAACGCAAATTCCAACATAAATTCCAATTAACTTCTGGAACGCAAATTCCAACATAAAAAAAGCACACTTTGTTGTGAGTAAATACACTGACACAAACACGTTGTTAGAGATTACAACTGGAGGCAACCGGAGTTAAAAAATAAAATTGGTCTGAAGCATTTCCAAAGTGCAGGGATAGTGCATTTTCCAAACACTCATGAAGGTGTAAGCTGAGCAGTGTTATGAAAGAAGTCAGCAGTAAAACACAACTGACCACGCTTGTGTTTAGTTTGTAGAAGCAGCACAAAAGCACAAGTTTATTATTCCTCTCAATGAACGACCAAATATTATTGTTCTTTAAAATAATGAGCAAGTAAGAAATTAAAAGCAAGTTAATTTTAAGGAAGATTATTTCCAAATACGTTTCTCATCTTCTGGACTTAAGCCTGAGGAGTGCATTGTACAAGAATTAGAACAGAACCTGCAACTTAATTACCAACATGTATATTCTCAGCACTTTCCCTGCCATGCTTGTTGCTACTGGTCTTGCTCTTCTCAAGAAAACAAACAATTAAGATTATATAAGCAAAGTACCTATCTAATCACTCTTGATAACAAAAGGATTTTTCTTCCCCTTTTCTAATGGGTCTTTTATGTTGGCAACTGATGGATCTATATTAAACTGTTTTCATTCAAAACTGCAATCTGTTGCTACAATTATCAAACCAAAGAGAGGAGGGATGCTAGAGCCCTGTGATTTGAAGGGAAAACAAGAGGACAAAAACGCATAAAGTTTGCGTGACACTATAATGATCCTACTGATAGGGTTTTTTTCACCTTGCAAACTTCCTTCCACACAGAAGCATACTTTTATAACCCTGTAGCCTGGAAACTTCACAAATGTATTCTTGTTTTTAACCTCTCTCAAGTCCCTGAAAAAATGTCTTTCTAACCTACTGATCAGGATGACATGCAACTGCAATACATGAAAAGAACAATTGTATTTCCAGTACTCTACACGCACTACTTCTGCACTTTAGAAAACTCATTGTTTCCATAAGTATCCTTTTAATAAAGACAGACATGATCAAGGGTTAAAAAAAATAGATTTAAGCAACTTGCAAGAAAACAAAAACCAAATCAGTCATTCAAGGCACTGTTTGACTTCATCAGCCACTGGAACAATCACAAAGGATTTGCTGCTACTGTGATTTGATCATGCAAGCCCCTGAAAACTTTGCCTGGTCTGTTATTCATAAAAAAACCCCATTCTTTCCATATTTACCATAAGTGTAGTGAACATGAGACATTAGTTTCCCAGACTTCACATTGTGGCTGATAAAGCAAAACGCATACTGAAGTTAGAAGGCCATCAGAGCAAGAATCTCTGAAAAAGGCCACTTTAAATAAATGCACAATAAATGTCTCCTCAGACCACTCAAGCAGAGTCTTCAGACAGTGCTGTATGTCAGTGTCTATTTTAAAAGTGGGTCATGGATGCTTACAGAAAAGCCACAGACCCTTGATTTCTATACATCTGGGAATTACAAAATTTTGCAAGTTAGCACATATGAAAATGCACTAAGGACAGTCTCCAAGTTCATTTAGACTCTGGGAGTTCTACTACAAATAAGCTTTGCAAAACAGTTAACAGATTTTTTGGGGGAAAGTAACTTAAAAAGAGAGTCATCTTTCCATGTACTGTTAACACAACAAAACCCCTACTATGGCATGACCATGATCAAATATGCACTTACTAGCCACTCAAAATCATAAAGTTACTTTGAAATTTCTCTTAAGATTAGCTAAAAGCATTTGCAATGCAGTATTCCCTGATTGAGGAATAGTTCCTATGCCATTAAAGTCTATTCCATTTTAAACACTTTTTCTCCTCCGTTGCAGTATGGAAGATCCGCACAGAAGGACAGCAAGTTTATCAGTACAAGAAAAGAGCAAAACTTAACAATGAACAAAGTCCTATCAGATTAATATAGCAATAATATGGTTCATGAGGGGGGAAAACCTAGAAGAATGTGTTTTGGTTTATCAATTTAAATTAAATTTTTTTCCTCATCAACCCCTTTTTCATTTCAGGACTCATTTTGCTTTGTTGCAGTGAAAATTAATTGTATCTGAGTGGGTGAATTTTCGGTCCCTGCTGCTCTTAATTTATGCAACCTGCTATGGCAAAGCAGTTGTTTCATTTAGGTTGTTGCAAAAAAATAACAAGAAACTTATTCACCTCTGTATGCAGATATGATTGCCTATTGCATGGAAATATGACTTTGAAACACCATATTTACAAAACAAAATATTCCAAAGCTCTGGTCTCTATGGACATCTGCGTAATACCAGGCAACCACACAAGACATTAGTAGTAACGTGTTCTTTTGATTCCCCACAATCAAAGGCCTCCACCCATTAAGAGGGTTATGCTGTCTCTCTTCCATCCATGCTGCACTTTAAACAGACAATACCCATTCTTGGATGCATCAAGTCTAGCAACTGAACGGGTCTAACAAGGCAGCTGGACTGCAGCTCTCCTCACAGCCTTCTCCAGAAAAAGAGATTTGTTTCTTCCATTTCTGTAGAGTGTAGTAGATGACTCCTCTCCACTTCAGGTCTTCCAGAGGGAAGGTATTGGCTTGGAGGAAATAAAACTAACCAGCTCCCTCATAGACAGGAGAAAGCAAGCACATTGACTTGTGCCCTTTATGTATTGATGCTCTAGCTGAGTAAATTAAGATGTACAGGGGAAAAGGAAAAGAGCACCAGAAGCGCATATATGACCCAGGAAAGCATAGTAGCAATTTTATATCTTCTTCAATCTTCCTGAAATGTGAGTACAGTTGACCTTTAAATCCAGTAGATCAACCAATCAATTCTGCTGGAACAACCCTGTATACGTGATCTAAGACCAAACCCATACTTAAAAAACTTCCAAAGGCTGCCTGGCATAGTCATTTTATTTTGCTGTAAAAGTTACCAAGATTTGTCTCAATTGATTTTACTTGCAAGAAAAACGCACCATCAAAACTGCAGCATCAGCAGACACTAAAGGTCTTAGCTTCCTGCAGGATGAATGCAATATCAATAGTTATTAGGATGTATTCATATGAGGTACACAAGAAGGATGGAAAGAAGATGCTAGTAATCTCACTTAATCCTCACACTGCCTCAAGTCAGGTTCTTTAGGCTGTGGAGAAAAAAAAAATATGCAAGGAAAACTATAAAAAATTCAAAGTATTTGCCAGGCAAAATGTTGGAATTGGAACTGAAAACATATTTAACAGCTCTTTAACTAGTAAAGTTTTTATATCGTGTTAGATGTTAGTTTTATTTCAGATGACAATTTATGCTTTAACAAAATAACCCAAAAGAGGCTTCGGGATGGTATTTGTCCATAGTGGGCTCAGAAACGAGATCAGGAACCACTAGTGATACTACTCATATGCAGCATCTCTCTCAGATTTCTCAGAGTACTCATTCTGTAGCACAATCCTCATTTTATAGATAGGAAAACAAAAACATGCATAACAAAGTGACTTGTGAAATCTCATCCAGCAAGCCAAGGACAGAGGAAAGAAGAAGATGCACAGCTCCAGAGTCCCTCCAGTCTCATCATAAATCTGGCGACACTGCCGCCCCTGAAACCTTCAGCCTCCCCATCAGAAACGTTTTGAAACATCCACACACGGTATCATCATGCATTTGTGTTCACACAGTCAACTAGACAGCAAGTTCTTTTATGCAGAAAGTCACTAACTTTGCTCTATATTACACGCTAGGATGTCCAAAAGAACCAGGAAATTGGAAATGAAAGGTTAGCTTTTGCTTTATCGGGCACAAGAGAGCTTCCAGATTTGACTGGCTCTGTGATCTATGAAATTTCTACAAACAGCTTTGGAAGAGGCACCAAGCAAAAGAAAAAAAAAAAGATGGCTCTGAGCAAACTGAAAATACTACATTGACAATTCTGAAAATACAAGATTTGACTCCAGAGTAAAACTGAACCATAAGGCAAGCCAGAGAACTTGTTAAGTCTGAGTGCAGAGACAACTGCAGAGAAAACTCTAAATAGAACCCAACTGAAAGCATATGGGTAGGGCAGGGAACATTAGAATAAAAATCTAACTAATGGTAAAACATACAGTGATGTTTTTTCTTAAAAGTCATGTAGGAAGAGAAACATATATCCAGCCTCATTCAGAGATAACCTTGGGGGGAGGAGGCATCCATTATTCTTTAACTGCAGCTTATTTGATACAAAAGTGTCATCATCTCTGAATGAAGAATTCTTTTAACATAAAAAAAAGCCAACTTCTGAAATGAGATAGAGCCCAGTAACACTGCAGTAGCTGAGAATGTCATGATTTCCATCAAAAAAACTGTTTTGCAGAGATTAGGAACAGCTGCTTCAAACTGAATTAGACTAAAACTAGAAACAAGCTGTCAAGACCCAAAAAAATGTATTTTATACATACAAGAATGTATTTGATTCAGCTGTTTTATCGTGGTGGTCAGCCAAAAGAGAGAAAGTAACATTCTGAAATTCCAGACATTGTGGCAAAGCCTCTCTCATTTGTAACACTCTTTATGTAGATTTATTCCTTTGAGCATTTGGGATAGGAAAAATGTCAAACAGCTCATATCACAGATTCTTGAATATTTTCAAACTAAGGGCAGCTTAAAACAGTTTAAAGACACCTGAGGACTCTTTCTGCTCTAGTCCACATTCTCTGCATCTTCTGCAGCAGCACCAGCATGCTGCAATAAGGAAAATATACTCAACTGCTGTCAACATGAAAACATTAAAATAATTCACTTTAACCCACCACTTGTGAATAACAGTACGTGTGTACAGCTCCTTTTTGTGCATACTTACAGATGCTGGGAGGCTTTTAGTGGGTATTTTCAACATCGATTTCCACAGGAATTGCAGTTTCATATAATGAGAAGTAAATACAGCTATTTTAGAATATACTGTGAAATGTCACATCTAGATGCAATTCCTTTGTGTCTAATGGCCCATGCAGTATACAGAGCAGCTCTTATTCTATGTCACTGCCAGTTACAGAAGCTTAGAGAATCCAAATACAACCAAATTAATCAAGATCGGCACTGGTTTTGAATAGAACTACTGGTTCAGAGTTACGCTTTGGAACATCAAAGACCTCTGATTTTATTACATGCTGTAAGATGTAGCCATTATACTTTGCTTTCCAATCAAATCTAAAGTAATCTTAAAAATATCCTTCGCATTTCAACATGTTCATTACTCTTCATAATAATGATATATACTAATTCTATCCAATAAGTATATTAGTTATTACTGTCAGCTTGTCAGTAGATGTGCTTTTCAAGAAGAGGTATCTGGGAACAAGCCAATTCATGAACATATAAAAAAATTGTACACTCCAAGAAATGCATTTTTAACTCACTAAGACACCAGGCAAGCATGCAACTGCAGTCACGTGCCATTTCACCTTTCAGATTAGTCACACAGTCTAACTTCAGTACTTGAGTTCTCAGCAAACTCAGTGGAGCACCAGAGCACGACTGAATGCTTCACACTAAGCCAAGAACCTGTACAAAAGAGCACAACAAGAGAACTGCTGCTCAGGATACAGAAGTGTTTGATCTTTCTGTGAAAATATCAAAAAATTTGAAAGATTAGTGCCTGGTAGAATCAATCAGCTTTCATTAAATCTTCTTTTATTAATTCAGAGGACATCTTTTTCTAGGTGTACTGTAACTGAACAAATATCAGGTTAAAAGATTTTAGGCATGTTTTTTTGTTTCTTGTGCAAGTGGAAACCTTACATTCAGGCATTTAAAATTCGATAAAATGAACTGCTATACATGCCTGGGCTAATCTTGTATATACAGAGGAAGTGATAACATGTACTGATAAGTCATCTTTGTCTCCAGAACTTCAGGATTTTACAACTCTAATCGATTTAGATGCTAGCTCACACCAAGATGATGTACCAACAACAAATGGAGTTAGGAGTGAAACAGCTGAGTGCAATGACCATATTCTCATCTCTTCTCTATTCTCGCATCAACCCCCAAACCTGCCTGACTGTGACACTACTCAAGCTTGTAGGAGAGCCAAGATATGTTTCTGCAACTACCAAACAAGCCTGATGGTCAGCCATAAAGTTACATAGGCTACAATTCTTAGTACCTCATTTAGAATATTGTTTTTCCACACTTCCCAGCTGACCCGAGACAGAAGAATATAATCACAGGAGGCAAAGAAAAAAAAAACCCAAGAGGCAGCATTTTTTAACAGAAGCAAAGTCTTGGTTTTCTATAGAAGAAGAGTCATTCATCAGAGCTCCTGCAGAAAGCAGAACACCAAATTCAAGTACCTGTAAAAGCTGGGTCAGATCTGAAACAAAGTTCACCTGCAAAAACATACAATTTCAGAAGAATGTAAAATGACCACATCTACTGCAAAGCGTGGACTTCTTTAATGGCTTGCTTAATGATATTAGTGAAACCTAACAGCTTTGGGAAGAGCAGAAAACTTGTTTCAAATTACCAAGCACAATTTTATTAACAGGAATATTTTGTAAAGAGCAAATTCACTCTGAAAGGTCACCTGAGATCAACTGCACATCTTTTTCAATACACCTGTATCCATGTTAAAACCAAAGACTAGGCACAGATGTGAACAGTAATGGTACTGATGTCATGGTCTGTAATTTCTTACTCACATTCTTCAACTGTCACAGCATCAGAGCCACAAAACAACAACACTCCTGCAGGGCAAGATTATTCCTTACTACCAGAAAAATAAAAATCGGTTTGCATCAATGCCAAAAGGCGAGAGATTTCAAGAATCACCATAGACTTTCTGGGTTACCTGCCTCCAACATCAGAAGGTCAGTTTTAACTAATGCTGAACATAAAACTGCTGACACATTTTTGCCAAATGTATATTGCCATGAAGCAGCAGCCAAACCATTGGTTAGAACTGCACTTTGATTACATACAGCTCCTTACACAGGCTATTTTCAACTCTATTAGCTTTTAGGCTATTTCCATGGTTTACAGTCCAGTTATCAACAGTATTTGATTAAGATACAATGAGGAAGAATTGAGTATTGTTTATATGCAATTCAAACAATTAAATCCCTCTGCGAACTGTTTGAGGGGGCTAACTTTAGTAACTCCAAAAGCGAACTCCAAAAAAGATTAGAGATGAGTGCACTTCTGCATTAAAAAACCCAAATAACACTCACACAAAAAGACCTGACAACAACAATAGTAGAGTGCAACAGGGTGACATCAGTAAATTTTCCATTTGATTTCCTTTAGAAGCTTTTTAAAAAAAATATCTTTTCCATATGAATACCAATGGGATGCTTATCACATATATCAGTTATTTTATATTAGTATTCATATTCCTTGAATGCCCTTCATATGAAGGTCCCCAAACACTTTACAAACATCTTTCATTTGCCTCAAAGAAAGCGAGACACAGCTTTGAGTCTGTGAAAACATCCTCTGTGCTTTCACAGTGACCATCATCCACCGGAACATAAGTCAGGCTTTCATCACCAGCAAGTCAGTGTGAGCCACCAAGAGCTGAGATAGCAGGCAAACATGAAATTCAAGGAGTGCTGGGTCTGAGGGTTTCTTACAATGCTGCTCTTATTCTGCAGTCCCACATATTTTCAATTAATCCCTAAACAACATGGATTTCCAGTTATATTTTGTTGTACTTCTCAACTTGTAAAAGTAAAGCCTTTTCTTATGACTTACTCATCTACATACTACATTTCTGTGCCTATGCGTGGCTTTCTTTGGTTCAGTGTCTGTTATTAATACAAAGCAATGCAGTTTCAACCGATTTGGTTTGATGACCACATTATACAGTTTAGAAAGGGAAAGTGATCACTGACTTACAAATTACATAAATCAGCCATCCAACATGAACTGCAAAAAGAGTTCTTGCAGAGGGAAAAAAAGGAGTTTGGGGGGGGGGACG